>JAGWEN010000063.1:0-386864 GCA_018703685.1 Orius laevigatus | reverse complement strand
AAGCTTACTTAATTCAGAGTTCAAAGAAGAGCATGGAAGTGGCCCTGAGCCTGTAATCAACTGTCAAACGACACAATTGCCCTGATTGATCGCCAAATAAGAGCTGAATTATGATATCAACTCCTAAAAACTTAACAAGATAAAAAAAAACACGTTTAAGAAAGAGAAAAATTCAAAAAACGAAAATTATAGCATTCTGATAAGATAAGAAATACCTACAGTTTTTATTGTGGGGAAAATATCATGAAGCATGGTTGGCAAAAGAGATATCGAGACAATTTGAGAATTAAATTAATGATCCCTAATTAAATTAAGGTAAATTAAAAGCAAAAGGCGTTGGTGGTGATAAGAAATGATAAGGTTGAACACAAAAATGGGACACTGTGCTCTCTAGAATTTAAAGATGGAAACTTTTATTAGTGAGTTATTATCTTCGCGTAGAGAGTGCTCTGCTGTGCTCAGTGTCCACCTATAATGTCCAGCACGTCATGCCACCAGCAAGGGCCACCTTTTCTTTATAGTGTTTATCTTGGCCACCAATCACCATTTGAAATTGAAAATTCGAGGCACTACAATCCTTGCCAAATGCACCACCCTCCCCCCACATCCAGGGGCGGACTGGGACCTTAGGGTGTGGGTGGGTTTTCAGTTAAGGGCGCCCGGATGCGCAAAAAATTTTAACAGAAAATTGGCTTTTAGAAAAATATATTAGGCAAAAACAGAAGGCAAAAACCTTTTAAACAAATTAAATCCTTTGCAAAGTTTTGAATGTTAACTTAGAGATTTTTGGATGAAATTTGGGTTTTAAAATGTTGATTTTGAGGTTTTTGACAAAAGAAATTGCACTTAAAACGTTGATTTTGAGATTTTTTGAAAAAAATATTTGCTCTTACCATCATGATTTTGAGGTTTTTGACAAAAAATTGTCAATTTAAAGTTGATTTTGAGGTTTTTAGACGAAAATTGATCATCATAAATGTTGATTTCCAGGGTTTTTGACGAAAATTAGGCTTTAAAAATGTTGATTTTGAGGTTTTTGAAAAAAGAAATTGCACTTAAAACGTTTATTTTGAGATTTTTTTTTTTTACAAAAATTGGTCTTACAAATATGATTTGGTGGTTTTTGACGAAAAATTGTCAATTTAAAGTTGATTTTGAGGTTTTTTGACGAAAATTAGGCAATCATAAATGTTGATTTCGAGGTTTTTGACGAAAATTTGGCTTAATGAATGTTGATTTTGAGGTTTTTGGACGAAAATTAGGCATCATAAGTGTTGATTTCGAGGTTTTTTGACCAAAATTAGGCTTTTTGAATGTTGATTTTGAGGTTTTTGACGAATTTTTGTTGAAAATTTGCATTAAAAAAAATCTTGAGCTTCCACCCCCCCACCCCCTGGGCCAGTCCGCCCCTGCCCACATCCACTGCCTCCCAATAGCTCCCAAACGCCCCCAACACCCCAACCTTCCAACACCGCCCTACCCTCCTCCAACCACCATCACTTCCCTCAAATCTCAATCGGCAATCCCCCGACCACCCCCACCTACTTCACGACCCTCCCTCAACTTTCCTACCCTCCTCGATCCCTACTAAATACTAATTACTATCCTCACAGAGTAATATATTATATCCAACGCCCTCTCCCACCCACTCCCACCCATCACTACCCTCAATGTCCCACCTTCCCCATTCTCCCAAAGCCTCCCCCACCCCCTCGACCTCACCATCACACCTTCCACCACCTCCCCTACTCTCATCGTCGTGTCATTTTTAAGATAACTACGAAAAGATCCCAGACATCACACCCCCACGGGGTCACCTTGACCTATTCTTTGGAAAATTTCATAGGAACAACAACTTAAATTTTGTCCATACTTACATAGAATGATGAAACATATTTGTCTCTTACAACTGCAAGTCGTCAATTCATGAATTATTTGCCATGCATTAGAATGCAACAACCAACGTGTCATTTGTCCCAATCATTTACTCTCGTTATGCCTTCCAATTATGCCTTACCTACATTTTTTTTTCTTTTACTTAAATTTAAGTATAGCAGCAGAAATTACTCAAATGCAACCTATGGTTAACTTGGAAAACAAATAAAGTTCGATAATCTTCATTCTTGCTTTACATTTGCTTGTACTTACAATAAAAAAAAAAAAATTTACCTAAAATGCCGACACTCGGTAAAATCGAAGATTCTGCATACGAGTCTTGTTTTTTCCAGTACAGATTAATTTATGGACATTTTAAAGGTATGCTATGACCTTATTGGCCTTAATAAATTATTGTTTTTATCTTTTTTAGGAAAACCATCTTATTATACATATTTATTCTTTACATCATTCGCAGCTTTAAACTTTCGGCTGCTTTGGTCCTCATTTACTGGGCATCCGACACCTCAAGAAATAAGCATTCAATTCTATTGCCTTTCAACAACGATAATAGCCTTGTATGTGGTGATTGTGCTCTACAGAAATGAAATCATGTCTCTCTCTGAGGCCTGTGATCGCCTTCCATCCATTGATGTTCCATGGGATGTTCAATCTTCATTTAGAAAGATTCAAATCGCTATCAATGATTCTTTTGAACGAAAATTTTTTTACATCCACAACTCGACCATATTTTTGGTAACCTTTTCACTTATAATACGACCAATTCTTATCAGCTTAGTTTTTGGAACTAAACTCGAGCTCACTCTCAATGGTCAGTATGCCAATAAGTCCGAAAAACCTAATACATAAGTTTCTTTTCAGGAACTTTAAACGACCCTTACGAAAATTTCATTTGCTTTATACATGAAGCACTAAGTGGGATATTTCCAACTTTGGTTATCACTACTTCTGTCAATATTTTTTCAATTCTTGTTTTTAAATTAAAAGCACATTATAAACTTATTGGAAAGGCCATAAAGGAGCCAATGAAAAATCACAACAAAGAAGTGTTTGTTAAAAAACTTGTAATCCACCTCCAAAGCGTACATGAGTAGGTAATATTGTCATCATTTTGTTTTGAATCTAATTTTTATCAAACAGGATTTTTAAAGGAGTAGAATATATTTTCGTGCGCTTTTTATTTATTGCCGCTTCTGGAATTTTCTTAAGCACTGTTTGTACCAGGATGATTTTATTAAGAGTAAGTTTTTTTTCTTCTTTCAAATCCGTTTGTCTTTTTTAAATTTTGAGATTTACAGAGTACGGATTCATCAGGGATTATAGTAGTTTTTTTGGCGGCTGTGATTGAAACCATCTATTTATCACCTTTCTGTGTTCTAATGGAGGCCTTGATCCAGGAGGTAATAATTTTACAGTAAACCTAACCTCAAACCCTATGAGATGTGTGAAGTTAGAAGTGCCAACAGAAATCTCTTAAAAATTAACTGTTAAACTTTCTGAAAAGAAGTTACTTAATTGGATTATCCTAGGAACCCCAATTTCGGGAAGGGGTCAAGGAGACCCTGTAGGGTTAAAATTTAAATTAATCCTTGGACTAAGCTGACATGACTTTGTCAGTGATGAGTCTGCAACTTTCTTTGTAAACCTCTTCACGGCTGCAATTTTCACTTCATTTTGTAAGCAAAAAAGGCAGTATGTCTGTAGTTTGGCAAAACGCCAATCTGCTTTGATGTTCACCTAATTAACAATTTACAAAAAATACAGGGAAGGTGATGCGAGGAGAGTGGTAGAACGTTTGGGGAGATGCGGAGGTGGGAGGAATTTGGGGGAAGTGATGTTGGAGGAGCTATAGGGAGTATTTTGTTGCCTGTGGAGAGGTCTCTGTAGAGCCCGAGTTTGAGCTGTGCGGTCCCTCATTTAAACAGGTTTTTTTCTTCCTAGAATCAAGATTTGAGTTTGGCGCTTTACAGCAGCGATTGGCTTTCACATGATGTGAACATCCGTCGATCTTATTACCTCACAATGATCAGATTGTCGAAAAGCCCAAATATTACTTTCTACCATGGTGGTCCTTCCATCACATTTAAGAGCTTTCTCAGTGTAATTTTTAACATAAATCAATTCAATGAGTTACATGATCATTTTCAGGTGATTAACGGAACAATTTCATTCTTGATATCGGCAATATTAATGAAGAAGAGAACATAGAAGCCATTCAACTCCACCAAAACTTTGATTTACACATCACTATTTTATGTTAGTAGTCACAGGCGATATATTACTCAAATTTAGAAATAAAGTATTAAACATTGTGCAATAGTTTTATTGTCTCGGATCACTATAATTACAGGACGAATTTAAATTAAAATAATAATTAGGAATAAAAAAAAAATATTTAAATTTAAATTATAGACTAGAAACAAAAAGAGAACAACAATGAAAGCCAGATATGTAACACTTGACTACATCATTCCGGATGATTTTTGTTTAAAATTCGATTCTACACTAAAATTATTGCTGACTTATGTATTTTACAGCCCTTTATTGAAATAGACTTTGTCTGGAATTTTATCGCCTAATTTTTCCTTCATTTTGGAATACTTTTCTGCCTCATAGTTCTTCACGGTGTTGGTATCGATGGAACTGGAAATTTAAAATTTTTAATTTGTATAATAATAATAATAAAAAAAATTATATTACCATCTTTGAGGGAAAAGGGCACAGGCAGCAGGGACCATAAGGGTTAAACTGACACCACACATTAGAGTTTGAAATGGCGCATGCGACCATGTTGCTTGTCTAAACTTGACGTTCTTTTCCAACTGTTCCATGATAACAGGTAGAATAGCTTAAAAAGAACATAATAGGTAGTCCTATTGGGGAAAAAAGAACATACTCATTCCAGGTGCACACATAACTATTCTTGAGATGATGACCTCACTAATGCCTTTGGCGGCAGCAAGCTGGAACAAAATAAGAATACAAAACGGCTAAAGTATCGTTACCCTTGATTCGCCGACAGGATTGCCGTTCACATCGACAACTTCGATCCCCTTTATTAACTCATTTTGTCTCATGAGCGGTATGTTGACGCAATTTGCCGCAGCGACTGCAGCGAATGGAACGTATCGCTGTAAAAAAGAAAATAAAACATTCAATTTCAAATCTGGAATACCTTTAAAAGTAACGAACCTGAAGAAGAGGGCCAGATCTTTTCATGAGGAAACTCTTAAGGCCGATGGCAGTGACACAGGCAGCAGATGTCGCAGTCATATACGCGACTGCCATCTGTTTTGTACTTAATGGCGAGTTTGCATTTCGATTTGTATAATTCACCAATGCATTAAAAGACTGGTTCATCCATTGCCAGAAAACTAAAGCAGGGACGGTCCTGAAGAAACATAATTTTAAGGTCTGTTGTTTTTTCAAACTTACCTATAGAATGTAAGCATGGCTCCAGTGAGAAGCATACCGCCGGGAACTTGAAATGACATTCGACCGAAAATGTTCATTTTTTCACCAGAATCCGGATGAAAGGCGCTATCATAAAGTTTCTTCGCGTAGAGCAATTGTTCATGTGTAGTGTCTGCGGGTTCCCTTTTTTGACTGCAAAGAAATTATCATTATAAACACGATTTTAAAGAGTAAATTGCTCAGCACTTCCAGTCATTCATAGGAAATGATA
This sequence comes from Orius laevigatus, assembly GCA_018703685.1. Lineage (NCBI taxonomy): Eukaryota > Metazoa > Arthropoda > Insecta > Hemiptera > Anthocoridae > Orius > Orius laevigatus. The sequence continues at coordinate 381,283 of JAGWEN010000063.1, read as the reverse complement.
CTTACAGATAGAGACTTCTAAGGGTTTTCGCACGGTCGAGGCATTCGTCGCCGACAAAATTGAGTCTCATATCGGTGACCCATGCGAAATACTTGAACCTCCCCACGTAAGTGCTCTGGTCCCATACTTGATCATGGAAGTTAAATCTCTCTGACATTTTTTTTCCACTGAAAAACAAAAACTTGCTATAATTCGCAGACTACAATAAAAGATTAGATTCCGATTACAAAATGATTGCTTTTTCAGGTTTATCAACATTAATGATTAGACTAGATAAGATATAATAAAACTAATTCACCTCCACCGTCATTAATTATTTATTCTAAGACCTTGACAGTTAGATCAAAACCTCATTTGTTTATTTAAATTCAAACAAGAAATCTCACTTCAAAATAGAAGTGAAAATTAAAAACCTTTCATAGTTTGAAGTATGTCGGTACTTCTTTTTAACTTATCTTAACAAAGAAGAAGTAATTGAAATTACTTTTTATTGAAATAAAACCAATATCTATAAAGGAATTTAATTGCGAAGTAATTAAATTGTAATTCAAATTACATTTTGTCCAACTGCAACGAAGCAACAGTTAAATAGAGAGCTAGGTGTCGCTAAAGATCACATAGCAGGAAGATATCAATGTTCTCTAAAGGTCCAAATTTTGCACCAACCACTGACTTGGATCTTTGAGTATGTAAATTATAAACTCAAAGCTTGGATGACAGAGGAATCAGGCAACCTTCCTTGTAACTAGAAGAGGGACATTTGCTGCTCGCCAAATTCCAACAGTGTGGAGCCAGCATTACACGGCAAGCCAAGGAGGATAAGATCACAACCCAGTGCTTGACTGGAGATGTTTCACACCACGCCTAGCAAGGGCATAGTGATCATCCCCAGCAGTCACCAGATTAAAGGAATCCCACTAACGATGCAGCTTAGGCCAAAGCTATTGAAAGACTCAATAGACTTTTGATTCTCCAAGCTGCTGCACTAAGACATTACTGGAGAGCATAAGACATCAACAGTACAGCCCAAATCCTCTCAGCCATCCCATACTAGAAACGACAGAAAAATCCCACTGGCCAGGATCTTACCGCCAATTTTCTCAGGAACTATAGACCAAGATAACTACATGTGATAGAACTATGGGATAGACAAACTTTTCATAAAATCATGAAACAAAACAAATGCATAATATTTTATAAAAATTTATCTAAAATGTATTTAAATATTTTACCTCAGAAATACACGAAGGTCGGATAAGACAAAAACTAAAATAAGAAAAGCCTAGTATTGATGTATCCTCGAGTTATTTCTGATATTCAATTTCGGAACAGCACAACGACCTTAAAATCTCGATTTTTAATCAACGAGCCTAACTCCAAATTTTGACCAACTTTCACGATTATCACTCAAGTATTCATTTTCGATCGGCGAATTTTGATTTGTTAATTTTGTTGTGTGGACCGGATGAAATTGGAGATTTTCAGCTGAAAAAATGATTTAGAAATGCCAGCTGTTTTCGTGATAATGGATTTTATCGATTCACCGGACCACGCCTCCTTCGAATTTCGAATTTTTATTTCGGAATTTATTCCAGGAGTCGGAGACATCTTTCCTATCATGGTCACCTCCATCAATTGAACTCGAATCTATTTATATGCAATTAATTCCTTCAATCGGAAATGAAACGCACGTGGAGAGCCCGTCTTCATTTTGAAATTTCCCGCCGGCTACGCAATAAAATTTCAATTTTCAATAATAAACTTTGAAAACGTTCTATTTGGATCGTTGGAGACAAAAATCACGATTGTTGTGATCAAAATGCATGATTTTTGCTGTAAAAATGCATGATTGATGATTCGAATTTTCAGCCGAAATTCATGATTGTTTCAACCCAGAGAGACTATTCTCAATTTTGAGTTTTAGCGGGATTTTAAAAAGTTTTAAATCACCAAACGATAACGCTTTATTTATAATTTTCTTATATGTTTTTGTTTAAGTGATAAATAGTCTACAAATTTTAGTTTAAAAATTAAAGTTTTCTAAAGTCAAAATTGAAAAATGGAATGTTTTTAAAATGTGGCAACACTGTCGGTTTTTCCGCTAGTTGTCTAATGTTTTTAGACTGCGCTGCAGTCGATGCATGGCCCATGGGAAGCTGCAAAAATGGCCGAGGAACAGGTGAGTCTGTAAACAAACTCCTTATTTACAACGTAATTCCGTTGAAATTAAATCGTTCTGCGGGTCTAAAAATGTCGAAAAACGTCTATCGAAGCCTCGGAGGATTAAATGGCGTTTTGTCAAGGGCCCCGCTCGCGTATTCCGGGCCCGTTTCTAACCCGGCCGGATCGGCATCACCCCGAGGCCCTTCCCCGCTCAACCCTCTCGCCCGACCCGGGGGCTGCTTCGCCCATCAAATTTTCATCCGACTCCCCTTCGTCGAAATTTTCCACTACTTTCCCCAAGAATTTCCTCTCACCTTCGCTATCTGTAAATAAATTTTCCTCAAAAATCCCTTCATTTTCTTCCCCATTTCTTACATGCGCCGTTTAGAAAAACAAATCGATTTTCATTTTTGTCCGGATTATTTTTCAAATTTTCCTTTCTATCATACATTTCAAACCTCATTTAAATGACGTATTTCATTGTGAATTATTCCATTATAATCTGAGAACTTTTTAAAGAAGTAAATAAATTACTGAAATAAAGCACAATTATGAGTTTTTACTTTATTGCTTGTTTCATGAGACATTTTTCTGTTGCCATCATACTTGTATCTGTGTTAAAATACAGTGTTCAGAGACAAAATATAAGTATATAAACTTAAACCATATAAACCATATTTCTCAGCTCCCTTTGGACCGTTCGACTTGAAATTTTCAGGGCCTTTTCTCATCATATTAAAGACTATTTGTGCAAAATTTTAAGTAGATCGGTCCACAGGGAGCCGAGAAAATGTAAAATTTGTCTCTGAATAGGACCACTAAGATTTTGGGCTTTTTGGCTAATTTGAGGAGAGTGGGACCCTTGATTTCTAAATCCCTTAAAACCGTTCAATTTGAAATTTTCAATGATTTTTACCATCAAATCAATGTAAAACAGTGCCAAATTTCCAATTGGATTGGTCCGCAATGACCCCCTTGCCCTTTTTTCTGTAGAATGTCCATTCATGCTGTTGATTGGTTTCTGAAATAATAAACCTTTGTGAACCATTTGAAGCACTTTGATGATACAATTCCTTCATTTTTTAGCTCATCAATTCCATCTTGGCCCAAAAATTCTATTGATTTGTCTCAAACTTTGTTTCTTCATGGCTTGATTTCACCACTGGAAGATAAAGGGTCATATTCAGAGACAAAGTTTGAGTATGAGCGGACCCTCAAACAAAAAGACTCGCTTTAAGAAGATTGGTGCCGAATTTCAAGGCAATCCGTACACAAGGTGCTGAGAAAATGCAACTTTTTGGTTGAGGGTCCACTCATACTCAAATCTTTTTTCTGAATACCGCCCTGAATGTCCGCTATTTCCTCAATTTTTTATCGAATTTATTGGATCACTGTTTTTATGCCTTTGGAATGATATGCTCCACTAGGGTAGAACAGGATATCATTTTTCATATAGTTTTGGACTCAAATAACTTGTTTCTTAAAATTGTTCTAGGAGCTACAACTGCTTGAATTATTGTGTAAGCAGCTTTACGAATCCAATGAACAAAGGGTCCGTGTTGCAGCGGAGAAGGCGTTGGTCAATTTCCAAAACGAGTCGAACACGCTCCCCAAATGCCAGCTTCTGCTCGACAGAGGCGACTCAAGCTACGCCCAACTTCTTGCAGCGACCACGCTCACCAAGCTCATTTCCAAAACGGCAAACGGCGTCAGCCTTCAACAACGAATCGACATAAGTAACTTTCAATCAATTTCTAGAATGTCTTTTCATTTCTATTTTTAGGGAATTATGTCTTAAACTATTTGGCGACGAGGCCAAAATTGGCGAATTTCGTCGTCCAAGGTTTGGTCACGCTCTACGCCAAAATAACGAAATTTGGTTGGTTTGATACGATCAAAGAAGAGTTTGTCTTTCGCAATGTCATCAGCGACGTTACTAAGTTTTTACAAGTAAGCATCCTGTGTATAATTTATTTATTCTCATTAAGGTTATCTCACATAACCTTTCATATACATTGCCCGTCCCAAGTTTTTAACACATTCAATCCACATTTCATGACTGAGCACAGGGGCGGACTGGGACCTTAGGGTGTGGGTGGGTTTTCAGTTAAGGGGGCTTCCGGTTGGAGAGGGGGGGGGGCAGAAAATTGGCTCTTAGAAAAATATACATATTAGGCAAAAACAGAGGTTCCCAAACTTTTTCACAGTGTGCCCCCCTTTTATACCAATTAAAATCTTTGCTAAAGTTTTGAATGTTAACTTTGAGGTTTTTGAATGAAATTTGGGTTTTAAAATGTTGATTTTGAGGTTTTTGACAAAAGAAATTGCACTTTAAACGTTGATTTTGAGATTTTTTGACAAAAAAAATTTGCTCTTATAACCATGATTTTGAGGTTTTTGACAAAAAATTGCCAATTTAAAGTTGATTTTGAGGTTTTTGACGAAAATTAGGCATTTATTAATGTTGATTTTGAGGTTTTTGACGAAAATTTGGCTTTATAAATGTTGATTTTGAGCTTTTTGGACGAAACTTAGGCGTTATAAATGTTGATTTTAAGGGCCCATCCAGCGCCTGTCGCGAGGGCGGGGCGACCCGCATAACACGAGGGTTTTAAAACTTATCCCTCCCCTTCAATTGGCAGGAGGAGCCGGTTCTCTCCGCCCACTTGTCTTTGATTCGTTGAAAAACCCGCGTGATTCAAAATTTGTTGAGATAGTATTTCAATGATAACTAAAGATTGAGTCATCGGAATTGATTCAAAATTTGCATACTTATGTTCTTTGTTATGTGGAGCGCATTTCACTAAACAATTCTTTAAAAAGTTTTTAAAAAAATTTAAACATTTTTTTTTTACTACAAAGATTTATTTTTATTACAATAAGTTTAGTGGAATGCGCGGAGAAATAAAAAAGCTTCATTTTAAAAAAAGTCCGGTCCAGATCGGATCATTTTTCTATGAGCTATCATTGAATAACTGTTTTCACGGCCCCTTAAGGTTTTTTAGGTAGATTTTTTTTTTATTAATGACTAAAATTAGGTTTTACAAATGTTGATTTTGAGGTTTTTGACGAAAATTTGGCTTTTTAAATGTTGATTTTGAGGTTTTTGTACAAAAATTAGGCTTTTTAAATGTTGATTTTGAGGTTTTTGGACGAAAATTAGGCTTCATAAATGTTGATTTCGAGGTTTTTTTTTAGGCTCTATAAATGTTGATTATGAGGTTTTTGACGAAAATTAGGCTTTACAAATGTTGATTTTGAGGTTTTTGATGAAAATTTGGCTTTTAAATGTTGATTTTGAGGTTTTTTGACGAAAATTAGGCTTCACACATGTTGATTTCGAGGTTTTTTTTTTTTTTTGATGAATTTTTTCTTTTGATGAAAATTATGTCTGTAATTCTGTCTACTCCCCCCCCCCCTGGGCCAATCCGCCCCTGACTGAGCATCAATTTTCGACCGATTTTATTGATATTTTAGGGAGCTTTTAAAAGGTACAAGAGTGGACTCAATCAGTCAGAAATTGTGGTAGTTATGTACATTTAAACTTACATCTATAATATCGTCCCGTATTGAAAGTATAAACGTCCGTTACTTCTATAATTTTTAACTGATTGAGCCAATTCTTATACCGTTAGAAAGCTCGTCAAAATAGCTTTCCAACGATAAAAATATTGATAAAATTAGCCAAAAATTCAAGATGTTACTGGCACTTAAACATTCTGTCATGGAATCGTGTTCTATTATTATTTTTTATTCCCGAAAAATATACATTCGTATGTACAGGTTTGTCAGATTTACTTAAATTAAAACTATACTTAAATTATTATACTACTATACTTAAATTAACTTATTGTTGATAAATAAATGTTAATTTTTCAGGGCTCAGTTGAACACTGCATGATAGGAGTTCAGCTTCTTTCCCACCTCACATGCGAAATGAACCAAATATCTGAAGCGGACGCAAATCGCTCTTTAACGAAACATCGAAAAATCGCTTCCTCCTTTCGCGATACCCAGCTTTTCGAAATTTTCCGTCTTTCCTGCTCTCTTTTGGGTACTGCGAGTGAAAATTGTAAAAACTTAAACTTCAACGATGAAGCTCAGGTAATAAAAACATAACCAGCAGTACATAAAGTATGATAAATTCTTTTTTTTCCAGCATGGTCTTATGATTCAACTTTTAAGATTAGCTCGAAATTGTCTTACTTTTGATTTTATTGGTACAAGTACTGATGAAAGTTCGGACGACTTGTGTACCGTACAAATTCCTACATCATGGAGGCCTGCTTTTTTGGATTTTACTACGCTTAAATTATTTTTCGATATGTATCACTCTCTACCAAATTCTTTATCTCCATTGGTAATTCTTGAACTTAAACATACAGACATGAATTGATTTCTTTTTAGGCTTTGTCGTGCTTAGTTCAAATTGCTTCAGTCCGAAGGTCGCTATTTAGTAATTCAGAAAGAGCGGAATTTCTCACTCAATTGGTCAACGGTGTCAAACACATTTTACAGAACCCGCAGGTAATTTTTGGGTAGGGGTCAAGGAGACCCTGTGGGGTCAATCTGACCTTTCATCTTTATTGGAGATGCTGTTACCCCTTCATGTTATGGGTCAACTAATGTAGGGGACGTGATAAGAGTGTAATGGAACGTTAGGGGTGGGTGGGGGAGGTGATGAGAGACTGAAGGCGGTGGAAGATATTGGAATCTAAGGAGTGGGCAGGGGAGGTTGGGGTACGTGGTGGGAGAATCAGGTAGGGGAGGTGATGGAATCAAGACGCGGGAGGGGCGAAGGCGTAATCAATGTGGTGAGGAGGGGCAAGGTTTGTGGAGAGGTCTGTAGAGCCCTCTTTTTGAGAAATTTCTAATTTTGGGGTTCCTCCTCCATAACCACCTGACGACCACACATTTTATTGTTCAAAACGACATAAATTATAATTATTTTTATTAAATTTTTAGGGGCTCAGTGATCCTAGTAATTACCACGAATTTTGTCGACTGTTGGCTCGGCTCAAATCTAATTATCAATTAGGGGAACTCGTTATGGTTGAAAACTACAGAGAAGCTATACAATTGATAGCTAAATTTACAGTCCAAAGTTTACAGGTAAATGATATTTTTAGAAACAAAGATTTTTTTTTAAATTCTTCGCTTTCTTCAGATGTGGCAATTCGCTCCAAACAGTGTACATTATCTTCTCAGCCTTTGGCAAAGGATGGTCGCCTCAGTTCCTTATGTGAAGGCAATCGAGCCTCATTTATTAGAGACCTACACTCCTGAGGTGACTTCCACTTATATCACATCAAGACTTGAATCCGCTGCAGGTGTTGTCAGGTAGAAATTTTGTTTTTTGTCGATTTTTGTCTGATTTTATTTTCAGAGAGGGTTTGGAAGATCCTTTAGACGATCTTGGGATGGTCCAACAGCAATTAGAGCGTCTCTCGGTTATTGGGAGGTGTGAATACCAAAAAACGTGCGCTCTTCTAGTCCAGCTGTTCGATCAGTCCGCGACCATCTATCAGGAGCTCCTTTCTTCGCCTCATCAGCCACAAATTGAACTTCAAATCCAACAAGGTCGCCTCACATGGCTTGTTTACATCATCGGTGCTGCCATCGGGGGTCGAGTCTCCTTCAACAGCAATGACGAACACGATGCCATGGACGGCGAATTAGTTTGCAGGTTTGTTCCTTTTTCATTTTCTTTCTCTTTTTTCATCTTTTTTTTTCCTTTTCAGAGTCTTACAATTAATGAACCTGACAGATTCTAGATTATCTCAAGGCGGTTGTGAAAAATTAGAATTAGCAATGTTAAGTTTTTTTGAACAGTTCAGAAAAATTTATGTCGGCGATCAGGTCCAGAAAAATTCAAAAGTCTACAGACGTCTTTCAGAAGTTTTAGGTCTTAATGATGAGTCCATGGTTTTGAGTATATTTGTCCGAAAAATGTTAGTATTATTTATTTATAGACATTTTGATTCCATTTTTTACAGTATAACGAACTTAAAATATTGGGGTAGAAGCGAGCATATTATATGCAAAACACTGCAGCTTCTTCATGATTTGACTGTTGGTTATAGTTGTGTGAGGAAGCTTGTTAAACTTGAAGAGGTCCAGTTTATGCTTAATAATCACACAGTGAGTTTTTTGAGGTTTATTTCGCTTGCTTAATCTTTTCTTTTTAGAGTGAACATTTCCCTTTTCTCGGTAACAGTGTTCCTGTGAGCGAAATGCGTTGTCGCTCTGTCTTTTATACTTCATTAGGTCGATTGCTCATGGTCGATTTGGGCGAAGATGAAGATCGATTTACGACATTCATGCAGCCATTGACGAGTAAGTTTAAAAAAACGAAATTCTTCCATGATTTTGTTTTTTAGATGCTTTTGAATCGATTGGAGCGATGCTGGCGAATGCTGGGACGCCCGTTTTTGCTCCGGAAGAAGCCAAAAAAGCGTTGATTGGCTTGGCGAGGGATCTTAGAGGCCTCGCTTTCGCATGCAACAACAAAACATCATACATGATGCTATTCGACTGGGTGTATCCTTTTTAATCTTGCAAAACTACATTTTAACGTTTTCAAAAAGTGTTAGGCCAGAGGTGGGGAGGTAGGTCGAGGAGAGTAGGGGGGAAGCCGAGGTTGCTAGGGGAGGTGATGAGAGGGAGAGGGGGTTGGTGGAGGGTGTTTGAAGTTGAAATGTTTCCTTAAACAATAACAGTTATCCATCCTACACTCCGATATTACTCCATGCGATCGAATTGTGGTACATGGAGCCCCAAGTGACAACACCAGTTTTAAAACTTTTCGCAGAACTTGTTCAGAATCGATCTCAAAGGTTGCTTTTTGATGTATCCTCTCCGAATGGGATTTTGCTCTTTAGAGAAGCCAGCAAAGTCATTTCAAGCTATGGTACGACATTTAACGTTTCTTTATCACAATTTGACTTATTATTTCAGGCTCAAATATTTTAACTGTCCTCGACATTCCCAAAGACCAAATGTACGCCATGAAACTCAAAGGGATTTCGATATGTTTTTCAATGTTAAAAGCCGCTTTGTGTGGCAGCTACGTTAATTTCGGCGTATTTAGACTCTATGGTGACGATGCTTTAGATAATGCTCTGAAAACATTCGTCAAAATGCTTTTTAGCATACCTTTAATGGATTTATTAGTAAGCGATAATAAACAAATAATAACGTGTTAATGAATTTTTTGTTTTTTTAGGATTACCCAAAACTCTCCCAAACGTATTATTTGTTGTTAGAATGTTTAGCTCAAGATCATATGAGTTTTTTGGCGACGTTGCAACCCTCGATGTTTTTTTATATCCTACAGTCGATTTCAGAAGGGCTCACTGCTCTTGGTAACTAAATTCAAACTTTTTGTTGCTTTTTTATGTTTAAATTGCAGATACCCTTGTGTGTACTGGATGTTGTGCTAGCCTGGACCATATCGTGACCTATTTGTTCAAACAAGTGACGCAAAAGAACAAAAAGAGGCGAGGAGTGAATCAACCTCAGAATGACATGTTCCTCCAAGTTTTGGAACTCCATCCGGAAATCCTTCACCAAATACTTAGCACCGTTATAAACATAATTATGTTCGAAGATTGTCGAAATCAGTGGTCGATGTCGAGGCCTTTGTTAGGACTGATTCTTTTAAACGAAGACGTATGTATTGTAATTTTCAAAATTATCAATTTTAACCTTTTTTTTTTTCAGTATTTTAATAAACTTAGAGAAGATATTATAAGAAGCCAACCTGCCGATAAGCAGGCCGCGATGGCTACATGGTTTGAAAATTTAATGGAAGATATCGAAAGAAATTTACTGACCAAAAACAGAGATAGGTAAGTCATTTTTTAATATCATAGACAGGGGCGGACTGGCCCGGGGGGGGGGGAGGTGGTCAGAACCCACCCGCGCCCCCCTGAGAATACATGGAGGCAGCGCCCCAGGGGTCAGGGTTTTTTTTAGGGTTATTTTTGCTCAGTGGCTCCCAAACTGGAGGGGCGCGCCCCCCTAGGGGGGCGTAAGCTGTCCCCAGGGGGGTGTGGGAAAGCTCAAGATTTTTTTTTGTGTGCAAATATCCCCAAAAATTTGTGAAAAACCTCAAAATCAACATTTGTAAAGCCTAATTTTTGTCAAAAAACCTCAAACTCAACATTTAAAAAGCCTAATTTTCGTCCAAAAACCTCAAAATCAACATTTAAAAAGCCTAATTTTGTTCAAAAAACCTCGAAATTAACAAGCCAAATTTTTATCAAAAACCTCAAAATCAACATTTATAAAGCCAAATTTTCGTGAAAACCCTCAAAATCAACATTTGTAAAGCCCAATTTTGGTTAGAAAAACCTCGAAATCAACATTTATGAAGCCTAATTTTCGTACAAAAACCCTCAAAATCAACATCTAAAAAGCCAAATTTTCGTCAAAAACCTCACAATCAACATTTGTAAAACCTAATTTTAGTCAAAATTAATAAAAAAAAACCTTAAAATCAACATTTATAATTATAACGCCTAATTTTCGTCCAAAAACCTCGTATTCAACATTTATAAATGCCTAATTTTCGTCAAAAAACCTCAAAATCAACTTTAAATTGGCAATTTTTTGTCAAAAACCTCCAAATCATGGTTATAAGAGGACATTTTTTTTTTTGTCAAAAAATCTCAAAATCAACGTTTTAAGTGCAATTTCTTTTGTCAAAAACCTCAAAACAACATTTTAAAACCCAAATTTCATTCAAAAACCTCAAAGTTAACATTCAAAACTTTAGGGGGGGGGGCAAAGATTTTAATTTGTATAAAAGGGGGGCGCTCTGTGAAAAAGTTTGGGAACCTATGTTTTTGCCGAATATATTTTTCTAAGAGCAAATTTTCTGTCAAAATTTTCTGCACCCCCTTAACTGAAAACCCACCCACACCCTAAGGTCCCAGTCCGCCCCTGATCATAGACTCACCTCATAAAGAATATTGAATTCCCCCCCCCCTTTTTTTATGAGGCTTTTTGTAATGCTGATTTTTATGGTTTTTGACGCAAAACAAAAGAGTTTTTCATTAGTCAAAATTAATGAGTATATCAGGGAATTTTTGATTGATGGCCACCATATTCCGTTTTCACTATGATTTCATCACTTAAACGTCCAATTTTTGACCAATTTCTTCAATACTTATACCATTTTAAAGCTTTTTTAAAGAGCTTCCCAATGATGTAATTATCAATAAAATTGGTCTCAAATTGTGGATGCTACTAACATTTAAATGTGCAGTCATGAAATCGGTTTTTTTTTATTTTTTAGGTTTACTCAAAACTTATCTCTCTTTCGGCGGGATGTGAATGATGCTTTGAAAGGACCTTTCCTCACTTCAGCCTCCGCCTCCGCCGACATGATGACATCGTAGTCTCCATCTCTACTAACGATCTATAGACTGATTCTATATAATATTTTTTTAGAGATCCTCCATTAAATTCAAAGATTAAAAAAACAAACTTATTCCCATCGTAGAAACCGTATTGAGTGTAAATATCGTATTTTATCGACAAATCTAACTTCCGTTCACAGTTAAAAAATTTCTCCGTTTTCATTTTTATCAACTCAAAATCGAAATTTTTGTTTGTATAATTTATATGTGTATAATGTAAATATAATTTATATAAAAGAAAATGGCCAAGTAGAGATCCCCGGTATGTTTGTAAGTTTGTACAAAATGCTCCTGTTCGGCGAAAGGATCTCAAAGACCTTTGTTACTTTTAGAAACCATAGAAAAAAGCGTTTGGTTTTTTAAGGATCGGTTGTGATTTATTTATAATTAGATTTTTAAAAAATTTCTTTTCGATTATAAATAAGCACTATAAACATTCCACGAAATTCCATTGTACGAAATAACAAAATTTGCATGAGGAGACATTTTTATTGCTGTATTAATTTGAAAAAAATACCGTTTAAACAAAACTTGTTATACATCTTTTTTTTTTATATCAATTTCGAATAAAAGATTACAATACATAAGTTGGCTTTTTGTGGTTTACCCTTTGAATTGTTGTAAATGTGATTTATCGACAGACCAAGCTTCCATATTGTTTTTAAACTCGTTACTTAATTTTTGATATTCTGAGGCATGTTTTTTTGCTTCTAAATAAGTCATTGAGGTAAATTGATTATCTAGTTTTAAAAATTGATTGAAAATTTCTTTTCTTGAGACCGAAAGGATGCATTTGTTCCAGTTCTTTTTGGTCGCTCCAAGTTTTCTTCCTTCTACTCCAACCTCGACTTTTCTAAAAAATGGATGAATTATGGAAATTGAAGATGCTATGCAGGGTGGCTATGGGAATAGAAAATGAGGAGAGTGGTGGGAGGTGTTGGAATATTCAGAGGAGGGTAGGAAAGGTAATGGGAGAGTTTTTAGGGGATGTGGGGGGAGGGTCCAGGAGGGTAGGGGAAGTGGTAGAGTACATATTTTGATCTAAACAATGAGATTTTTGACTAAAAAATATTTCTCTGATAAAAGTTGGATTAAAATTTTTACCCATTGATCCAAATTAGACTCTTTGGACTTGGTTTGGCTGCTTTGGTTGCATGTTCAGAATCTTGAAAAGTGATTTTGGTTTGATAAATTTTCAGAGGAGCTGAACATTTTGACCTCATTAAAGATTGTTTTATTGTTTCTTCATCAAAAGGAGACCCTCCACCAATCGTAATCGTCTCAATCTTTATTTTATCATCAATCAAATTTGAGATTAAAGCGCCCTAAAAAATTTATACTCCAGTCAATTTATACATTGAACATGGAAAAAATTGGGGACTTTTTGAAACTTTTACAGTTTGTTCGGGGCTAAGGAGGGATGAGTCTCTTAATTTTTCAAACTCGAGAAACCTGTGCTAACCTCAGGAGGGGTGAAAAACCAAGCTGATTTTCGGTTTTTTGCCTATAAGTCCTAAACTAAGCGTTTTATGACAAAACACACTCTATTCAATATTGTAGGGCATACAATTTTTAACAATTTATAATTTAATAAATTTTCCCGTAACCTTACTGCTTATCGAGATACGCCCTATCTAAGTTTGAGAATTTCAAAAAACAGATGGTTTAGGCCCTCTAACAGATGGTTTTGGCCCTCTAATAGGCTCAATTAGTTCAATTTATTGAAAATTTAAAAGTCAAATTTTGCTATATTTTATGGTTTGGAAGTGGTAAGGCTTTGAACTTGGAAAAATTGCCAATGTTTTCACATTGTGTCATACATTTAGTGGTGCTACGGGAGAACGCTGAGTCCTAGTCAGTTTTTTGAAATTCTCAAACTTAGATAGGGCGTATCTCGATAAGCAGTAAGGTTACGGGAAAATTTATTAAATTATAAATTGTTAAAAATTGTATTTCCTACAATATTGAATAGAGTGTGTTTTGTCATAAAACGCTTAATTTAGGACTTATAGGCAAAAAACCGAAAATCAGCTTGGTTTTTCGCCCCTCCTGAGGTTAGCACAGGTTTCTCGAGTTTGAAAAATTAGAGTCATCCCACCTTATCCCCGAACAAACTGTAAAAGTTTCAATAAGTCCCCAATTTCTTCCAGCAGGACTATTAAGTAAAATAAAGCAAAAATTGTTTAAAAAACCTGAACTCCTGTGTAAATCCATCGAGCGATTTTGTCCGAGCAAGAAAGTGAGTCAGTAGGGTCACCACGACCTGGTTTAGTCCTTACAGCGCCTTTTTGATGGTATTCGATCCCATCTTTTTTCAGGTCCTGGGTCGACCCATGTTTGACTGGCTTAGCACCAGTTCTGTGCACATCTAACTTTATCTTTTTAGCATCCACATTATCACTATTTCTTTTCCTTTTTTCTCCAACCTAAAATTTAAAATGAAATTCAATTTTTTGATAAATAAATAATACTTTTTCTATTTCATGAGGGGACATTTCAATAATAGAAGCATCACCACAAGGAACTTGGCTCGTAAAAAAATGCAAATTAAAATTATTTTTCAGTCTTATTTTGTCATTTTCTAGACAAAATATGAACGAATTTTCATTGTTTTTTAATAAAGATATTTCATCCATAAAATATTTTAGTAAGCCTCTTCTTGCTAAAATCTGAAAATTCAGTTGTTTAATTAATAAAAATTTTGAAATAAAATACTTCAGCATGGCTATCGTTGACTGTAGTTCCTTGAGGGCAGACGGAGGATCTTCCTAAACATTTTGTACCTGTCGCCATGGAAACGAGATGAAAATTGTTATCGAATTCAACGACAAAGCCGGACAGCATCGTCCATTCTTTGCCTTTTTCAGGTTTCCCCTTTTTATCTAATTTTTCGTACTCGTTTATTATTAAAGAAGCTACAGAATCGCACAATGACATTTTATTTAATTTAGGCGACAAGTTCGGCATTTCCTCCGAATCGTTTTCGCGTCGCAATTTTATCGATTTGAGACATTTTTTCAGGCGGGATGACGAAGTTTAATTCTGAATTTTCAATTATTTTCTCTTTCCTTCTTGATTTAGGTATAACGGCTGAAAAAACAAAATAGACTAATTTTTAAGGTCATAAAAATTTATTTTTTTATTTTTTAGTATCCTATACACTTCATCAATTTTGGCAAAAATTTAGACAACATTTTCGGGGTTCCAATCAATTTTTTTTCTCGTCTTAATCCCATCGATAACTTTCATTTTTTCAGGGGGAATAACGAAATTTAATTTAGAGTTTTCTTCGATTCTTTCTTTGTTTCTCGATCTGGGGATTACGGCTAAAAATCGACGGTAGACTAAAATAAATAAAAAATTTCAATTTTACCAAAACCGTTTTGAAGAGACCATCTCAATAGCAACTGAGGAACCGAAACTTTAAGCTCTTCTGCGACTTTTTTTGCCGTTTCGTCAAGCAAAAGTGACCCACCGTCACCTCCCAGTGAACAGTATGCTTGCAAAAGTAGATTCCTATTGCTGCAGAAACTCATAAAATCGTCTTTTTGACGATAATAAATATGATATTCAACCTAAAAAATCATTAAAGAAAGAAATTTGTTGTACTTTTTTACCTGATTCACTGATGGTTCAATTGTACAATATGAGTAAAGGTTTTCCAAATGTTTGAACGTGTAATTGGAAACTCCTATTGATTTAACGAGACCTTCTCGAACACAAGATTCTAATTCGTGCCACGATTCTTTTCTTAAGACTTGATTTTTAGGATCGCTCGGTTTCAAGTTTCCAGCACCCGGCCAATGAATGAGATACAGATCGATATACTGCAACTGCAACTTTTTCAACGAAGTTTTCAATGCTTTTTTAACATTATCTCTTCCTTGTTCCCTGGGTGCTGAAATTATACTCAATAATGGATTTTTTCTTGAGCATTTGCAAACCAAGTTTTGAAGTTATAAATAGTTCTTTTCTGTCAATTTGAAGTTTTGGCAAAATATTTTTTAATGCGTCTCCAACCAGATCTTCGTTGTCATAACTTGTGGCAGTATCTGGGAAACAGAAGAATAAAAATTTAATTGTTTTGATTTTTTTACCAATCAGACGGTATCCGCAGGCAAGAGCGGCTTCTAGAGCTGGCTCCAAAATCGATTTTTCAGTTAATTTATAAGTTCCAACTGAAATAGAAAGAATTTTTAATAATAGAACAAAAAAACCTTGATAGAATAGGGCGGTATTGAGAGACTCGAAATGGACATAGCATTTTCTCAGCTCCCTCTCGACCTATCGACTTGAAATTTTTAGGGCTTTTTCTTATCATACTAAAGAAGAGCTGTACCAAATTTCAAGTCAATCGGTTCACAGGGAGCTGAGAAATAGGAAAAATTGTGAGGCTAGAATGAACCAATTTTGAGGGTTAGTAAGCATGTTGAAACAAAATCTCACATCCCAGCACTGGCATTTTTTCTCCATTTTTTAACGTCACTCTTGCTTTTTTCGGTTCGACCAAATCGATGCACCTCCTCGCCCCAATATAAGTCATTTTACGAAATTATTTTTCCAAAAAATGAATCGAATGTTTATGTTAACGTGTGTGAAAAAAAAATTAGTGACTGTTTTGAATTTAAAATTAAGTTGGCAATTCTTGAAATTAGCGGGAGGTTTCATTTAGATATCGAAAAATAAACAAAAGGAGAAGTAAGTCGTAAATTCTTGCTGAAAATGATAAAATGGAATATTTGAAAATTTTGAATTTTTAGATTACCAGTGAAAATGCTGAGGACGGTTTCGTTGAAGTTGCTCCCTCGCGTGAGCGCTCATGTCAAAACGCCGGCTCGGAATTTCGCGGATTCTTGTGGTGTCGATCGAGTCGCTGTGGTAAGAAAATCGCTTTAGTTTTTATTATTTTTATATTAAGAAAAAGACGTGAAAATTGGCCATGGACATCGATGATTATGGACTATGGTTGTTGATTATGTATGACCTTGTGAGTTGTGATCAGCTGGTTATAGGGTTACTGAACTTGGCGGGAATAATGCAGTGCGGAGGGCAGGAAAGAATGCGGCTGCGTTCCGCCTATCTGAATACCTTCCTTAAACTCTTGGGAGAGTGGTTTTCCAATTTCCACCTGGACCTTGGTCGAAAATCTAGTGGTACCCAGGGGCGGACTGGGACCTTAGGGTGTGGGTGGGTTTTCAGTTAAGGGGGTGCAGAAAATGTTGACAGAAAATTGGCTCTTAGAAAAATATATTCAGCAAAAACAGAGGTTCCCAAACTTTTTCACAGTGCGCCCGCCCCCCTTTTATACAAATTAAAACCTTGCCCCTATAGTGTTGAATGTTAACTTTGAGGTTTTTGAATGAAATTTGGATTTTAAAATGTTGATTTTGAGGTTTTTGACAAAAGAAATTGCACTTAAAACGTTGATTTTGAGATTTTTTGAGAAAAAAAAATGTGCTCTTATAACCATGATTTGGAGGTTTTTGACAAAAAATTGCCAATTTAAAGTTGATTTTGAGGTTTTTTGACGAAAATTAGGCATTTATAAATGTTGATTTTGAGGTTTTTGACGAAAATTTGGCTTTATAAATGTTGAATATGACGTTTTTGGACGAAAATTTGGCATCATAAATGTTGATTTTGAGATTTTGACTAAAATTAGGTTTTACAAATGTTGATTTTGAGGTTTTTGACGAATTTTTGGGGATATTTGCACACAAAAAAATCTTGAGCTTTCCCACACCCCCCTGGGAGCCACTGAGCAAAAATAACGCTTTAAAAAAACCTGGCCCGGTGGTGCCTCCTCTATGTATTTTGGTGGGGGGGGGGTTCTGTCCAGTTGTTCTGTGTTCTGTGTTCTGACCAGTCCGCCCCTGGTGGTACCCATTAAGGGAGAAAAAAAAATCTAAAATGTATTGCATTTTCCCTACCCTCCAGAACCCTCTCCCCATCTCCCCCAAACTTCCCCATTAATCCCAAAATCCCACACCAACTTCTCCCATATTATATCACCCAAACTCCCCCTACCACCCAAGTTGGAACAGAAATATAATTAAAAAAAAATTTTGTTCATCTTTTGCAGGTTTTATCAGGATGTGGTGTATACGATGGTACTGAAATTCACGAAGCCGCTCACATTCTATCTCATCTAACACGTGGGGGCGTGAACCCGATTATGTTTGCTCCCGAACAACCTCAAGCCGAAGTCGTCAACCATCTCACCGTGAGCTCCTCCAGCTAACTTCAACCTTTTTTTGACATTTTTTTAGGGAAAAGTCGAAGAAAAAGCAAAAAGGGGTGTCCTTGAAGAATCAGCCAGAATCGCTCGGGGTAAAATCGAACCTCTTTCAGAACTAGTGAAGCCGGAAAACATGAAATTGTTTGAAGCCGTCGTCTTCCCGGGTGGATTTGGTGTCGCCAAAAACTTGTATTTCGATTTTTCCAAATCAAATTTTTCATCTCCTTTTCAGATCTGATTTTGCCAAAAATGGTGTCCACTGTACTGTCCACCCTGATGTAGTCTGCATCCTTCAAAATTTCCACAAAGCAAAGAAACTTATCGGGCTTGCCTGCATAGCTCCCATTCTCGCTGCCAGAGTTTTATGCAACGTTACCATAACTTTAGGAAAAGATCGTATGTTGCCTTCAAATAATCAGCCTTAAAAATTTTTTTCTAGTAAATTGTGACAAATGGCCTCACCGAGGTGCTATCCAAGCTGCCAAAGATATGGGAGCTACTGTCGAATCCAAAGTATGCTGTAAACACCATTTTCTATCTCTAAATTTTCTTTTAGGATTACAACGAAGTGAGCTATGATCCTAAAAATTTAATATTCTCAACCCCCGCCTTCATGTACGATGGGAAATTTCATGAAATCGACGACGGCCTTGGAGTTTTTATAAAATACATGCTTTTGATTATGGACCAGAGAAAGAAAAATTCATCATAAACTTTGTCATAAAATAATAAAATAAAGAAAGAAAAAGGCATTTTTTTTTTTATCATCACTTTATGGACTTTGACAAAATTAACAATCATCTCCTCGATCATGCGGGCAAGCGATTTGGTATAAGAATTGAGCTAAAGTTCTGACTGGGCGCCCTGTCATTAGCCCTTTTCTTAGATATGGGTGTCCATAACCATTGGAGAGCAAACCCGTTCCTGTTATATCCAAATGCATTAGGTCCACTCCTGGCGGTGAAAATTCCTAAAAATATTTAATTTATGATTTTTCTGTTTTATTTTGTTCTCACTTTGATGAAGGCTGCCCCAAGACAAGGTGTAGCTCCTGTCCCTTTTCCGACGTTATGAACATCAACTTCGGAGTATGCTGAAATTTATTTCATTAGTTATTGTTGTTGGTGTTAGTGTTGCTGGTGTTGTTGCTGCAGCAGCAGGAATATGTTGTTGAAACAAAAACGCTTGATTTTACTTGTTATCTTCTTGGTGTAGTATTTCCAGAAGGGGAATCTCCATACTCGATCTCCTGTTTCTGACCCTGCTCTGCTTATTTCCCTCCAAACTGGATTCGAGTTTGAAAAAACGGCCGAACAACCGGATCCTAGTCCCCATCTTACTCCAGCTAAGGTTGGGGTTCATTAGGAGAAAAAAATTTTTTGATGAAAAACGTACGTGTGAGTGTTGCTATGGTTGATACTAAACATGGGAACATTGTGCCTGAATAGACAAGAGGATCGACCATGATGATTCTTCCTTCGTTGTCTGTGTCTTCGATGGTAATCGTTTTCCCATTGAGGGCGACCACAGCATCACCTGGCTTCACCGCCATGCCTCCGATTTGGTTCTCACAAAGAGGAATCAATGCTAGAACATAATTAGAAGGAAATTTCGCGTCAAGATTATACCTCTGACGTTTATAGGAAGTGCCATCATAGATATGCATTTCATTAATCCGACAATTACAGCAGCTCCTGCTAAATCACCTCGGTATTCAGACATCCCTTCGCATTTTTTCAAACATAAGCCACCGCTGTCGAATGTTATCCCTTTGCCTAAAACGAAATGAATTGATTCTCAAAATAAGGAGGCTTCACCTATAAAAATGACGGGTTTATCATCTGGTGGTCCTCCGCAGTATCCCATTTCAAGCATAATGGGCTCTTCGCATGATCCTCTTGCTAATGTCAAAAAGGAATTGAATTTTTTCTGTTCCAACCAATCACGGTCTCTGACTTCAACTTGAACCCCACACGAACATAAAACTTCCAGAGCATACTAAAAAAAAATTAATCGGATTTCGATTAATTTTTCTTACCGAAGCGAATAATAATGGGGTCATCAAATTTGCTGGAGTTTCTTCTAGTTTTCTTGCCAGATTTTGGCATTCGGCTCGCATAGCGCCTTTGGTCCAACCCTCCCTGAAAAATTTGCTTTGAGAAGAAAAAAGACGAAAATTCGTTTACCTATCTTGATCGTCGAACATTTCTATTTTGGGTACCAAGTTACGATTTTCGGTGCTTCTCAAATCTTGATACTGCCACGTGGCCAAGATCGCTCCTTCGGCCGCCGATTCCGCGTTTGTGAATCCTTCAACGAACAACGTGCTCAGACCGGCTTCTTGGAGTGCCCTCGCCCCGATTCCGGCTGCCCAACGAATGTTTTCTTTACACTCGTCGAGGACTTCCATTTCGTTCATTCCGATCCCTTCTGGTCCCAACCCGGCCACAGCAATCGAAAAGATTTCTGGATGGATATTCGAAAAAACTTGAGCCGTCCCCTTTTTTATCGACGAATCACTAAAGAATTAAATAAAAGTTAAATAACAAGATTTTGGGCCTTATTTGAACACAGCATCTTTTAAGCTAGATTTACAAGTAAAGACCCTTTTCAGCAAGATTTTGGGCATTCTTTGAACGGAAAGGCCCTTACAAGCTAGATTTTGAACCTTTTTCTATAAGAAAATATATATATTTTTTTTAATTTAATTTAATTTAAACAGAAAAAAAAATCTCTTTTCAGCCAAATTTTGTGCCTTTTAAGGTATTTTTCCCCCCTTATCTGGTCTCTCTAGGCTGCTCTCAAAGCTCACCTCCCCAAAAAAAAAACAGACATCTACCAGCCAGTAGCACACTCTTGAAGAAAGTAAGGGTGAAGACTAATATTATAGCCGTTTGATGTTTCTAGATTAAATGAACAATCTATTTGTGAAGACAAAGACGACATGCTACCACCAAACAAATGGCATACTTGATTGTCATAGTGACGTCATCATCAACATTATACCGAGTACCGACATCACCACACTGTCGTCTTATTGACGAGGACACCACTAGCAAGTTGCAACCTCAATCTTCCATGGCCCAGTTACACAATGAAATTGTATTATACAATTAGTTTTTACCCTTTCAAAAGTGACGTCAATTTTCCTCCTGTTTCTTCATCTATTCTTGCAGCAGTAGGAGTAAATTTCAATTCTCCCGGAGAACATCCATCGTATGCTCCAAGCACTAATCCTTTCTAAATAAAAAAAAATTAAATCGACATTTGCTTTATCACGATCTAATCCATGGGCTAAAAGGAAAGGCACGGCCATTTCAAATTTTGAAGGGTATACTTCAAGTTTGATGACACCCTCTTACCTGGGTCGAGCTTCCTCCGCAATCTGCATAAGTGCGCCTTGTCAAAAGCCATATCGCAATTTTTTTATTTTTGATGTGCGTTTTCATAATCTTTTTCATCATTTTTTATGTAAAAACTGTTGAATTCTGTTCTGGTTTCTTTGAAAATTAGACCGAATAAATAATTAACCAAATATTGAGTTTTAAGTGTTTTTGAATTTTAATTTTGGTTTTAAATATTTTTTTAATGAAAAAATTTAGTTCGTCATCATCTGATATGATTTGGGAGAGAAAAAAAATCAGTTGTTTAATTTAATTTTATTTCCTTGGAACAAATTCATTTTCAGGATTTGGGGAAAAACGCAAAGGAACCATTTAATACATAAATAGCTGGTGCATATAAAGGGGTACGTCCTTTCGTCCTAAAAATAGCAGGTCCTAAAAGCAACTCGTAACTCATAAAATGGCGGAAAAGAGTCTTATTGTTAACATTTCGTCTTAAAAACATCTGGCCAACCTAGAGTCTACTAATTTCGGACGAAATGTCTTTAGGACGAGTGGTTTTTTAAAAGTAAAACTTTTAGGTATTTTTCAATTATCTGTAAACTTTTCGTCCTAATAACAACTGGACATAAAACATCTCGTCCTAAAATGGCGGAAAAGAGAACCACCTCTGAGAGAGGACCTTTTGAAAACCACTTGTCATTGTATCTCGTAATGACCTTTTGTCATAAATTTTAAAAATGATGTCAAGTTTTAATCGTCTTCAGGATGAATTTTTGACAATATTCTTCCCTTTTCCGCCATTTTACGAAGACTTGTAGTTAGGAAGTGTCTTTTTAAATATAATAACTAAGAACAAATCGACATAAAAAGTTAAAGATTATGTTCAGTTTTAGTTAAGACGAGATAATGAGTTGCTTTTAGGACGAACAGTATACACCCCATCTGCTACTGTTTGGTGAAAGCTGTGGCTTGAATTATTTTATAATCCTGGAGGTAGTTGTTTCCACGTGAACTGTTGATGGTATTTGAAATAAAGGAGCCAGTAAAAAAAGTTTAATATGGCAAAAGAAGTCGGAAATAGGACACGAGCTGCTCTGTCAATGTAGGAGACGCTGTTGACCCCTTTGTGTGCCATCCCTCTCGAAGCTTCTCGCTGCCTTTCTCTCCTATATCGCTCATCTCCGACTAAAAAGAAATCAAAACCCTTAGTTGACACTTGGATCAAGGAAACCCAAATATTTCTGAAATAACAATCATATGGATGTATCAAAATTTATTTAAAAATTTGTTTTTATTATGAACTTCCTCTCTCAGCCTCTAAAGAATCTTTCGAATAGCTCCACCGGGAGGTTTCACTCATGTTCAGGTTCGAGTAATCGTAGTATTTGTATTTGATGGCGACGTAGAGGAAGAGGACACCGAAGGCGATATGAAAGAGCAAAAAGAATAAGATGTAAACAGCCCCGAATCCATCCTCATAGAAAACGGAGATGAAAAGTAAATAGACGATGACGGATCCTCTTCCAAGGAGGAGACAAAGCGAGATGAAGGACGAATACAAAAACGGCGGGCATTGACGAAGCGTGAACATGAAAAAGGTATGGATCGAAAGGGAATCGGCGACCCCAAAAGCGATCGCGGCCGGCAAAAGCCACGCAAAAATAAATTTCTTCTTCATCCCTTCGTTTTCCACAATAACCTTCAAAGCACCATCTTTTTCATACACGAAAAATATGAAAAGGTTAACCGTGTCGAAATGCTGAGTCAGGGAAGTCGTCATGTTTCCTTTTTTGATTTCCACCTCGTAATTCCCTTTTTTTAACTCTGTCCTCGCTGACTTGAAATCCTTTAACTCCTTCGTCTCATTTTGGTCACCTTTCAAAGTCATTTGCGAAATATTTGAAAGACTCAAGACAAACAGAAATGGATTCTTTGTCGTTTTTAATTCCGCCAATGTTGGCAATGAATCCAATGACGTGTGAGCCAATCCCTTCTCTCCGATTACGTATACTGTCGAGTGTTTCTGTTCGGTGAAAATGGAAATCTTTTCGTGTATGTTGTGATCGTCGTTGTGGACTGTCATATATCGTTTTTCATTCGGAACTAACTTCGTGGCTGTAAATATAGTTTGAGGTTTGATAGTGATGGTTGAATATTCTATAACGACTTTCGAATCGGAGTCGAGAATATTAATAATTCTGATCTGGTCGTAATCGGAAATGGGCAACTCGTCTTTTTCGACGTTGATTAATTGGAAGATGGCGCAGTAAAAGATACTGAAGAAGAGCAAAACCCAGCAGAAGCCAAATTTCTGCAAGTCGGTGATTAATAGTTTGAAGCGTTCGAGAATGGGTAAAAGGACGAAATGCATCCCTGGAAGGAGTATCGCAGCAAAAATGTTTGTAGCCGTGTTGATATTTGGAAAGAAATCACTCTTCATATCGAAACGTTCCTCCAATCCCAATAAAATCGCCGCTTGTACAGTTTCGCATATTCCGAACCAAGCTATGGGCCCGAAAAGAGTCGACAGATACTTAAAACGATCTTTGGATCTTCTGACCATCCCGCTCACGTCGTAGTATCTTTCTTCTAAGTTCAAGCAATATCGCAAATCTTCGTAGAAAAGTTTGCAGTACAAAAAATGGACGTTGAAATAAATGGGAGTCTTCTTCAAGATTCTAAATAGGAATATCAAAATGACCATCTCGACAATCATGATAACGGTTGAGGCAATAATTTTATTATGACTTTCGATGTAGTCTTTGACGATGTTCGCGATGAAGATGGACAAGACGAAAATTAGAAGAAAGTTTCCACTCGAAATAACGAATTTTGTTATTTTCATTTGGGACAGTACGACCCCCATGAGGAGAGGGTTGATAATATAGAAGAAAAGTGAAAAAAAAGCTCCTGCTTGGAACCAACTTTCATTCGATCCTCCAAAGAAATGAATCATAATGAAGGCCAAAGATGCTGCTAAAGGAGGGGAGAGGATAAAAAAGAGATAAATGCGTTTGATAAAGGATTCGGAAAGGAAGGACACGAGGACGCTGAGGAAACAAGCGAGCGAAAGATTGAGTGGACTGTTAAATACATTAACCGAAAACCAAGACTTTTTTTCATCCAGAACCGACATAATAAACAAGATTATGACCTGGTGGCTGATGAAGGCGACAAGAAGGGCGACGACCAAGATCGAAACTCGCACTTTCGAAAGAGGAAGCGCATATTCTGCCGGAGAGCGCAAATCTGACCCAGCTCTACTCGGATCATTCGAATGTTCCATCTTAATACACTTTTTGAAATAAAAATTTAAACGAGCTTGTTAACATATGGTGAATTGGTCGCAAGGGTACATCATGGCGAAGGGGGAGGGCAGAAATAAGACACTCTGCTGCGTCGCTGTTACAAAGCGCCTGAAATTGTTGGGAGTTGGGACAGTAGATTCCACAGGCTTTTTTCTGGGATTTAGGACTCATGTCCTGTCCTTATGTACCTAATGAAATATATTATTACCTAAGCAATAAAATAACTGTTTCCATTTTGGAACTTTGGTTTCGGTCTGCGTCTGTCTTTCGACAGTCGTTTGACTTCTGAGCTTCGGTGGAGTCGTCGTGTTGCTCAAAGACAACCTTTTGGGAGAAGAGCCTAACCCAGGGTCCTAAAAAAAAGATGCTTTTAGTCATAAAAAGTTCAAAAATAACGCTTTTACGTTATAAATGGGACAAATCAAAGAGCTTTTTCTTCTGGAAGGTCTATGGACGACGTCGGCGATCGGCTCGATGTTTCCGATCAATTCGGACTCTTCTTCGTCCTCCCATTCCTCTTCGTCGACCGGAATCTCGCCGTAGCCGACCTTAGTGAAGTAATGGACGCCGGCGAATTCGAGCAAAGTGGCGATGCAATAGAAGAAACTCATGAGGAGGAACCAGTCGAGTGCTGTGGCGTATCGAACCTTCGGTAAATCCGTCCTGCTGTCCAAGGAGATGGTCGAAAGCGTCAGGACGGTGGTTATGCCTAAAAAAAGATTGTGAAAAAGAAAAAATAATTTCGTCATACATAATCCGACTCGATCACTCGTTGCCTCCCGATGAATCCAAAATGAAACCCAAGACAAAACAACGATCAAAATGCATGGGACATAAACTTGAATCAAAAAGTAACCAGTATGGCGTCTCAAGTTGAAGTTCACTTGTAACAATGAAAATTCCCCTAAAAATTACAAAAAAATTAAACTCTATTCATAAAAATGTTACCTTCTCTTCTTTTTAAAGTCAAATTCCTCTGCGGGCTTCCCATTAGATCGAACTGCGAAAGTGCCATCCCAGAGACGAAACTTACGCTTTTCCCTGGTTGCCATTGGTAGATCAGTTGACGACTTGGATAAGCGTCTAGTAAAAGAAAAAAAGTAAGAGAGAAAAGGAAAAAGTTCCTTTTTTTACTACAACTCAGTAAAAAACCTCTGACTTCAAACAAGTAATTGCACTCTCTCAAAAAGGGGAAGTTGATCCTAAGAAAAGTTGTTTAAGTACGACTCCCATTTATTTCTATTTGATAAAAGAAGTGCTCGTTTCCTCCTATTTTCATGTCAATTTTAAATGGAATCGAAAAAAATATTGACCCTGACCCAGGCTGGTCAATATTTATTTTTAGAGCACTCCTTTTGTTTATTTTTATAAATGATTCTACTCACAGCTTCCTAGTATCAAAGGACACGATTGTCTATCCATCGGAAAATTGTGCAGTTCCATCGGGCATTTAGCTTTGATGGTCAACCTAAAATAATTAACAATTAAAAAAAAAGTTGAAAAATAATTATGAAAAGGCCTTTTTATCTTTTTATACAAATTAATTACGAGAACAAACGCTTGTGAAGTAATTTCTTTGTTTCCTTCAAAAAAACAAAAACAGATACCAATTAAAAGGAGATTCTAATTTACCTCATTGAATAAAGGATGTCCCCTTCTTGCGTTATCCTTAAAAGTTTGTTGGGGACGGTGATTGTATGGACGTAGGAATGTTTCCCGTTGTAGAAATACGTATCCGGACGCCAGATCCTTTCCAACATTTTTATGCTTAAACTGAGACTTTTGATCGGTCCCAAAAAGCTCAGTCTCGTATCCCTCCATGATTGCCGGAAATAACAATCCATGGAGTAATCCTTAAATATTTTTAACACATCATAATTGAAATTTTAGTAAAATATATAAAAACACAGGTGGTAAAATGTTGGGGGATCGATGGGCGGTGGGGGTGTTTGTGGAGAGGTCTGTAGAGCCACGGATTTTGGGAAACTTTGCTTTTTTATCTTTTGGAGACGAGTTATATAGGCGATGAATTTTCGTAGAGACGTATTTTCGCGACAAAATCTCTGGACACCCCTAATAACTCCCTCAACCTCACCCAACATTACATCAACTTCCAATGTTCCTGGAACCTTTCCCCTACCTCCGCTTACCCCCGTAATATTGTACCACCTCCCACAACCTCCCCTACTATTCTGAACTTTCCTGCACCTCCCAAAATCTTCAAAAACCTCAACCACCACTCCCTATACGACAATCACCCCTCTTGACACCTATCACCAACACCTCCCCTTACCACTCAACCCACCTCCCTCACCAAAATCACACCCCACCACCCTCAGCACCTCCCCCAACCTCCCCACCCCTCATACATATTTTACATATACATATTTTGGGTGTATACCATTCGCCCTATTATCAATTCAGCCTCATTTAGAGCTTTTATGAATTCTTGGATTACTGGAGTTACTTTACTAGGTTTACTGAGCCTGAATCCAGGAAATCTCTAAACCACAGACGTGACCCACCCACTCATTAGCGATGAAATCCGGCAGAAATCTCACCCATGGGCGCCTTGGGCAATAGACCCCATTGGTTATTTGGGCAAAGTGTAATTTTTAAATATTATTTTAAACTCGAATCGAAAGGGAGTTGACTGTGTAGGGCGAGTGGTGTGCTCCCAATATTTTTTCGTGTTGTGCTTACCATATCGAGTTCGGATACCGGCCCCATACTTCTTATTAAGATATTTGTCTTAATAACTGTCGGTTCGCCTGAAAGTAAATTGAAAAGTTAACATCACGAATGTCGCTCTCTCGTTTATTTAAAAGCTCACTTTTTACACTTCAAAAAAAGTCTTTTACGTAAGTGCTTCTTTCTGATGGAGTTTTTTTTAAGAAAAAAATAAATTATTTTTCAAAGCATTTTTTAACCATTAAATTCCAAATTTATAACTTTTAGGTAATCGTAAAAAGAAAATTAAAAAAAAATCCGCTAAAAAAAATTAGCATTAAAAATTATGTTTTGAAACAATCTACGCTGATTAGGATTGTAATATAAAAATGAGTTTAATTTTGTTATAGAATTCAATTTTCTTTCTCTTGAGGATGTCCCAAGGGTGAAAAGTCTATGGCGGAAACCAATAAGAACAAAGAGTTGATAAACGACATCCGTGCTTGGGGTCGCAATCAACAACTTGTTTGTTTTTGTCCATCCAAAAATTTAACACTTTGGACACTAAAGAGAAATAAAGACGTCTCTAAAGGTCTCAAGGGCACTTTTGACTCGGAGAAAATGACACGTTTGGGTAAAATTACCTTTTCCATGAGTCGGAGTTTGGGAGCTTTCGTAGTTTTTAAGCAGATTTTCTAAGACTAAAGTGATGTTTCGTAAAAAGACGTCTTTTCCTGAACCGTTTTTTAATGTTTTGGCCTTGACAGAATGTCTTGGGAGTCTTTGCAAAGTCGCATTTTCCGCCAATTGTATTCCAGCCGCGAAAAAAGATCTGAAAAAATAATTTATCAGAAAATTAGCTGATACGTGAGGGTAAAACACGGGCTAGCTGAAACTCTATTATTTCACTATGTTACTTTGTATAAAAACCACAACTTTTTGCCAAATATTAGCCCTCAAGGCTCAATTTGATCCCGAAAAACAAATTTTTGACTTCATTATTAAATTTTTTAAATTTTGACTTCATTGGACTTCGTACGTTTGGGAGCGTTTTTGATACCTTACCCGGCTATATTATTTTTAGTGTGTTTTTAGCGAAATTTCCTAATTTTAGTTAATGAAAATCATTAGAATAATCTAAAGCCAAAATTGCATCCTGGAATTCGGTATTTCGTGGTCCAATGCCACAAAACCAAAAGGGTCCAATACGTCCGGAAATTGAATCTGTTATGTCACCACTTATAACCGACATTTAATTACAGAAATTAATAATGATATTCAAAATTCTTCTGGTCGGACCGCAGAATGTGCTTTTAATTAAAATATCAACTTAAATGCGGATTATTCTCGAATTAGAGGACTCCGGATCGTTTCCTTTGACCCCCTTTCTTCCAACAAGATGATGCATATGCATGCTCCTAAAAAAAGGAGTTAATGATATGGAAAAAAATTCAGGATAAACTTCCATCGTTCAACTACAAAAAGAATAATGAAGAGGAGAATGTTAAATTTAAAAAAATGACTTTTTTATTAACAGGAAGGTCAGCGTTTTTATTTTGATTTACAATTTTCACTTTTTTCCTCCAAGATAAGCGTTTAAAAGCGTGGCTCCTCATAAATTTTAAAACGGGATGTAATTAATGTGAGGAGGTCTCCTGATGAGATAATCCTCGGATAAATTCATACACCTGTCAAAACGAGGTGCTTGTTAGAGGGTAGTGCGGTTATTAGGAATTTAATACCTCACGTGGGGATCCAAAAACCACCCAATAACAGCCTTCCCTCATCCTTACGTTATTGATGAGCTAAAACATTCTTAAGTGCCTGTTAAAACTACTTTAATATTCAAAAGTGCTTACGTGCATCAGAATTCCCAAATTCGGCAACTTAGAAACGAGAAATTTTTGAATCTTTTGGGGAATCCTCAGATTTCCGCTCTCCCAAAACTCAATAAACTTCGGCTTCTCCTTGATCCTTTTCTTTCCAGGACAAATCCAGACTCTAAATGAAAACCCCGTTTCTCTTTAGATTGACTTATTTGTAAAAATCAATTTTTAATCAGAAAATATTCGTGTTTAATTATTCATAGATTTTTTTCTCTAGAGGCTTCAGTGATCAAAGGTTATTTTAATGGGTAATTTTTATAAGTGTACCTGCATTAACGTTTTGTAGCTTTTTAATTTTTTTTTTATTTTTACACTTTTTTCTCTGTTTAATATAAGATTTAGGGAAAGTTAGTGTTTGAAGAACCCCCTGCCTTTTCGGCCTTATACTTTTATTACAAAGGGCTTTACTTATACGTTTTCATCCCCTTTCATCCGAAAAACTTTTTTCTGAGCCAAACAGAACCAAGAAAAATCCCAGGTGTGAGGAAATGAAATCCGTTTCAGGAAGTCTTTGGTCAACCTCAGGCTTGAAACAGTGTGGCACCTGAGATCGTGGATTTAATCACCATTTTGGGTAGGTTTGGCTTTTTCCCCTACGAAAACGACCCCAGAATCGTGTTTCTTGTCATATTTAAACCTATTGAAAACCTTTTGAGATTTGAGATCCCTGATAGACCGATTCCAGGTTGGCTGCGGCCTTCAAAATTCTAATCTACCATTAGAAGTGGATTTAAATAAAAAATTCCTAAAATTAGCTAATTAGGGTTATTGATTATCTTAAGTTTGAATTTAATGGTCAACGAATAAAGTGGAAGGTTTTTTAAGTACTTACCCGAGCACGTGACACATCAGCAAAGCTCCAAGTGCCCTCATCTTCCTCTCTTCCAAACTGAAAGAACAAAGCTTTAAATTCTCTTTTTTAAGACCGTTTAAACAATATTGAAATTTTTCAAGATTACAAAAGGAAATTTATAAACGACCTGAGGAACACTAACGACGTTCGAAGTCGTTTACGACTTAATGACTATGAATAAAACATAGTTCTTGATTTTACGCCGCAAAGTGTTCTTATGAAATAAAAATTGTTTGAAACGTAAAATATTAAGTTAGAGAATGACACTTTTCCGACAACTTGGGGTCAAGTATGTCGGGAATGTTTCGTAAAAAGACGTTACGATTTTCGCAACTTTCTTTTTCAAAGGGATTCTTTTCATTTGAAAAAACCTTTTCCGAGTTGTTGTTTTGGAACATTCAAAAAAAGAAAGATTGAAAATTAAACCAAAAGGTTGAGTTTTTTTTTGTTCGGAATAAAAGATTGAGAAGAAAGGAGGAGCTCAATTATATTCAACTAATGGGGAAAACCTGTACGGTTCTATTTAGCCAAGCGTCTTCAATTCAAACAGAAGATGTGGAATAAGAACTTAAAAAAAAATAATAATTAAATAAATAAATAAAGGTCGAAAAATACTCCAGGAAACGAACGCCCTAAATAGTGATTGAACTAGTGTTGGGGTGAACATATCAAAGGTGGGGTCCCAGCACGATGAGTTCAACGAGGCGGGGGTGGTTAAAGGTCAAAATCTTTACTTTTTAGACTATATCTCTAAAAATATGCGCCCCAACCACTCAATAACTTAGTGCAAAATTAAAGGTAACAAAATTTTCTACAAAATTGGTTTAATCACTTTTGTCAATACGTCTCGTCATCGAGATATTCGATCTTGAAAATCGTTAATTAAAAAAAAGGACAAACAAGGGCTTCTTATGAAAAGGAGTCTTCCTTGACTTTTTAAGGTAAGCTTGGACAGAAAATAAAAGATTCCTTCACGGAATCTTGCTATAATAAAATCTCAATTTCATCACCGCAAAGTTAAAAACAAAATTGAAACGTCCTTTTTTACTGCCTTTTTTTATCTGATTTCCAAAGGAAATGAAGCTATTGTGGTCGGTGCGATGGAGGCATTAGAGACCATTATATTCTTGATGAGGGGGTTCTGGGGATCACGAAAATATAGGAATTTCCCAATCCAAAATTGATATTTCATTCATATTCTTTAATGTTAGCTTTGAATAAACAATGAATATCTGCAAAAAAAATTCCAATATTCTCAAGGAAGAATTTTACGAGCTTTTTGGGTTTAAAACCGAAAATTTGAAGATCAAAAAAGGATTTTTACGGTCAAATTTATATCTTTTCATCTTCAAAATGTCGTTTTACAAGTAAAGTTACGGAATGAAGTTTTTTACGAAGTACATTTATATTCTTTTTCCCTCCTTTCTCGTCAATTACCGAACGTATTTTTCGCCGAGGAATTTTGTATAGGAGGGACGGCATCTGACGGAAATTGTCCTTTCGAAAGACCGGGGGGTATCGGTTGATAAACTTTTTATATCTGGAATGCCTCAAAATATACAAAACGATAGACTCGTTTATCATCGTATATTCCAGCATTGTTTATTAAATTAAAATCGTTTTATGTTTTTCTTATACTTGGATGATTTTAACCAATAAAATCTTTTCCTTCTCGATCGTTAAAATGCTTGTTATAGAACGCATAAAAAAACACGTTCCGACAATCGAGACTTCAATATCAAAAATTATTCAAATTCTAACGCTATTCTAGTTTTTTCCTTTAAAAATGGTTATATTTTTTTTCTTGTTTAGGTAAAAAAGAATCTTCACTCTGACAGGTTATTTCGTATTCATTGATTTATCATTTTTATTTTGAGTTACCTACAAGCAAACAAGATTTTCTTGAATGATTGACATGACGTATTTTCAGACTTTTCTTCTTAAAAACTTTTTCATCAAAACTAATAGACTGGATTAGTGGCCAAAATGATCATTAATACATAAAAATGGGGTTTTTCGTTTGGACACAAATTGATCTATGTCTGAAGTTTTTATCTGTTTAGTATGTTAGATGGAAGTCCAGCCATTTTTCTCGATTTAAAGAAGTTCGATAAAATTCTTTTGTATGGTCAAATTTCAAAAATTTGTCTATTCAAAATGGCCCGAAAGGTAGTTAACAAAGAGGATCCCCAAAACTGGAACTTTTAGAAAAAATGGGTTCCCTACTGACCTCTTCACTTCAAGTAATCCTACCCTACCAAGAGATTCACCACCATATACCACCACCCCACTCATTCATAGCCGACACTACCCTAATCCTCCTTATTAATTTCCCTCTCCACCAATTAACCACCACTCACCACCACCAAATTCAACATCGTCCCACCACTCTCCCATCACCTCCACTACGATCCTAAAACCTCCTTCAACCTCCCACCACCCTGTATCTCCAAAAACCTCCCCCCACTTTCCTCCAACTTACCCTACTCCCCCACCTTCCTCCTTCCCCCTACTTTACCCCACTCCCTGGCCACGACTTGGTACTCTCCCCTACATGCACCCACTCCCCCACCTAAAAAAACAAAAATCCTTTTAAAATTCCACTATTCACGATATTGTGGTGAGAATTTTTCCCCCGCAATTTATAAGTTTTTCATAAGTTTGATTGAGATGAAGTGGAGGCTTTAAAAGTGATTATCGATTTGTAATTGAATAGGACGGTTTTCCTTCCTTTTGCATTTTGCTTTCCGACCTAGTAATTTCTACAATTCAAACATTTTACTTTTTTATTTTACTTTCTCAAGAAGAAGAAAAGTCGCAATTTTTAAAAGGGGGCCAAGGTGGGGTCCGGTCGTAGGGTCAAAACTACCCTCGGTCTTTATCGGACAAGACTTTACCTGTGATGTGCGGCCGGCCAGGTTAGGGGGAGGTGGGAAAGGGTGCGGGATGTGGGAGGGGATTATTTCGTGCTAGTGGAGAGGTCCGTACATCCCCCTTATTTAGAAAGTTAAAGTTATGCGGGTTCCTCCTCCATAACTATACAGAGTTATCCTTTATTTCCGTTAATGGGGAAAAATTAATAAAAAAGGTTCTTGAAAAATTTCATTAAGAGGATATTATAAAAGTTTTAAATTAAAAAAATCAGATCCTTTAGGAGTTAAATATTAAGGTGTAGGTTTGAAGTGTGGATATAATATCCTTTTTTTAGGGCGTGGGTAAACGTGAACGTTGAACTGTTTTCTTTTCTCGCTCTACGACGTTAAACAAAGACAAGGAGGTTGATTCTTATTTGACAGCCCCTCTTTTCGTATAAAACGATGTACCTAACATCTCAAATAAAAGACAAGATTCTTCCTTTTCAAAATGCCTCATTATTTTGAATAGATAAATGCTATAAATGCGGGGATTATAAAAACATCTCGGATTTCATCGCTGTTTATTTCGCGGTAAGAAATATGGATTTTTCAATCTACCATCTTCTTTTTTTTTCGTATTCTAAATTAAATGATTGATAATAGACAGGTAGATGATTGATCCCTTTACTCTTTAGTTGTGATAAAAATATAATAAATTATCCATACAAAATATATCAAGTTTTCAAACGAAATCAATTTTAGTGGTTAAAACTTCAATGGACTAATCGACGCTGTGGTCGAATGAAATATTCAAAAAGAATCGCTAAACCACGTTCAGATTGGAAAGCTTAGGTATGTCAATTTTTTAATAAAAAATCGATCCATGATTTTATAAGATTGCATTTTTCTAATCTAAAAACTATGAAAGTTTCAGTGGATTTTTCCCTGTTAATCAAGTCTTCGATGCAGTTTATTGAAGAGTTCTGAAGGACGGGGACTGTCAAGAACAGCTCTGAAAGCTTAAACGTAAAATTAAAGTTTTCCTTAGAGTTTTTGCATTATTATGGCTTAAAAGCATTACGAGCCTGCTAAGGGTCGAAAATGTGTTCTTCGAGAATAAAACGTTTACGGTTGCTTTGTTTTGTTATCATCACATGCACATCCGAAGGTTTAAGGGAAACAAAAAAAATTGGCTTTTTTCCAAAATAAAGAAGGTTTTCTTGTAAATATGGCATTTTTTACAATAGGGAATACTGCAAGTACATACATATTTTTAAAAGATTAGGTATTTCTCTATCTTGAGAAAATGAAAAAAAATTTAAAATTCATCGAGGACTTGATTGACATCGGTAGAATTTGGATCCGACATACAGGGTGCTCAGCAAAGATCTTAACTTCTTTTAAATAAGAACTCCATGTTTTGACCATGGAAATCGATTTGACGATTGATATCTAGTAACTTTTAATTACAACACATTTTTTATAGGACCAAACGATACAGAGTAAAATGCCACTTAACATGGACTAGCAATTCATAACTCAGGAACGTATGGTCCTGTCAAAAAAGTGTTTTTTAGTAAAAACTGAAAATCAAGCGTAAAATCAATTTCCATCGCCAAAACATAAGGATCGTATTTAAAATGAATTTCTTTCAGAAAATCTACCTAATAACGAATTAGAGTCCTTCAGGAGCACCCTGTATGTTGGCTCCAAACGCAGATCTGTTTTATATTTCCGAAATCATCTGTTTGAAATCCTTTTTTATACCTAAAGAAAATACACATTTTCGAACATTTTGCATCTTTACATTCAGGTTCGTAATTAAACTTTTTCGTTTACAATGTATAGTAGTGACTAGTTTTTCACGGATTATGCCCACTTCCGCGCCTCAACTAATTCTTACCTGCTTTGACCCATGTTCTTCCCATATCCGCGCCGAGCGTCTCGTTTCCGCGCCTAAGGGATGGTTTAGGCATAAAGGTTGGCAATGTTATATGGCCACGCTCGATTCCCCCTCAAACGTGGCGGGAGGGGTAATTTTCAGGAACCTAGATCTATCAACAAATCAAGGAAACTTGATCAAACTTGAGCACTGTTAATGGGATCATCATCGACACTGGAAAGGTTTGAAGAAGAGGAAGATCCTGAATGTCCATCCTCGGCAGCCTTGGTCCTGTGTATAGCCATTCATGCACTCCCAATATCAAACCACTATTAAGTGGTTTTTTTCCTGTAGTTATACCCCTTGTAGATGATTGAGGGTTTTCCTTTTGAAGATTCAACAAGCTCCATTGTCAGAATGATTATTACCATCATTTTTAGCGATTTATTTACAAGGTACATATTGAGATGGGTCTGTTTTGGATTATTTCGCTTATATTCTGCTTACTTTAATGTAAGTATTTTCGCAGGCGCGGATGTGGGACAACTTTATACTCGTGGCGCGGAAATGGGACAAAAAATCAAAAATTCAGACTAGGCGCCGAAATGGGAGGCGCGGAAATGGGAACACCCCGTTTTTCACACTAGTAATTCAATAGAATAATATCCTGGTAATTCCTACCAGGATATTAAACCTAGGCAATTAAACCGACCTAGGCATTAAACCCTTAATATTACCTAGGCAATTAAACCGACCTTAATCGAATCTGTTTTCCGCGCTCATTTAAAAGGTCCTAATCCTTTTCCGGTGGGCTATTTTGGGTCGGCGAAATTTTGCGGATGTGACACTTGCGCACAAATCCTATAATCGGATTGTATTAATGGTGACTTGCGGATCTACAGTGATATTTGCCTATTGATTTTGATTTATGTACATATGTATAAAAACTTTTTTTTTTTCGACCTCACTAAAAGGTTTTTCCACCAAAAAATAACCTTTTTTTATTTTTAATTCATCCAAGTCGGTTGTGGGTTATAAAAACTTTTTTTTTTTTTCGATTTCACCAAAGGGGGGACCCTCTTTCACTTTTTCGATTTGAGAATTTTTATTTCTCGATTTCATTCATTTTTTTTTTTTTGCGGATTTTTTTTATTTATATAGAATCTGAAGTCGTTTTTTCGACTTATTTTTTAACCGAAAATCTTTATTTTTCCATTTGATCCAAAATGTGGTTTTTGGAAATTTTTAGGGGGAAAACTACAACAACCGCACATATCATGTGGTCGCAAGTGCCACTTTTTGGGGGTATCCGCAAGTTTCACATCCGCAAATACCACGGCACCGCTATTTCTAATCTTTTGGAGAAATTCGGGAAATTTTAACGTATTTTTGTATTTGGCAACCCTTCGTCTATGACAAAACATGGCGATGGCAATGAGAATGATATTGCTTCCTATTTCAAGCATATGTTTTAGAAAACTTGTGTTCAAAAACTTTATCCACATTAACTTCGATATTAGGTATGAAGTTTTTTACCTAAAAGTTTTAGTTTACACATTTGACTGGTCTTAATTAAATAAACATGACGTTAACATGAAAGTATAAATCTCACAAGGTAATAAATTTTGTCATATTTTCTTCGTAGACAATTAATTAGGCACAAGGGCCCTTTTCGATCAAAATATTTTGCCGTAGTTCCATGCGGTTGACTAATCCTCGCGATTTCTCGCTAAGCATCAGACTTGGTTCAAAATTTTTGCACCCTTTTTCCAAATTAAGGCAAAATCAGTATTCCATTGATACCGTTGTGAATAATTAGAGCTCAAGATACGCCACCTACGAGGGCAAATATTAATTTTCGAGTGGAATATAATCGGAATGTGAATGAAAGTGATTTGAATGTGTAAATTAAGTGAATTTAATAGTATCTGCTTCCGTATGTAAATTATGGAAATTAATCTTCGAATGTTATCTCTCCCCATATGACTTAAAAATTTAGGCTGGGGACAAAAAAATTTCGAAAATTCACTCACATATTTCTGTTTATAATGTCGAGCCTTTTATTATAAAATACCGGAGTAAACATTTTCCAAGTGCCGAAAAAAAAAAAGTAACGCGATTTTAAAAGGAAAAAGTCGGGATCAGAAGCGGAAGTAAGATAAGGGGCTTATACAGGACACTTTCCAGGCGAGTGGATATTTTTCTTTTATGAATGAAATCGATCACTTATCTCCCCATATTCTGATATCAGCATAAGAAAATCCGTTCAACAAGTCCTACTTATAAATTTTATTACCTTTTAGTCTGTACAAGTACCTTCCTACAAACACAAAAGTTTTAAATTAAAAATTTTAATTATTTTTTCCCCGCTATTTCAGGGCTCTGTTCTCAAGATACTAAACCAGAATGACGACAAGATCATGCGTGAATGATAAACGCCAGGATTGTGGTTAAAGAAACGGAGAACTCGGATTTTCCAAATTTCCTCTAATCATTCAAACTATCGAACTGAAACATCCGAATCAAGGGTCAACACAATTTAAACGAAAATTCACTTTTAAAGGATTTGACACATGAAATGTCATCAGCTGAAAACGAATCTGTTGACTTCATCGTCCTATCTCCTAGAATTTATAATGATCGATCGTGTACACAATTTGCACGCTATCAACGAGTCGAACACTATTCGCAATTTCGATCGCCCCATCCCCGAGGGTAGAATTTACAAGACTATGGAGTAAGTACTTCTTTTTTCATCATTTAATTTTGTATTAGGCAGTAATAAGTATCGTTTGTGTAGTTTTTATTCAACCCTCATGCCCCCCGCCTTTAGTATACAGACCAATTTCAGGTGCCATAAGAGGAGCTGGATCTGCAGCCCTAAATTTAAAAATGTATTTAATTAAAAATCATTTACCTAATTAAAACAAATCGGTTAAAAATTACACCAAGACCTATATGAACAAAAATTTTTAGGGAAGGTAGGTACTTAAACGTACCATAACCACTGCCTAAGATTTTGAAGTAGGTTGATTGATTATAGAGATGCGGTGCCAGATAAGGTTTTTCTAGCTGTATTTCGTTTGTCATTTCCATTGTCAAAATAAACAGGTTTGAGATGACCTATATATACATAACACATCAATATTTTAAGTCCAGAATATCAATTTTCTTATGTATATCTTTTTATTACCCTACACGGTCCATTCTGGATGCAATCCAGCGTTTCCTTGCCTTTTAAAACTTGGGCACTTCTTCATTTGACATGGCGTAGAAATTCGAAATGATAGGGATTGTTATGCTGTTTTTTTTTAATTTTATGACAAACCTTTGTCTGCTGTTCTTACGCCCACGAAGGAGAGTTTATGCCATGCTGATACTGTCTCTGCTTTGCCGTTCCCAGCTCTGCTGTGGCCTAAGAATAAGAGTAAAGTCTGTTTTATTTATTTGCCAATTCGTTTTCTTTCATCTCGTTTTTGAACATTGAGTAGAAAACTAAAAACTCGTGACTTTATAAAACTTGCTGAATATTGGCAGGGAGCTTTGGTAGTACGAGTGTTTTACTTCGAAACAACCTCTTTGAGGGCCTTTTCCAAAACCGAGACATCCTCGTTTCGCTCACAAGCCTACGAAAAATGGCCAAAACCATTACTCGAGAAGCAATTTTGGGCCCTCTATTAAAAGCGTCGCGTTGTACGCGACCATCAAGGGAGGTCAAGAGATGGCAATACTTTGTCTGCGGGCTAGTGATGCGACTGACAGAAAAGTACGCCTCTAATACATTAAACCACGCTACGGGGTTTTCTTCCCAAAAAGGGGAAACCTTAACGGATACGGGCGCTAATTCGATGGCGTCCGAAGTTTGAGAAGCGGTCTGAGATCCTAATTCAGGCATTGTGAAGGCTTACCGAAACGACAATACTTGCGTGTTTTTTTCTTTCTTTCGGGGTCACCAGTGTAAGGCGCTAGCCCAAGGGCTTTTCGATAGACTCACATGTGAATCGTGTATCTTCCGGTGGATCGAATTCGCGATCAAATACTACGACACTCGATGACCTTCTAAACTCCGTGTCGTCATTACGCACAAGTCTGGAATCTCGCTTAGATCATTTCGAATCTAGATTGTCCGTGTTGGAAAATAGTCGAGATAAAAATCGAGATAATTCCCGTCTTTAAGCCCTACATGTAAATAAATTTGATTTTATGAATTATACGAAACTATTTAAAATATTGTAATAAATTTAGAAAGTATTTAGAGTATTTATTGAATGATGGCCGAACTATATATGACTTCTGTCAGCTGATGTCATATGTCCTAACAATATGTTTTTCATCATGTGTGTGGATCCCCACATTACTCCTTCCTCTGTCACGGGAAAGAAGTTTGAAGTCGAACAGTCGATGTTTCTAGTCGAATCCGATGTCGGGTTACGTTCGTCAATTCGATCGTGGAAAGATTTTCCTTCTAACAGGAAGCTGACCTCGATCCACGTCTCCTTGAATATTGGTTCTATTTGTTCTTTTTCTTTTCTTCCTTTTCTTCTTTCTTCGTTTGTTGCGTTTAGTTGACTTGTAGCGGCCCTCCACATAAAACATGTGGCGGCCTTCCTCCATATGACTTCAGTACATATGACTCAATAATAAAATACATAAATCAATACACACTCAACATACTTAACTTTCGGATTCAATGTAAGCAACGGAGTGTTCAAGGGGTCACCAATATAGAGATAATAAGAGAGGAGGAGAATGTATAACAATAGATGTGTGATGTGTCGTAAAGAATTTATTGGGAACTGAACTGAATGTTTAATTAAAACATATGATAATTGGACATGTGGCGCTGGAGCCACCACATGTTTTTTAAACTCCTCCCAAAGAATCGATCCGTCATAAGTCATCGGCTTACGTGAGATTTCTGGACGAGGAGCAGATACCTGAGACACCGAGTCATCATACCACGTCGGAGGCACGTTCTCGCGACGGGGTATCGGACGAGCATTTTCCGGGGTTTCCTCACCGTACTCCCCGTCGTAAAACTCGCTTGAAATTTATTTATCTTCTGACACCAATGTTATAAAATATTGTCACTTCTTTAGCAGATTATATTTTATTAATGATTCATTTTTATGAATTATCTGAATTCTTTACAATATGTTTTTCAGCATGTGTTTGGATCCATATGGATCTGGGCTCAGCCCTCCATAGCAACAAATGAATGCCTGAATCGTTTCCCGAAGGTTGAGGAAAATATTTGCAGGGAAATATATGCGGGCTCTTTTACCGTAATTGGCTAGATAGAAGCAGCAGTCATGTTATTCGTACTTCTTTAGGTCCTTATGCTATACCTTGTTGCCTGCATTCCTTTGCGCACAACCGTCGAATCATGAGCATGAGCGACAAGCCCTGATCTTGTCGGGGTCACCAGTTATGGAGAGTTGAGGGTGAGCTCTCCTAATAAAATATTGTAATAAAAATATAGTTGTTTCTTCAACAGATTACATTTTATTAATGATGGCCAAACTGTATATTACTTATCAGCTGATGTCATATTTTCCTAACACTTCATCCATCCGGGGGGGATAGGCGGGGATAGCTGACAACGTCCTCTTCGGCTTCGTCTTTGTTCCCGTCTTCCTCCCTCACCAGGACTACGCCATTTTCAGTAATGCCACCCTACGTAGACCAGAACGACGCATCTCATGAGTGGTTCCATTACCTCGAGTTGTCTCGAGTATGACGCCCATAATCCCAGCGATAGGAACTCTACGTCCTTAAGCCCAGTAGGACAATCGGCAAAGCATCGACCCAGTTATTCCTTGAAGGAGTGAGACGACATTTCAATGCTGTTTTAAGAATGCGATGCTGCCGTTTGCCTGCCGATGATATGCAGTCGTCTGATAATGCTGAAACTCGAGTTTTTCGCTTAGGTTTCTGAACAGGTCGCTTTCAAATTTTCTACCTTGATCTGTGGTTCGCTGTTCGCTATTCGTTTCGTTGCTGTTATTCCCCCGTGGCTGATGGGTCACCAATATAGATATTTAGTGGTGGAAAGAGATCTCTATAAGAATGTATAAAATATTGTGTGTGTTACTGAATTTTAACTGAATTAAAACATATGATATTTTGACATGTGGCGCTGGAGCCTCCACACCCTAAACGAGAGAGCTTCCAAGGAAACCGCGAATTCATTGACCGATTTGTCAGGGAGCTTTCGACGACCTTGAAGCTGCCGAAAAACAAACGCCTGCTCCTACTCGGCACCAAATTGCTCCGCGAGCAGCTTCGAGAGTCCGGAATTTTTATTTTTATTTTATTTTTTAATTTTAATAAATTTCTTTACTAAGTTTATGTACAAGTTATCCGGCCAGGTTTACACTTCGTACCTACCTATCGGCCGGCTCAATTTTTAACTTACTTTGTATATTAGGTAGATTTCTTTTTTATATCTAAAATCAAATTATGAACATATAAACAAAATAAAAAAATAACTGTCCGCGGGTTCATGGCAGAGCTGTCCACAGAATAGTATAATTATTTTTTTAATCCTAACCCATCACCAATTTTTTTTTAAATACACAAACACAATACATATCTATTTACAAAATCGAGTACCTATGACTCTTTACTCATGATCCGATGTTTTGTGATTACCTAAATAGGTCCTGTGGTAGGGTGACCATATGCTACGCATTGTGCGTAATTTCACCCATTTCAAATTTTTGTTTTATACATAATTATATTTTGCAATACAAAACGGGAATTTTTCTGGGAAATCTTCCGTTGTTTTCATCAAAAAACGAACATATCGACGTGTTTGCATCAAAAAGGCGCATATCCAAAATTAAAAAATTCGCTAAAAAAAGTCGTAC
Source organism: Orius laevigatus (assembly GCA_018703685.1). Taxonomy (NCBI): domain Eukaryota; kingdom Metazoa; phylum Arthropoda; class Insecta; order Hemiptera; family Anthocoridae; genus Orius; species Orius laevigatus. Next base: position 339,784 of record JAGWEN010000063.1, on the reverse strand, counting down.
CTCTTCAGGATTTTTGACCGAATCTATCTAATATCTATCTAATATGTCGGGGTCACCAGTGTAGAGTTTTCGAGGTTAAGTAAAACTTAATAATTAAGTTACTTGTTCCAATTTATAGTTTTTATATCAACTGATTATATTTTATTTTAGAAAAGACACCTGTCTTTTTATAGTAGCCCCTACAGATCCTTAAGATCCTAAGATCTTATCTATCTTCGCTTACCTATCTATCTAATACTAGCGAATCCAGGTTATGTGAGTACATTTTTAATGCCCCGTTACCCAATATAATACATACTGGCAAACCTGGACTAAAAAATTTACCCGGGCTGTAATTTTTTTTTGTTTCCTAAATTTTTTTCAAAAATGGAGATGTGCCGTTTTGAAAAAATGCTCCTCATATGTAGTGTATCATTTGCACGAGTGTGGATCCCCACAGGTTTATCAAAATTTTCAGAAGCAAGTTACGAAATGAGGACTAGATGAATTTAGAAACTTTTTTTTTATTGGCCTTGCAGAGAAGGCATTGGCCACATCTACAATTTAGAAACTTGTTTATTATTTAATCATGGCCGAACTATGCTGAATATTCTCAGCAATAATCTCCTCATTTTCCTGACATTAACAATAATAATTATTTAACAGTGTGAAGGGACCCATTTTAGATAGTACACAAACGATACCTAAATTATTTAAGGCCTAAATCAAAAATAAATGATTAAAAAAAATAAGTACCTACTTTGTCACATAAGAAAAAAATCCGCTAAAAAGAAAGAGAGAGAGAGAAAATAACAATGTATGAGGTGAATTCCAACGTCAAGATAACCTGCAGCATTAATCAATTTAATCAAAACAGTAACGACGAGTTTTTTTCTTCATTATTGATTTTTGGTTTTCGATGAGGAAGCCAAAACTTAAACGACCTGAAAGCAATATCTAAGACTCGAGGACTACTGAGGATGAAAGGCATTTTTCTTCGTCTCCACACATATTATTCATCTTCAAATAAAAAAAATAAATAAAAAATCCGCTAAAAAGTCAAGAAAATTCTCCATCAACTATGTGACTGCTAGTTCTGTTGGACTATCCCAATATAAACTTATGCCTGGTTCAAGAGTTCCCAAGAAGATGTCAATGTTAATTACCTCATCATTTTTCAAAACCGGTCTAAGGTTTTAAAAAATGATAAATGTACCCGCAAAATCAGCATAAAATTAATAAAAGGAAATAAAGGATGACAGCTGATACGAAATGACAAAATCGATTAACACGTCAATGAAAATGAAAAATATGCCTATTAATAAAATAATGTACATTACATTTATGAATTTTTCGATATGTGAAGATCTTCTTTCTTCATCTACTTTATTGTTATGAAACTTAAAAGTTAAAAAATTGATCTTGAATGAACATTTAAGTCCGTTTTTGAGGGCTAAGGAGTGCCATGAGCGATTTTATCCTATTTAACAGGTTATCTGCTCATTTTTATTTCAAAATTACAAGATTTTTCACATTAATTTTTCGATTTAAAAAAATAAAAAAATAAATAAATAAAGCAGTTTATATTTTTCTCCCTCGAAACCGACATCTTTGAAAAGGGAGGTCAAGCAGACAAAACTTCATAAGCGTTGAAAATCTTAGCAAAATATTCGAAAAAATTGTTTTAACAGTTTTTAGTAAAGTATTAACCAACGAGAGATCAATTGAACCACCCAACAAAATACCATAAGCCTTTAAAATGCTTCTATTTTTAGTGTCTGACCGGAGAGGCAACTCATAAATCATAAATAATGAACGAATCCATAAAAAGAGACATTTCCAGAAAATATATTGTATTTAGTAAAAGTCATCCCTAATTTTTTTTTGCTTTAAATTTTTATTCTACCTATCTATTGGTGACTGATGTCTTAAGACTTAAGGGATGAAATCGTCTAAATATTTTTTACTTTCGCATTTTCCAAAAGAAAATCTCATTATATTAGGAATGTAGGTAAGTACAAAAAAAATTTTTTTTTTTCTGAAAAAAGTTTATTTTTTTTTTTAAATTGATATAATATGGATGGCCGTTTGTTTTTTGAAGAAATCACTCAATAAACGTTTTTCGTGTTGTCCTTAATTTTGACGATCTTAAAAATTATTTGGTTTTTTTTAAATTCAAATTATTTTGAAAATTTGTTCTATAAAATATTTGAATATAGGGAGTGGGGGTAAATTTGAAGTTAGGGTTTGTGGAGGGGGTAGGGGGTTAATGTGACAAAAGTTGGTACTCACCCCAGTCCGCGAAACGGTGCTGGCCGCGCGTCACGTGAGAGGGCCGGTTAGGTTTTAGAGAAACTTCTTCGTTTTGGTGCCCCTCTCCGAGATCCAATCCAAAGCGCCTGACAACTCCCGCCCCCCACCCCACCGCCAACAACTCGAGAGGCGGAGGAACGCTCGCCTTCTACTTCACCCATCCGCGTACATCCCTCCAACTTCAAAAAAGCTTACTAATAAACTTTACAACCCTTAACCTTCTTAATTATTGATACCATTTGATTTTCCATTTCGACATGTTTAGCCTTTTTGTCGACCCTTGCTGACTTGTAGGCGAGCAGCATTGTATACGTGGCTACTATAGAAACCCCTTTCGATCAATTTTAATCTCCGTCCGAATTATCGAATCGGCAAGCTCGGGAAAAAAAGGATCTCTAAAAATGGGAACCTTTTCCTTTTTAATGTATTCGAGAACAGTTTTGATTGATACACGACGTGATTTCAGTACGTTCGATTAGATTAAGGTTCCAATGGTTTTATATGGAAATGAAAAATTGCTAAAAAAAAAGGTTGAAAATATCATTCCAGATTACGTCATTGGGTGGGGTATTATGTTACAGCGAAATGAGCTCGATTAATCCCTTTGATTGTCCTAATTATAAAAGTTAATAATGGCCGACATGAAAAATAACATTTTCTTTACGTTTTTATTCGTCGAGTTCTTTTCATTGAAATTATTTCAACAAGATAAAATAAGAAAGTTTCTTTCAATGTAATTTTCCAATGTCTCTTCACGTGAGTGAGCACAAAACGCCTTTTATTCTCCTCCTATTCAAAATAAGCCTTCTGATTGATGTCACGTTTTTTTTTCTTTCGTGTATATTTTAGAGGAATGATAACAAAATTATGTAAAGGATGATTTTCCTTTCTTTGTATGCTGGATTTTGGTACTTATATGCAGATTATATGAGAAAAAGGTTCTTTATAATTTACCACTTTATGTAAATAACTTTAAGGTCAATTTAAACGGCATAATTACAGCGGTTATTTAACTATCAGTCAATTCCCATTCCTTGAACGTCTGGGAAATAAGACGGGGATCAATTCAGCGGGAGATACGATTCGCAAACAACCTTTACCTGTGGTCTCTAAGCACTAATTTCCCACCTGAGTACCCTCGTAAATTGCGAATCTGATTGACAAACGCCAAATCTCTTCGAATCTTTTCATTAGAATAAGGTAGCAGGTAGGGAAAAAAATTGGGCGATTGTAAACTCCGCAAGGGTCTCTAGGACTCAGATTATGCGATTATAAAAACATGTAATCTCCGCAATTTTTCGAAATCGTTCGATATGCAATCTCCTCAAATTTTCGAAATCGTACATTAAGTAGGTAAACTCCGCAATTTTTTATTTGTCAAAATGTAACATCATGAGTAGCCAGAACAAACCAGATGCTGAGTTAGAGGAACAAAATTCCTTTCCAGCCTGGGAATCGAACCCAGGACCCCCGTGATGTAGAGGATTAAGAATGTAAACAATATAAGTCTATCACCTTATCCACTACACCACGGAGGTCCCCATATAGTCTCATTTTACGATAGAACGGGTAGATCTCCTCATTTCCGCACTCGTAAAACTGGTAGATCTTACCGTATCCGTATTCGTAAAAAGGGTAGATCTTCCCATTTCCGAACTCATAAAACGGGTTGATCAATTCCCTCAAGTAGGATTTGCGGATTTTACTACACTCTAAAAATTATACTTAAAAAAAACAAGAACATAAACGTTATTATTCTCAAAAAAATTCAATCATCGACCTCATTGGTCAAATGTCAAAAGAAATTTCGTTTGTCGTAGATTCCCTATCCAGTTACGGAACATTTCTGTCTTCTTATCCGATATTAAGGTATCCTGGGACACTTTTTAAGGTTGAAATCTGACAGAAATGATAATGCTCGTATTTATCGTTTTGACATAAACCACATTTCGGGAAGTAGGTATAGTCAAAATAGAGTTTAAAGACTTTTTTCAAGAACATGCATAAATATAAAAAGACCTTGCACTTTTCGATAAACTGCAGTTATGATAACCTTGTTTAAAAAGAAAAAAAGTTAAAAGTGATATTTGAAAGGTTGAGCGGTTTGAATAATGTTGTTAACGCGGCAGGAATTCTTCACGATTTTTTCGTTCGCGATGTATCACTATTTTTATGAAGATGTGGACCCTAGTGGAAGAGTGGAAGACGTGATGCCTGATGGGCTGAGAGAAAGCTACGATTTCATAGTCATCGGTGCTGGAGCTGGAGGGTCAGTTTTGGGTCGGAGGCTGACCGAAAATTCGACCTGGAGTGTCTTAATATTGGAAGCTGGGGGTCCTGAAAGTTATATCACCGATGCCCCCTTTCTTGGTCTTTTTAACGATTTCGGTGACCGAAGTTGGCTCTACAATACGACATCCCAGCCTTACGCTTGCCAAGGTATGTCATGATATCGTCAAGATTTTTCACGTTTTAAAGCATACGGATGTGTCTACGCGATGGGGCGAGGAATGGGTGGAAGTTCGACGGTCGGTGTCTCATTGTATTCACGAGGGAACCCTATGGATTACGATCGATGGTCTCAAATGTCGAAGTCATCTCAGTGGTCTTATGAAAACGTCGAAAAGTACTTTCGCAGATTAGAAAACGTTTCGAGCACAGATTTACCATTGGACCGTGGCCGGAATGGCCCACAGAGTTTAGAATTTCCTCGATTTAGCGCTCCTATTGGCCAGTTTTTGATCGAAGCAGCACAAGAAATTGGTTTTAAATTGATCGACGTTAACGGAAGAAACCAAATTGGAGTAAGCAGAGGTCAGGTACTACACATTTTCTATTGACATATTGTACAGCTTTTTTTCTAGCTCTACTTACATGAGTCTACACGCGCAAGTGCTTCGACGTCATATCTGGATCCGGTACGAAACCGTCCTAATTTGAATGTCGCAATGCATTCAGAAGTAAAACGATTTGAATTCGATCCTACCCACACGAAAGTCACCGGAATCCATTTTGTAACGAACGGTAGGTCTTATTACGTCAAGGCTGATAAAGAGGTCATCATCTCTTGCGGTGCCCTGAACACTCCAAAGCTTCTTATGTTGAATGGCATCGGTCCAAAAGAGCATTTGCAGTCATTAGGTATTCAAGTCGTTAAAAATCTCCCGGTTGGCGATAACCTACAAGACCACATATCTGCCAATTCGTTTTTCTCAATCAACGATTCCTCAGCAGTTATCTCAGATCGAGAGTTATTCACGAATGAATCGATTTTCGAGTACGCAGCGAAGAGAAGGGGCCCTTTGACTAGCACAGGGGTCGAAGCATTTTCATTCATAAACGTATACGACGTTAACAATCCTTTGCCAAATATGGAGACCGTTTTTTACAGTTATGGCTTCAATTTGAACATGGAGCCGGATCCTTCAAGGCCTAATTTAGTCGGAGCGGTTTTCGATCTTTTAAATCCCGAAAGTCGCGGCACGATCCGGCTCAGATCGAATGATCCATCCGACCCACCAGTCATAAACCCGAATTTCCTTTCGACAGAAAACGACCGCCAAACATTCCTTTTGGGAATTAAGCTATTTCTCAAAATGATGTCCGGCCGTGTGATGGAAAGATTTTCTCCACGTCTTGATTACATTTACAGCCCTTCTTGTTCTTCCTACGGCATTGACGATGAGCGCTACCCTGAATGTGTAATGTCAAGATATACGAACCCCGACTTTCATCCTGTTGGCACGTGCCGTATGGGACCTGCCGATGACGTCACTAGTGTAGTAGATCCTAACCTATTAGTTTTGGGTTTCAATAACCTCAGAATCGTCGACGCTTCAATAATGCCATTAATACCCAGTGGAAACACTTACGGGCCTACTTTGATGGTCGGAGAACTTGCCTCCGATATAATCAAAGCAAGATGGACATAAATATAGCAATAAACGTTTTCATTCCTTTGATTGTTTAATGGCCATCAATGCTCAAAAAAAGAGTATCTGGTGGTTGGTTTACCGGTGATTTTGAGATACATGGCGTGGGAACAATCCGGTAGGTAGAATCCATCTAGATTTAGTGATACGTCTTCCAAGGTCCAAAAAGGCTGAATGCTAAAAATGCAGCACTCAAGTATGGACTTGTCCGTCACAAAAACTAACAGGAAGGGTTATGGAATGGTCTCAGGATTGTTCTGGGAGGATCGTGCACTTAATGCAGTCTCTCAAAGAAGTTGCAAGACCGATTTCCCTGACAACTAATATGACCATAAAAACTAAACAAGAAAAAACAATGAAAATAACTCGAGATCTCATGAACATGTATAGAATCTTTATAAAGAAGCGTCGAGCCTACAGAAAAAAAGCGTAAATAGGTTTACCCTTGGGGATAGGTTTTTTTCTCATCTGAGATGAAAGGCCTCTAGGCCTTCAAAGTAACTTTTTAACCGACCCTACTTGTCTTTGATCTAATCGTCGTGTTCATACGAGTTGTTTGCAAAGCATCGCCTTTTCTTCGGAGAAATCCAGGAAGTTATGAACGACACTGTTTGGAAACAACCTGAAATACCTTCTTCGTTTTGATAATTTCGAAAGACGTAATTTCGACGATAATAATCTGTGTCTTGAAGAAGGAACAGGTGGTTGCCGATTTTCCTTTGTGTCTCGAGCGATCGTTCCTTGATAAATAGCCTAATTAAGCCTCCGTCTTACAGTAAGCCTTTCCGAGAAAACTTGTCAAAGGCACATTTAAACTCTGTTAAATGATAAAAGGAACCATTTTGTTTTATTTAAAATTTTTTTATTTGTAAAAAAGTCAAAAAATTTGTTTGTTTAATTTTTATCGAGCACAACACCGATGATATAATCGTCGCTTTCGGTGTCTTTGTCGGTGATGTAATAGGTGTAAAGAAGGGCGTAGATGGAAGCGAGTGTGACGAAAGCAAGAGGGAAAGCCCTCCGTGCAAACATATCGACTTTGTGAAATTTCTGGTCCGTGTCTATAATCATATTTTGAGGTATAAAGTGAACCCCTTTCCAATACTCGATTACTGAGAAAATCGTTTTCTGAAACCAAGGCACTGGAGAGTCTAAAGATCGAGACGTGTTCGTTTCCAAATCGCACATGAATTCTCTGAAAAAATTGTATATTAAAACAAAAGGATTTTAAAATCTTACCTCAAGTTGTGAGCATTCAGATCGCCAGGAAGAGAATACCAACGTTTTGGTGAAAATTTATAAATTGGCTTTATTTCATCTTCAGATTCGATCTCTATTTCATCATATTGCTCTTCTTTAGCCAAAGGAGCAGCTTCCTAACAAAATTAAAACACTGGAATTTAACACTTTTTTACCTTTTCTTCTTTCGCCTTTTTCTCATCCAACAACTTTTTAATATCTTTCGCCAATTTGTCGGTAAAATTGATGACCGCGTATTCGACCATGACGGCGAAGGCGAAAGCAAAGCATAAAATGACGTACCAATCCAAAGCAGTCGCGTGGCCAACTTTGGGCAACTGAGAACGTCCGCCGAAGCCCAAAGTTGTTATCGAAAGGACAGTCGTTACAGCTAAATTAAAAATAATTAATCATTCATGGCCGGACGGGAAATGCCCGATGGGCCTCTCCGACGCCAACTGGAAGGTCCAGGGCCGGTAACTTTACGACTTGATTTTTGATCCTTTTTGGAAACTTGGGGCACTTTGAGCTAGATTTCGTTCTTAAGACAAAATGAGCTCTTTTAGCTTAATTTTTAAAATCCTTTTTGGACACTAGAGGCCTTAAACTTGATATTTATTCAGAGGCGCATCCAGGAATTTGTCCGCGGACCACTAAAAATCAAGGCCCCCCCCCTCTAAAAAAAAAGTTTGAAACTTAATCTCTAAAAGGCTCTTAAAACGGTGATTTTGAAATTGTTGACGAAAAATTGTCTCTTAAAACGTTGATTTTCAGGTTTTTGACGAAAAATTGTCTCCCAAAACGTTGATTTTGAGGTTTTTCAAACGAAAATTAGATCTTAAAACGTTGATTTTGAGAATTTTTGACGAAAAATAATGGTCTCTTAAAAGTTAATTTTGCTTATGACGAAAAAATGTCTCTTAAAACCTTGAATTTGAGGTTTTTGAGGAAAAATTTGGCTTTGTAAATTTTGATTTTATGGTTTTTGACGAAAATTTGGCTATTAAAACCCTGATTTTGAAGTTTTTGATGAAAAATTCGCTCTTAAAATTTTCATATTGACGAGTTTTTTGACGAATAATTGGCTTTAATTTGCTAATTTTGCCTTTTGTTAATTTGTTTCTTTGTTAATTCTTTTATAAAATTGTCTTGTGAATTTTGGGGATTTTGTGTTCTTTCTTTCTTTTCCTCCCCCCCCCCTCTGATTTTTTTTTGGCCACGGGGAGGGGGGCGATCCACCGATCACCCCCCCCCCTTGGATCCGCCCCTGTATTTATTCCTTTATGACAAATTTTAATTTTTGATTCTTTTCGGGAGGCCATATTTGTCACAAAGGAATTATTTATATCTAGTTGGGCTTCTAGTGTCCAAAAAGGATCAAAAAATCAAGCTAAAAGAGGCCTTTTTCTCTTAAAGGACCAAAATCAATTCAAAAAGGCTCCTGATGTCCAAAACTTACTAATGATCAAACTTAAAAGGGCCAAATTTTCCGTAAACCAATAGTATTTAGTTAGCTTGATTTTTGATCCTTTTTGGACACTAGGGAACCTTTTACCTAGATACTCTTAATTTTCGACAAATAGGGCCCTTTTTAGCGTGATTTTTGACCCCTTTTTGACACGAGGGGCCCTGTTACGCCATTCTAAGTAATATCCCTGAAGAATGAAGGGGGGATGCATTTTGAGAATTTCCCTGGTCAGTAAATTTTCCCCATCCGACCCTGGAACCATTCAATTTACATCACAACCTAACGATGTCCTCCCTGCGACATCAGACGGCGTAATCCAAAACGATATCCAAGAACAGCAAACGATTAAAGTGCAAGGAACGTAAATCTGCAGAACATAATAGCCAATCGATCGTCTCAGAAAAAAGTTTCCAATCACAACCGAGTATCTTTCTATTGATTTATGAATATACCTACCAGTATTGTTGATTTTATTTCCAGTCGATCTGATCGCGAATACGTTTTGGGTCGATGAAATATTAACAACATCGTATTGAGCCATTCCAACTCCCTTTTCTAACCGTGCACCCATCGAATCCCAGCTATAAAGCATGTCTTTTGAAGAATATCCGTCTAAAAAAATTGATTTTTTTTATTCAGTGTAAGGTCTATTTTTTAAAATTTGAGATTGGCGGTGGAAAGGAGGTTATTAATTTCACTTATATCTGATTTGGCTCCAGGAGAGGCAACTATATTTACTAAAGTGGGCGTCTCTGGTATTTTGCTTTTCCGCTCTGAATTAAAAGAGAGAAAAAAAAAGTTCTCTCCTCCCATTTTGAAGGGAAAAAGCGAATACTTACAGCTTCCGATGACGAGACGACAGACTTGAGAGTCAAGTGGAAACTTCCTCAAGTGCATCTTGCATGTTGCCGATAAAGTCAATCTGGAAGTAAAAAATCCATCAATCATCTAATTTGAGGGGAAGGGGAAACGATCAAAGCCTTGTCAATCGCTTTTACCTTAAACGGCCCCATTTATCAAAAATAGGCGGAAGGATCGTGTAAATAATGAATTTTAATTAAAGTTTTTCAACGTTTCAGGGCTTTGTCGTAACTTTCCAAACTCATAAACTGTCACTTGAATTAGAATGACAAGAAAACAACCAAGAAGGTGTTTTTGCTTGCGAGATCTTAAAGGGACATGTGTACAAATATAATTTTATTGTTTTATATTGTTAGGTTACTTTCTTTTGGGTTTGGAAGTTGATTAACAAAAATTTCCTTGCCTCATGGAATAGGTGAGATGACCGTCACTTCTCATCCTCACGAATTTATTGGGACTCGTGATTTTGTGTAGATGGGACTTTTTTCCGTTTAGAAAGTAGGTGTCCGGCTTCCAGATTTTCTCGAGGAAAAGCCACGACATGGACAACTCGCTGACGCCCGGGAGGGAGAACTTTAACCTCCTGTCGTACCAGGACTGCCGGAAATAAACGTCCATCGAATACATCTGAAGAGAAATCGGAAATGTCGTCGAATTTCTTTTTCGAACCCGAACTTACCGACGCGTCTTCCACGACCGGTCCCAAACTTTTGATGGCCATGTTGACCGTTATTTGAGCCGGAGGGCCTGAAAAAAGTGAATGTTTGAACAGAAGCTATTTCGCGCCTTGATTCGAAATAAACAAACAAATCGTTTTATAATAGAATTCTTTAAATTGTTGACCTCTAGGCGGCCTTATGTATTTTTTCTCCAAAGCATACCTCCAAAGTCAGGACGGATCTTTTTGTCGTAGTTTTTGGCGAGAAGGAGACCGTTGAGCATGGCGGTGACGTTACTGGTGAACTCCTTCGGCTTGAAAGCTCCTTCGACATCCGAGAAGCTCAAAAAGTAAAAAACGACGAACGCCGCTTCCCTCATCGCGACTGCGGATCGGAGGCCGGAGCCCCAAGAGTCCGAAATAGAAGGGGATCCTAGTGCCAGGTGAGACACACTCACGAGGCAATTTCTCAAACGAATCCCACACACAAACCCGACTCTCAAACTTACAACTTTTGGAGCGTGTAACATTTGTTTTAAAAAGACATCGCGCGACGCCCGTTTAAAGTTTATCTCCGAACCACCCGACCAGACAAACAAACCCTTTCATCCTATTCAATGACCGAATTCTAAATAAATTATTCACTATCGACAATTTCTAGTTGACATGTTAAACATCAAACTTTTTTTATTTAATTTTTTTTTTCATCCTCTCAAGCTTTCTAAACGTTTCATAAAAGGTTTCTTTTTAATAGTGACCGATTATCTTGAGAACAGATTCTATTTTTAGGTTTCAGAAAAAGCTTTGTTTTAGACCATCAAGGTGAGGTCATGGTCTTCTTTAACCTCAGATTTTGAACATTGGCCATTCTAGACCATAAAAAAAGTTACCCCTCGTCCAAGGGTTTTACAAGAGAGAAAAAATTCAAAATTAAAAAGCACGAGTTTTCGAGTACTGGCAAAAAAGATATCGACTACTTTGTGAAATTGCTTTTTTTCTTTTTCTTTCTTCTTTTTTCTTCTTCTTCTTCTTCTAATGTGGCTATCTTACTTTATAACCAAAATATAAATCGATACTGTACAATAAGGAAGATATTATTACCCAAAAAGATCCTTAAAATAAGTTTCCTCAGGGATTATAGTACTAAGGGTTTTCTACAACTTGGAACTTCCATTAATGAAGAACCTTGGAAAGTTGAATGAATGAAAGAAACCTCGTGAGACAGTTTGTTCTTTTTACGCTGCGTTAGCATTGGCCATATTCACAGAACGGTTCGGTTGAATGGACTTTTTTTTGGACGTGAAGGTAATCATCTATGAAACAGGTGTATTTTCACGCTCTAACAACCTCTATTTTGTTTTATATTTCGTTAAATAGCCCATGATTCGAAAACAGGTCTTTTATACAGTTGAATTTTTTTTATAAGTAGGAAATCTCTATTGCTTTGATTTTAAAATCAGCTAGAAATCGATTTTATATTTTAAACTGTTTAAAGACCTGTTTATCGAGGTGGATGCAATAAGGTAATGATTGGATGAAAGGATTACTAAGATTCGTAGGACTTGAGGGGGGAAAAGGGGAAAAAAAGAGAGCATGAAAAAAGGAAGAGTGTTCGCTGAAGTTTAGAGGTCCATGAGAGAGGGCTCTGTGTTCCGTCAGTTTCGCGCACGCCCAACGAATGCTGTAGAAATGATCAGAGACCAGTGTCTCCCCTTCTCATCGTGCTCCGAGTGTAAACCTCCCGATCCCAAAATATTATTTAATTATTTACCAAAAAGCAAATTACGGGATTAAAATCTTGAAAACACACCTCCTCTACTCCACGCTTATAAATAAAAAATGACACATCAGGTACGTTTTTTTTAAATACTCATTAAAATCGCAAAATTAAAAACAATATTTTGTTTTGTTTAAATTAAAAAAAAAATACTTTGTTTACTTGAGAAATTGAATAAGTGAAAAAGTCAACCCCCCATTTTACCCCCTCCTAGCGTACAGGTGCGGATAGTCCCCCAGGAAAGGGGAAGGGGGTGTCAAGTTTGTTAAAGAGTTAAACTAGAGCGGTAAATACGGCGTAGGTTCGAAATTCGCGGTTACAAAATGGCACCTTGGATTTTCATTAAATATTTAAGAAAAATCGACCTATAATAATAAAAATGAATTTTTTAGCGAATTTTTTTTTTAACTTTTACTTAATTGTTCTTCTTTAATTGCAATTAAAAATAATAGCCCGATTGAGAGCTTGGGGAATAATTCGTTTTAAAATGCCTCTGATTATGACCGTGAATCGCGAATTCCGGAATTAATGACTTACATCGATTTCAGCCAAGATTTTGTCATCAATAATACGAGAGACTTTTATTTATTTACTATCTGTCAAGCAGGATCGACCCACATATTTTGTCATTTTAAACTTATCTTGAATCAAGACTCGTAATTAAAAGGTTTAAATTTAGACCGGAAATCGATGGTTTACGTCTTTCAGGATTTTTTTTAATTTGAAAAACTACTGCAATCCAAAAGAATTAACTAGAAAAGTTAAGCATTTAAAAAGAAAATTGAGGAAAAAATAGTTTAAAAGCTAATTCAGACGTTTTTCGTTTAAAATATAAACACAAGGGAAATCCATGTTCATTATATGTAAATTAACATGCTTTGATAATGGATTTGAATTACTAATGGCGTTCTCAATATAGAAATGGAATAGTAAGCCTAAGTGTAATGTTTTTATTTTGATTTTAGATGGCGTGAGGATGGGACCGGACTGGCTTGGGGGTCCCTGGCCATGACCCGAGAAAATTTAAAGCCACCATGCTCCTCTGCACCGTCATTCTCATACTGTCATCTCCCTCCAGGTAATAAAAATTTTTGAAAAAAATTATTTTCGTCCAAAATATTTGGCTCATTTATTTATTTTTCGGTGTTTTGTATCTCCAAAATGTATAATCTTAGGGTGGCGATTTTTGACGTTTAAGGTTGTAATGTGTCTATAAGGTAAAAGGACGAATAAAATTTCCGATAAAAATGTGGAGGGGGTGAATAACGGGAAGTGAATAAATCGACGTCGCGGACAGAATGTAAGGTATCCCTGGGAGGGCGCCAGGCCGGAAATAAGCAGGTGTCTAAAAGCCGATTCAACTATAGAGTCGCCACTATTCATGAGGGAGCCGCCGAGTCCTCCACCCACCCACTTACCCCTTCAAACGCTTTACGTCCCTCTAATCAAATTGATTTCGACTTTTTTTTCCCCTCCCTTCATCGATGTAATCCTTGAGGACTTAGTGACCTCAATCACCTCAAGTAATTATCTCCACAATGAGGTCAGCGCTATGGAGGCGCTGAATTAATTGAAATCAAGGATCTTTGAAGTTTAAATAATGTGCCTTGGTAATATTGAATCTTTTTCAAGCTTTGATAGTTTTTTTTTCGTAAATCCCAAAGTCTTGATAATCGGCTGATTCCCTCTAGCTATCTCGCCCTTATAAACTGCACAATAATTAGATTTCTAAGAGAAGAAATCTACCTTAAAATGGCACGAACGAAAGTTATAAAAGTGATAAATGAATAAAAGGATTTGAGAGGCCACGAGAATTATCTAAGGATTTCAACTTTTGTTCGGGATTTGTTCATAGCCTCTGTATTGAAGCTCTATGTCATTTTAAATCAATAAGGAAAAGTTAGACAAGTTTCCAGATTTTTTCCTCAAACTTATAATGAGATTTAAAATTTTTCTTTTATTTTGTTTTAAGTGCGATAATGTCATCAGGGACCATGGACAGGTTGGCCAACGTAACCCAAACTATTTCAAGGCTTCTCGACGGTTACGATATTAGACTGAGACCAAACTTCGGAGGTATGTTGAAAAACTATTTTCGATATTAAATTCCGTTCGGTTTCGAAATCGCGGCGTAAAAGCCCGCACGGCGTTTCGGTCGTGAGGGTTTAGCCTGAGATTAAAAAGATAACCCAAGTGGAAGGGGAAAAAAAGGTGAAAAATAGGGTCTCAAATAGGAAAGCGGGGATTGAAACCCTTTGTCAAAGTCAAACCCCGTCCTTCACCCCCCGAGGGCAACTTCCTCACATTTCACAATCAAAATTGTAACCGCTTTTCGATAAACACCGATCCCGTCGCGAAAAGACTTGGCCAATTTTAAATTCAAATTCATCCCCAAACAATATGCTCATTGTGTTTTTTTAATATCCGTTCGAGGAAGTTATTGATTTCGTGCCAAATTGCATTTTCTCTATAATTCGTGTTATTTTGGTTCTAATTAAAAATTTTAATTTGGCCTTATACAATTAACTTTTTCAAAACGAAAGTTATTGTATAAACGTTCTCAAAAAGAAAGTTACTGTATTATCGTCCTCAAAAAGAAAGTTATTGTATTAACTTTTTCAGAAAGGATAGGATATGGCTAGGAACGCGGGAGCGTTCCGATCAGCAAATGAAAAAGTCTGGAAAAAAAATATATAAGCCTCTAAGCCGAAAGCCGCCGTGAGGCCGGCCCCAATAGCCTGCTTTCCTCCGGAAATCCGCTAAAACACTTTTTGAGAAAGTTCCCGTTTAGGGGGTCTTCCATAACTACCAGACTAGACCCTAAACCTTTTTACTTGGTCTTTGATTTAAATATTTTTTCAGGGGAACCACTGATTGTCGGGATGGATTTAACGATAGCCAGTTTTGACTCAATCAGTGAAGTAAATATGGTAAGTAAATTAATTCAATTCGTGTTATTTGCGAGTCAAATTGTTTTCTCCGGGTTATATGACGGTATGTCATTCCTCGGATTCCATAATGCCGGGACCTTTAATTACCATAAGGGAATCTCACTAATTGATCCGTTCTTTAATTAATACTTAACAGAAGAGGAAGAAAAACTTAATTGCCTTCACATCGTTCATTTTGAGTTAACAAGAATTTTCTAGTTAATTTAACTTGGGAGTTTGAATTCGATTAAGGCGTAAAAACGGATTCCGTTGTCGTAGACGAGTTTATTACACGCTACGCTAATTAAGAGTCAAACTACGATTTAAAATGTTTTAAATTAAAACAAAAGACGATTTCGACGTCTCGAACGTATTTTGGGCTCCGGTCCAAATAGTCCGCCTCAAGAATGAATCAACTCTGATTTTAAATCCGTTTGTTTATCAGACTTGCTGACAGAAAAAAGGTTTAAAAACGCCAAACAGAATTTTCATCGAAATAATTATGGATTTTTGGGCTCCTTTTATAAAAAGCTTTCCAATACTTTTCACATATTCTGGAAAAGATTTTCTCCACCCCACTCTTATCTTCGTCCGAACCTCTAAAAAAAGTTATAATGTGAAAGAAGTGAAGTAAAAACCTAAATGTGATCCTTTTTTCGTCGATAAAGGCTTTCGACTTTTTTACCCTTTTAAATCATTAAAATCGAACTTTTGCTCCAAATATCAGGAATAAAATAAAATAAAAAATTATCATAAAAATTTATTATTTCTAGATACAAAAAATATATAAATAAATTATATGTAAAGTTTAAAAAAAAAAGTACATTCACAAAGTTAGAATTCTTCAACAATGAATTCTCTACGCGGGTCATTGCTTTCGGTTAATGCCAGAAATGCAGAAATGATATGAAAAGTGTTTTTGTTAAATCCATAAGTGACGAGGAGATTTTTAAAGTTTTTCACATTTCCTATCTCGGCGTCCCATAAATTGCAGAAGGCGAGGGTTGACTTGATATTTCGATCACTCACTAAGGGGTAGAATTGTTCACATTTTGCTGAGAGGCCGATTATAACCGAAACGCGGGATAAACGTTTGAAAGCGAAGTCTTTGGCTGTCGGTGAGTTTGAAGATCTAGAAGCGATCGAAGATGATAAAGATGAAACTGTTGATTCTTTCATTTCGACAAAATTCGAATTTTCCGACGTCATTATTTTGACATTGCGGCCCGCCTTTTTGAGGGAAAGGGCCAAAACGGCTGCAGCTTTGTGAGCGCTGATTTGTCCGCAAAATGTGTCTTTGAGTGAATGGCAGTCGATGAACACGTTGAATTGGACGTCGATTTCCGATATATTGACGAACGCTGTTTCCATTTGTGACTCTAAAGCGGCTACTACTTCTTTTGATATAGGATAAGCATTGAGATAAATTTCTTGGGCTATGAGGCTTTCGCTCGGGTGTATCTTGTTTTTTCGAATATCTCTTGGGCTGTTCAGTCTGTAGCATACGAGTGAAATAAAATGATCGTCCCATTCGTCTCCATTTCGGAAGAAGTCCTCCTCTTGCAGAAACGACAATCGTTCAAGAAGCACCCTGATTTCCATGGTCTTGATCAAAGCTTTATTTACGTTTTTATCGTTTAGAAGAGCTTTGTGGACATGTGATATTGAAAGATTGTGATTATTGATTAGCTTGCACGCAAGTTCGGAGTCTGTGGTGTCTCTCAACTTGTGAACTGAGAAAAAGTAGTCAATGAGGGGGAGGACATCAATGATATGTCTGAAGAATGATAGATTATGGAGTCCACCCAAGGCATATGTCTGAATCAATCTTTGCTCAACGAATGCATAGTCGTCTCCCAAAGCAATAATTCTCCGGTGGTTCCAAATTTCGATGTTATCCAGGTCTTCGGTGACCAACTTCGCGACTGTTTTGAAGTCGTATTTTCCGTAAAATTGGCGAATAAAATGGCGAAAGTCTTCGTCAACTTGGAAGGGTTCAATCTGGACGAAATATTTGACGAATGAAATCATTGCTTCGGGAGTGGTGATCACTTTTAGAGCGAGTGCAAAAGCGGTTTTTCGTTTCCATTTCGTATCGAGGTGTCTCATGATTAATGGAATCGTTTGGCAAAGAGGGCCTGCGGATGTCATTTGCCTCGTACGCAGAATGGCCAACAATCTCAAAAGAATTGAAGAATTTTTCATTACCTCATTTAGGAAATTCTGGACGTTGGTCAATTCGTCTTCTGTGAGTGATCTCAAGTCCACGACGTTGGCGACGGGAAGATTCGCTTTTCCGTGAAGCATGAATCGGATGAACTTCGCCTCTAATGTGTCCGCAGCATAGCCTCTGATGATTCTATCGACAAGTTCAATGAAGCCCATTTTTCAAAGTGTAGACACGATTTCAAAATAAAGCAGGAATTAACTTTTGACTTGTTTCCACTACTAGAGATAGAACAGGAATGGCGTCTTACCTGACCCAACCCCTATTTATACGAAACAAAACTTGGTACCTGAACGTCCTTTCAATGGCGGTCAAAGAACTTTAAAAAATCACCTTTCACCTAGGTACCAAGATACTTCCCACTGCAACAATCATACATTTCGATAATTAGCCAAATGTTACGACTGAAACAATCATGTATATCGATACTTCCCATCATGCATTTCGACTGAAACTATCATGCACTTCGATACCTACTTCTCATCATCCAATTCCACAGCAAGAATCATTCATCCCATTGCTTCCCATCGTACATTCCTATACTTCCCATCAGGAATTTCGATACTCATGCATTTCTATACTTCCCGTCATTTGTTTCCCATTATCGATATTTCCCTGCACAAAATTCTTTTTAATAGGTACTAATGAGGATAAATGACACGTTAGACCACAAAACTGTTGAAACTGGACCGTTGCCAAATTAGTAAAAGTTGCAGAAAGACTTAAAAAATGTTTCACAAAAACATAGAATTTTTGTGTTCAAATGGTATTTTTAACATTTCAACTTGTTATTCACTCATAATTTGCCTTTTTCCGGGAATGCTTTTGGTCTCCTTTCATTTTTTACCTGCGTTATCCCTCTGAACAATTGCCTTCTGATACTTTTTAATCCTCCCTTTGTGAGTTTTATATTTTTCCAAGTTTAAAAAACCAAAAAATAAAAGAATCTCAATGCCATTGACCTTTCGTTTCCTTTACAAAAACAATTTTCAACGGTAAATTGACGTGCATTTTCTTCTATGACTAACAAAAAATTAGAAAGGGGGTTCTTAAGAAATTCGTTCTGCTTATTTTTTAATTTTATCTTTAATTTTTTATGTTTTATTTCGTCATTAGATTTAAACAAAATTTTCGGGTTAAAGTTCGCGAAGGTAAGTAGGTCAAAAGAAAACGAGAGGATAAAATGGAACGTTTTCGCAATGAAAAGAAGAAATAAAGAGTGACATCCCTTAAATCAACCCCCTTTTGTTTACTTCCTCTAATCATATTTAAACATTTGCAATTTACCTTCAGGAATTTGTCATTTCACATTTTGTCAGCCAATAAAAAAAACGAAAATCTGTATATGAGTGAAAAGGGGCTATTTCCAGTCTTTGGCTTCTACCCAAAATACGTTGGAGATAAATTTTTTGAGAATATGAACAACTTTGTTTGAAAATTAGGCAATAAATCATGTTTTTTTAATCCTATAATTTAATCATGTTTTCTGATATGAGATTTTCTTTTTTCAAAAGGCTTTTGTGGTCGATATTTCATTTCCAAGTCCTTTTTTTTTTTTTATATGAATGTTGACTCAATAAAGGACTCACGTCTCATTTGAACAGACTCGGATTCCCATTTTTATCGAACCATATCAACGAATCCGATTGTTTTTATAAACGAATGAAATTTTTTTTTGCTTTTTTTTTCTAGGATTACACCATCACAATGTACCTGAACCAATATTGGAAAGACGAACGTTTGACTTTTAGCCAAGACGACGAAGTTCTAACCCTCTCGGGAGACTTCGCAGAGAAAATATGGGTGCCAGATACATTTTTCGCAAACGACAAAAACAGGTAAATTTTGACCGAAAATAAACGTTTTCCCTATGAAAATGGCGAGCTGAATGAGTCTGTAGCTTGAAAAGATTAGAGGAAAATCGCTTTTGAAAACGGCCACTCTGGGGTCCGAAAACGGGACACAAAAGAGAGTGAGAAACCCTGTTAATTTAGGTTGCCCGGGCGGGAAAGGGAGAATTGAGTTGTTAACGACAATGTTCACGGAAGAGGGAGGTCTCTCCTGCTTTAATTAAGCCCAAGTGGAGTTGGCTTCCCTCTTTTACTACTTTCCCGAAAAAAATCACGGATGGAACCCATTCAATATATGGAAATATCCAAAAAATAGAATATTAAAAAAACGATCTCCATGTCAGTCATAAACTGGCTTTTCTCTAGGAAATGGATTTCCTGGAAGGGACATGATCTTTGAAGAAAAATCCTATAAACTAAACATCTCAAAATGGAGTCGATATAAAGCAAACCGAAAAATGACAACGTTGCATTTTTTTTCTTCTAGCTTCCTCCACGATGTGACGGAGAGAAATAAATTGGTCCGACTAAACGGAGACGGGAGTATAACTTACGGTATGAGATTCACGACGACTTTAGCCTGCATGATGGATCTTCACTATTACCCTTTAGACTCTCAAAACTGCACCGTGGAAATTGAAAGCTGTAAGTAGTTTAAAATTGCATTTTTTCTTTCTTTGTATCTTTGTCGGCAACTTGCTGGATCGATAGTGATATTAGGCTCCACAGGGACAAATTCAAAAATTTCAAAATATTTAAGATTTTTTTTAAAGAATGTAGGGGAGGTGTTGGAATGGTTGGGAAGGTGGGGAATGATTATTTAGTGTTAGTGGAGAGGTCTGTAGAGCCCTCTCTTTTTGAGGAAATTTCAGTGATGTGGAGTTATTTCTCTTTATTAAATTAAATTAAATTAAATTTAAAACACCAATTAAAAAAATGTCCTACTTTCCTACGGAAATCCGCTAAAATCTTCTTCTTTTTTTTTTTTTTTTTTCACAAATTAAGATGTGTTTTGATAAATAAAAATTTAGGGATTTATGCAGATTGGGATTATGCCGATTTTGGGAGGTTTTGTTTTCCTTTAAATTGTGCAAGTTGTGGACAGTTTTCAATCTTTTGTTGTCCTTCATTCTTCACCATTAATTATTTTGTGAAATTTAATTATTAATAAATCTTTTTTTTAGACGGATATACAGTAAGTGATGTAGTGATGTATTGGATGAATACTCCAGTAAGAGGTGTCGAAGATGCTGAATTACCTCAATTTACAATAATTGGATATGAAACAAATGATAGGTAAATAAAATTTTTTTTTAAATTTTAATTCTTTCCAACAGGAAGGAAGAACTAGCGACTGGAGTTTATCAAAGGTTGTCTTTATCTTTTAAGCTTCAGAGGAACATTGGATATTTCGTATTCCAGACGTACCTTCCATCAATCCTTATTGTGATGCTGTCTTGGGTATCGTTTTGGATCAATCACGAAGCGACGAGCGCTCGAGTAGCCTTAGGTAAGACTCGAAAATTTATAAATTCCGTATTAACGTTGATCGATAGGTATTACAACGGTGCTAACGATGACGACGATAAGTACTGGAGTGAGGAGTTCCCTTCCTCGAATCTCCTATGTGAAAGCCATCGATATTTACCTCGTCATGTGCTTCGTCTTCGTTTTCGCCGCCCTCCTCGAATACGCCGCCGTCAACTACACTTACTGGGGCGCGAGGGCGAAAAAGAAGACGAAGAAAAATAAAGAAGCCGAAGAAGCAGCGAGGAAAACGAGCTTTTGCGGTTCGTTTCATTTTAGCGATCGAAATATTCTTTTCAATATAACCTTATTTACACTATTTTACCTTTTTTTTTCTCTTGAAGGAGGTCAAGGAAAAGGCTCTTTTTTGTCTTTTAAAAGCACGTAACAATGTCGTTTTAACATTTTATTCAAGGATAAAAGGGTTTATACGCCATGTTGAGGTTTCTGTGTCTAAACGTTGAATTTTCTCCTTTGACCCCTTTTCACAGGCGATCGCAATTTTCTCAAAAGAGCCTTTTTCAGGGACGAAATCGGCGACGAGCGTTTCGGACGGATTCGCCGGGAGCAGCACGACCGGCAACGAAATAATCGAACTCCAAGACGTCAGACTCTCTCCTATCCCTTCGATTCGGAATCGACATAGTTCCAGCAGGTTAATAATACATAGTAATTAAATTAAATTTTGAATAATAAGCAATTTTAAAAATTTTGTTTAGCTCCGCAGATTCAGAAGGGTAAAACATAATGTTTCACACACAAAATACGTAAAAATGTCAACAATGGAAGCACAAACAAAGCATGAAAATCAAAAATCAATATATGAAACACTCTTAAAAAAGCACATTTTGATGTTTCAATATTTAGAGGTTCGCCCTTGAAAGTTACTATCATCAGTGGTATTTTCAAATTAATTGACCCACAATCTTGTACTGTAGTACCTCAATCTTAAAGCACAATTTTGAATTTGAAATCAAGGGATTGTGATTATTTTCAAACTTTTCGTTTTGAACTTTTCAGGGGGTTGGAGGATCCGAGCAAATTCCCGCCGAGTTTCCGGATGAGCAGGACGTCCGGTTATTCAGTTCCAGCATCGAGATCCGGCCTCAGATTTCGGCCCCGGGGAGGAGTCGGCCGTCCGAAAGTGTTCAACGCCCTCAAAAAAGGCGCCTCCGCCCTTAAGGCTTCCATGCCCAAAATCAAAGACGTCAACATCATCGACAAATATTCGAGGGTCGTCTTTCCCATCTCTTTCCTCCTCTTCAACGCCGGATATTGGTTTTTCTACATATTGTAAAATATTTTAAATTTACGAAGCAATATATTGAATTAAAATTTAAAGAAAAATATTTTTGTGATAGTTGACCCACGCCAGTGAAAAGAAAGAAAAAAAAATCTATTCAGTAAAATCGATTCAATAAAAATCTAGAATCCAGTAATAGAAAAAAATAAGGAGTGGCCTGGAATTCCCCCTTTGATCCAATTTTTAAATTTCCTCGTTAAAAAGACAACACAAAATGCTAAAAAATAAATAAAAAAATTAAAATTCATCAGATTTTAATTCGCTAAAATACTTAAAAAGTCGGCCTCCTTTAAATAAAATGTAAAAAATTTTCAAAGACCTTCAAAAAGGTTACATTTCTAAACTTGGTTTGTGATAAGACGAATAAAAAGAAAAAATTATATTTTTTAGCTAATATAATTCTCAAAGTATCCAAGTCTCGAGACAGGAACTTAAAAAGACCAAAAGTCCTACTTTTTTAATTTGTTACTAAATTGGCAATTATTCTAAAAACTAAATTAATTATTGTAATAGACAGATGCCTTTTAAAATTCATAATTAGGTAATCATTAAAATTTTGGATCACCTTAGGTGTCTTGGGCTAAATTACTGGCGTTAGTTAGTAGAAAAAAAAATAAAATAAAATTTTTACTCGTATCTACAAGAAGTCGTACGTTCTGTGCTTGTATGTTAGAAAAAATTTCTGGGCAAAGTTATAATGGAAAAGTTTGAAGAAAAAAAAATTTAAAAAAAAATCACTGTAGACGTTTAGCCGTTAAAGTGAGAAGATTAGGAGTTAACAATTTTTTATTTTGTACTATATATTATATTGCCGTTGTTAAAATATTTGAAATTTTATTTGCACATTCAATGTGTTACATATAAATGTAGAATTAAATGAGGAAGAATAGCTCACTGTGAATAATTAAATCAAATTGTATGCTCTTAGATTTTATGGATGTACATATCCACAAGGAATTTTAATAACTGTGGAAAATACAATGTATACTTACTTGTGCTCTTATTGTAAGGCCAATACATAATGTACTTAATATAAATTTCAAAAAAATTAATGTTAATTATTTACTAAATTATGTTTAAGATTGTAAAGATATAAATGAATAATTAAAGAAGTTGTAATAATATTGTTTTGTTGTTTATTTTTTAATGAAGTATTTATTTTTTATGATTTAGGTCATTTTATTTGATTTATTAATCTCCCTGAAATTGACCGAGTAGGTAGCTACACGGAGAAGTGGCACGAGGGAACAGTTTTATTCATTTTAGCGGATTTCCGTATTTTAAATTAGATTTTTATTCGAGCATCATTGGATTGATTTGATGCTTTTTTTTCTCCCACATTATTATTTTTAAAGGTATGATGATCTGCTATTATTTTTAGAGATAAAATTAACAAAAGAAAAAATACCGTAAACCATGAATCATAGCATTAAAATGAAAACCTAGATAAAGATAACGTGTATAAAGAATATCAACAGGTATGCAGTTTTTAAGGTGAAGGGAAATTAGGAACACCGGTGACGTCATCTGTGTGCAGACCTTTTTTTACGGGGGATTTCCAAATCTCTTTGCAGTAACAAGAGTTAAGTTTTTAATCCATTATTTCTACGTTTAGTTCAATAACCCTTCAAAAATCTATTACATACTTGGTTAGGATTGATTTCTTGTAAAATTGGTTTGGTTTGTTTAGTTTATTATGGTTTTCTTCGAAAAATGGTTTACTGGACGAAATTGGTTTACTTTTTTCCCTCATTCCTTCTCCCCCTTTTTTTTCTGTTCCAAAGTGGATGTCCACAATTGCTAAATGCTGGTCCCAGGTGGTTATAAAAATTGGTCTTAAGGGGCTGCCTTTTTGAGAAATTGGTCCAAAGTGCATTCTAAGATTTCCTGACCTGCTGGGACATCCAAGACTTTCTATTCACCATACTAAACATTTTTGCAAAAAAATGAACAAAGTCAGGGAGAATTCTAACTATGAACTTATCATAGGATAGGGGATAAGATGCAGATTTCACATCGGCCAATCAATTTTTAGGAATAATATCCATCCCAGGGGTCTGGACTCAAAGTTATGATGAAAATACAATTTCAGAGACGGTTTTGAGAGTCCTTATGTAAAATAAAGCAGAGTTGCCAGATTGGGCGATTCATCGCAAATTGGTATACACATCCGGTGATCCCATAAAAGTGGTCTTTTGAGATCATTGCCAGTTTAGTCCATTGGACTAATTTTTTTGGACTTCTGGCAACCGAAAGTCGTATACCGCCCTTTTTAAAAAGTCTATGCTAGGATACAATTCAACTTTTAAAGATAATATTCGGACCAAAGAAATTTTTTTTCACCATACCTTTGATCTAATTTTTGTTTTATAAGGAGAGAAATAAAAAGTAGGTACATATAAAAATAACCAAAGTTTTATGGTTGGTCTACAGTAATCAAAAAAGGGGGTAAAAAAAGGGGGTGCTCAACTTTAATGGAGAACATCGAGAGCCCCATGATTTCCATGATGCCTTTTTCCTTCTTTTTATTAAGGACTTGGAAAAGTTCATTATTTCACGAAAAGATCCTATTATTAAGAACGCCCCTATAATTATTTATTGTTTTAAATAAAATGATTACGGATAACATTGTTTTTAGGTAAAAGGGCTTTTTCTATTGAAGCGAAACGCTTTCACTAGTCCACTCTTTGTTTTCACAGAATTGATTCCGTCAATCCTTTGTTCGTAAACAGTGCCGGTGAGATAATCAGCTAAATTTCTTTTTAATCTTATCCAGAATGGTGAGCCTTCATAATAAACTCTTCGCCAGAGTGTTTTATACCCGATTATTTTCAAAATTGGATCGTGTCTGTTTTGTAGGATCAAACATTTTGATCCAAAATTTACCTTTCTAAAAAATTACCAAATTTTGTTTTTGTTTTCTTTGGTATAGAATTAGCTAAATTGTATTGTCCTAATAAAAGCTACAGGGGTTGAAAAATTAAATAAATACCTAAAGCTGACATTCGGAATGACCTTTGGGCTTTGAGTTAACCTTTGACATTGACTTTGACCTTTATTTTGATTTCCAGACGAAGCAAATTATTAAAATTTTATGTATATGTGTTATCAAAAGTTCAAACATAATAAAACTTTTTTTTATTTTTACATTTTGTGAACAAAACGTTTACTAGACACAGAAAATAAGAAAACTTTAGTTAAAAATAAATAAATAATGGCTTGAAAGGTAAAGGTTGTCCTTATTATTTTCAAAGAGCCCGATCTCTGAAAACTACAAGTCGGTAAAAAACCACCGATTATCACCAAATTCACACCATAAACAGCATAGGGCATTAAGAGGTGGGGATACGAACGTGGCAGAGTTCCGGCTTCCGCCTCTCCAAAAATGGATATTTCTGCCAAACACCGCCGATCTTCGCCTTGGAACAGGGTCCTTTTTTGTGTCTAGTTTTTATTTAATTAGGTAATCAAAGAAAAAAAAGAAAATTAATGGGAAAAAATTTATCAAAAATGAGAAATAGTCAAAAATCTGCTCTTTTTTTTTCTCCTGTTGCGAGTGCTCTGGAACAAGGGCGAAATTTCAAGGTCGATATTGTTGGGGTCTCGTGTTTAGTGTCGGTCCCTGACGGGATGCTGTAGAAGCGAAGTCCACCCCCGAAGTGGGAGGGGCTCAAAGCATCCCAGGGTCCCTGGAACAACCCACACAAAAGGGGGGCGCTCGAGGAATAACACACCCCAAGGAGATAGATCCGCTCCAAAATCCAGGACCCACCCTCGTCTAAACTCGTCGGAAACCGTGTACCTCTCATTTGATTTCCCTCAAAGACCAATTCTCTCCTTTCATTTTCTTTTCGAGTTTATTTTTTTCGGAGTGTAATTTCAGTGCCCTAGAGAAGGCGGTGGGATGTGACTTTTTTTCCGCTTTCCCGTGTTCCAGGTGCTTTCCCCGAAGGATGAGCCGCCCGTCGAAGAAATTCTTTTTCTGGCTCACGGCCTTCGTCGTCCAAGGTCAGTGAATTCCAGACTAAAAATTTTTTTCTTTAACCATTTCCAATGTTTTTTACACCCGTTTTACCGCTTGCCTACACGAAACCACCCCTGGTCATTTCCACCCCTCCCCTCACCTCGAATTAGCCGGATTCGACAGGTAACTCAGACCCTGGCCAGTTGCCAAGCAACTCGAAACAGAAATTTAAAGGAAAAAAATTAATAGAAAAACCATCCTACATCTTGGTTAAACCCATAAATAAAGATATTACTCTAAAAATAGACATGAATCATACAAACTGAACAGATTTATTAAAGATAAGTCTCTTTTTCTACCTACCTTGTAAATTTTTTATGACATCGCAAGGTCAAAACTTCAACCCACACAACCTTATATCAATAGAAAGCAAGATATAAAGGGAAAAGTTATTTTCGTGTACTTTTAATTAAACTTTTACCCTTCTAGTTTATCTTAGGTTATATGTAAATTATTAAAAATAAACTAACAAAAAAACTAATAAACAAGAGGTTAATGAAATGGGTAGGAGCGAGTTCAAACATCTGGTTGTGACCTTCTCAACGTCTTGTGGTTTCAATCGGTGTAGTAGTTCTCGGAAAAAGCTCAGTCGATATTCCAGGAATCAAGGTTGTACTCGAATACGCTTAATCCTGATTGATTTGACATACCTACATAGCCCGCAACTTCCTTCTCAAGCATCGATGTCAGTAAATACATAATTGGCGGGGCGGAACTCTACCGTTTCCAAGATTTTTATTTTATAAAACTTTGCAACCCATAGAATCTTCATGGTTTTATTAAATTTTGCCTCTTTTACTAGGTCGTTATCAATTTAGCCTTTTTCATCGAGATAAATCACATTTGCAGCAAGGCTTCAAGAGGTCTTCTACGACAAAATGGCCTTTAATTTAATTTTTAGACTTTTTGAACTAGAAAAAAAGATACATTACGGCCTGATTTTGAGGTTTTAAAAAACGATCAAGGAATTTAAGGTGAGTGTACTAAAGGCCCCGGTTTTAGTATTCTAAGATTATCTCCGGTTCTACTCAAAATTTAAAAAAATTTTTTTTTCAAATTTCGTTGATTTTTAAATGCCGAACTACTAATGTGCTCCAAAAAAATATTTTTCCAGATTTTTTTTATTTTATTTCTTGTATAAATTTGTAAAATCAAATTCGACTCCATTAGGAGTATCTTCAAAAAATATTAGAAAAAACGAGACCAAAAAATCGAAAATCGGTTCATAAGTTCGGGAGCAAATCGGAGAATAAGATTATTCTATTTTTTCTCCTAGCGAAATATTTTTTAAGAGCAAGCTAGTTGATAGCCATTTAATTAAAAAAGATAAAAAAATGTAAAAATTTTCACAGAAAAATTTTGAGTACAACCGGAGATACAAGTTCGGAGATAGCTAAAACCGGGGGCCTTTAGTACACACAAATTTTTGAGGACGAAGTGAGAGTCTTTTATTTTACTGTTCCCTAGCAAATAGCGTTTTATTATATAATGTTGGATGATACAATAGATAAAGTTTTGATTCCTCACTAAACGGTAGAGGAAGCTATATTGTGATCGTGCAAAAATTTTAAAAACTGTAGATCAAAATTTCCACTTGCTATTTATATTTTAGATGATTCTGATAACCTGCAGTGATCGATTCTTGTCTCAGGCAATGAAAATGTTCAGTAATTCGCAACCACCGATAGCTAACTTCAAGTATGCTATATGTATCCCAATAATGGAAGGAAAGGGATTTTGGGTCCTAAGTTAAGGCTTTTGCATTGGCCAATCGGACCTGTTCTAACGAGCTAACAACACCATATCAAATTCAATAATCTCAAAGGTAGAGGAAAATACCGCACTTTTTCTACCAGAAAAGTCTTTGGGATTTTGGGAAAAAATTAAAATCAAACAAGGTTAATGGGACATACTAGTTTCTTTGAGACAATGCTTTGAGCGAAGAGAGCTCCGAGAAAGCGTGGGATTGGGAAAAGGGTGAAAGGGGTCTCCTCGTCGCTAACTTCTTAAATAGGTCTTCTTATTACAAGAGCTCGTTTCATCTAACCTCGCCCTCCAGTCAATAATCCATAAATTAATTTACGTTCTAAAATAAAAATAAAAATGAGATCGTTTAATAAATTATCGAGTCAAATAATTGTCAATTAAAAATGTTCATATTTTGATAAAATTAGAAGAAAAACTGACTCTCAGTATTCATTTTCGTATATAGGTATCTAAAATCTAAGCAGAATATTCTCAAAAAATTGGTGAAAATGGGTAGTTTTCTACCAAAATATCAATTTTTGGTGAGGCGGAATTCATAGCCATTACCTCCTAAGGCCCTACCCTGTATACATATAGTGAAAAAGATCAGTGGTTTTCTTTCAAAATCTCCATTTTTTGCCATTTAATTTACCTAATCTTCTTTCTGTTTGATTCAAGCCAATCATTATAATACCGTAGCCTCCTCTTTATATTATGCAATTTAAAAATTTAGCTCTAGTTATGAATTTTCATTCGTACCTGTGTTGGATTGGCCCTTATTTAAATTTATGCTAATAAACGGTCACAATCTTGATAACGTATGAATTTTAATAAAAGGGCCCCTCGGACCCGGCTAGGGAACAGATTTCATTGTCCCGGATTGAAAATAGAGGGTGTCCACGAGTCTCATTATGCTGATGCTCGGAATAATAGTCAGCCTATTGACACAATTCACAAATTCCCGGTATTAATTCCGCTTTTCTTATTATTCCATTGAAAATTATGAAAAGATCCAATGAATACGTAATGGGAATTTTCTTTCTGAATAATTCCCTACTACTGATGAAACTGCTTGATTTCTCAACCGTTAAAATATAAAAAGCGTACATTATGTAAAAAAGTTCGGAAATTGCAGAGCCCGTTGTTTTCCGGTTGGTTTCTTCGGTGGAGTTTCTTGAATTTTACAAGGCCCACGGTCGGTTGATTCGGACTGGGAATAAAATTTGATTTAAAAAAGGATCAAGTTTGAATTTTACACAAAATGAGCGATCTATGGATTAGCGTTTAGAATCTTCCGTGTATGAGAGAACCGAAATACAATGGAAACCTCGATAGCACCTACTCGATGGCTCTTGAAAACTCGTTTGAAAAAAGGGATATTAATCATTGGTCCATCCGAAACGAATATTTCATTAATCCATAAGGGTTATGTCCATCTCCGGGATGACTGATGGAAGCTGAATGTGACGTGCTGTAATTTCAAGTTTGACCCTTTTTGTTAATACCCTTCATCACGGGGTTGGAACTGGTGGAGGGAATTAGTCCGAGGATAAAGGGCGGGATTCAGAGTGGCGGCTTCTATAAAGGAAAACGAAGAAGGCTTTCATAATATCACGAACGTCATGGCCAGTCTCACCTTTTTTTTAAGTCAATCAATTTTTTTACCCTTTTGCTTCGTTTTTCCGTAGTTAACTTACAAATTTCAATATCAAACTGATTTCCTGAATAGTAGAAATAAATGAGAAAACAATTTTATTAAATGATTTTTATTCTATAAAAAAATTATTTGAAGAAAACTCATAAATGGCTCTGTTATCGCTTTACTTAAAAGTAAATCATGTCTTTAAAAATGCATTAAAAATATATTAACCTTTCCTTCATGATAAAATTGAATACTTAACGGTTTTTAATTATATTTTCAATTTGGACACTTTTAGGTGGAAGAAATATGTGGAAACACAACTTTTTATTGTTTCAGCTTTGGATCTCTATAGAGAAGGTATACCCTTCGAGAAAATCGGTGTTGTGAGTTCAGAAAGAAGACGAAACCTCCTATATTTTCGTGATCCCCAGAGCGTCCTGATCCCGAATATATAAGCCTCTAGCCTGGAAGCCTCCATTCGCGCCGTGACGACCACCTCAATAGCCTCCTTTAGTAGGAAGCCTTAAAGGAAAGGAAGCTATGTATTTAATTTTTGACAACTCTTGCCCTCCAAATCTTCACGAAAATTGATGAGGCCAATTCCAGATGCCTGCTTATTTTATTGGCTTGAAACACGTCGTTTTACGTAACAATCTACCTTGGGGGGAGTCTGTAGCCTGTTGTTTTTGTTCTTAAAAATTCAATTAAGAGGAAAAGGGCAATAAGGTTTTCGTAACAGCCTATTCGGAAAGCGTTCATGGTAATGGCGAGAAGGGAAGGAAAATGAGTTATTCATGATTGAATCAGAACGAAACGTATTTTGTCACGCGGTGAGGGTTGTAGATAAGCATGGTTTCGCTCTAATTGCCCCCTTTTGCCGATTCGCTCCCCTTCGCTCTCATATTTAGGAGGAAGACGTTAGGGTCGGTCAGTGCAGTTTCCAATGGGGGAAACGAGAAACAACGTTTCTTTTATCGATTTCGCGTTCTCTCCTTCCAAAGTCCCCTTTTGGAAGTTTTCAAAAGTTTTATCGATTCGAAACCTTCCATTCTGTGGCTTCTTAAATAAACAAGAAAAAAAAAAATTAAATTTTTACCTTTTTTTTTTATTTTTTTATTTTTTTTTTTTCGTTCGGCGTCCTTTTGGGAATAAAAAAAATTATTAGATATTATTAAAAATTCAAATCAAATCAAATTTATTTTATTCTCATGTTTTTTTTAATGATACAAGCGAGAGTTTGGCTCTCGTAGCCTTACAAAAGGAGCACTAAAATATAAAAATAAATTGGTTCTTATTCAATAATTTACAATGCATAGTTAGTCTTGTAAAAAAGGGGGTTGAGATGAATGTTGCTACAAAAAGTGAAAGAAATTAATTGATCATTTATGAGTACAAAAGCGTATATGTGTTTGCAGAGGGGAGGTGGTTATATTAAGGAAGGATCTGATTTTAGTTTTTTCGATTCTGTGATTTCTAGAATATAGATACCTATAATTTTTTTTTCAATTTTTCCTAACAGTTAAGCGCTTCTACCAGCCTATGAAATGAGGAATAAACTGAGTTAATATTGTGCTTGATGGTTTCGTTATTAAAAGCCGGGCAAGTAAAGATGAAATGTGCCAAGTTGTCTGACAGACCTGAATTACATAGAGTGCAAATTTGATCGGGGAAAAATGTGTATTTGTGTTTTTTTAAGTAAAGGTGAAGCAATTTGTCAAAAGACATCCTAATCTGAGCTGCCAGCCGGATTATGGCGATCGGGAGATGACAGCGGATGTAACTTTCGGGGGTACCTAGATTACTGATTTGTCTGTATGACGAGTTATAGCTACACATAATCGCCTTATCAGAGACCATAAATGGTTTTTATATTTTTTTAATAAGTCTGATGTTGCACGTTTAATTATATCTGGGTCAGTAATTGTTATTAAATGACCGGAGATATTATTAAAAATTCTATGACGTCAAAAGAAAAAAAATCTAGGTTCCACTCTCGTGGGGTTTGTATTTCCTGAGGGATTTGATAAATCTTTTACCCTTTGAAAAATTAATATAAGCAATGCTTCCATGTCTTATCCGTTTCCCTCAAGCCCTATTTATTATTAAACATCGCCCGGTCTCCGTGTTTATACTGCGGCCCGACAAAATTCGCAAACATTTCTCTTTTAAATTCACCGAACAATGAAAATTATTTGTTTTACGAAAGTTTTAACATCCTCAGACTATCAAGTTTATCCAACGGATTTCAAAGAGGAATGAAAACGTTTCTTTGAATATGCAAATGATTAATGAAAATGGGGAAATTTTTTAATTTAAAATGATCCGCCAAATTATTTGCTTAAAAGATGAGTTCCTTATTTTCGTTTTGAATAAAAAGCACTTTGAAAAAGTGGTATTTTTTAAAAATAAAACAGAAGAGGTTCCCCTCGAGTAATTCCAACGCTGGCTCTATCCAAATCAACAGTTGCCCCCAGGGAAGGCGTTTCTCAAAATGAGAATGCCAAAAGGCGTTTTAGTCTTCAACCTAAATTGACGTTTTTAAGTTAAAAATGAAAAAAAGGGAATGAGCCTTCATTCACGCAGTAGGTAAATAATTACTTTTAGCGGATTTCCGTAGGAAAAAGGTTATTGAGGTGGTCGTCACGGAGGCTCCCAGGCTAGAGGGGTATATATTAGTAATCAGCACGCTCTAGGGATCACCAAAATATAAGGGTTTCTTTCATGTTTATTTATTTCGGGCTTTTGCTTGGAGGAGCGGAACGCTGCCACGTTCCTATTTTAAAAAAAATATTTATTTCATATAGCATTGTTTATTACCTAGTAGAGATGAACATCAGGCTCTAAACACGAAGAATATAAAATCAATAAGGACAAAACTTGATTGTAAACGAAAATAAATCCCTAGAAAACGATTTAAAAAAAATTTTAATTTTATCAATGTTTACTTCTTTGATCTTGATGTTTGGGTTGATGTTGATGATGATGACCTGGTGGGTGGCAGTCTCATTGAGAAGGGTCGAGAAAGGATCCCATTCAGCAGACTTTGGAAGGCGACGCATGCGCCCCATGCGGATCAATAATTACAATATTTCCTCGGCCTCGCCCATTCACACCAATCGCACCCCCTATATCTTAATTCTCGAATCTAAATGGTATTTATCACGGCGAGTCTAAAAAAAGAAAAAAAAGAAAGTGAAATTGCTGCACTGAAAATATTTTTACTAAACAAACTAATTTTTAAATTAAAAAAAAATTATATTTACTCAAAAACGGATATAGAAAATGCTTCAAATATTTCTTTGTGTGGGAAGTCTAAGGTCAGGATTGTTGGAATGGGATTGTAAACTCCACAAGGGTCTCTCATCCCTGAGAGGTGACTTTATCAAATTATAAAAACATTTAATCCCCGCAATTTTTTGAAGTCGTTCAATATGTAATCTCCGCAAATTTGTACATTATGTAAACACCGTAAAACTTGTAGATATTCTCGTATCCGTACTCGTAAAAAAGGAGGATTAAAAGCAGGTATAAGGATTTGCGGAGTTTACTATCGCCCGTTGGAACCGTATGGTTTCACTGCGGCGCAATCTGTAACTCACGACAGAAGAGAAATGATGGTTTAGCCTATCCTTGAAAGAATCTATTCTCGTTTCTAGTTCATTGTGAAAGCAACCGAGGCAATGAAGAAGCCGTGACGGAAATAACGCCACAGTTCGGCTCCTATTATCATTCGCCACTGACTCACGCGAGAGGAGCAGCGAGGCAGATGTACGGGAGTGGAGCTCTACGCCAGCCGAACATACCCCCGATGCACCAAGGGACTCATAACCCTTCACACTGGCCAAGTAATTACACAAACAATCCGTACACCAATAAAACAACAATCTATTCCAGGCCAGACACCTGTTTTGATAAATCCCATCCATTACGTTCCGAAATGGTTCTCTGCCGGCCACTTATCAAGAGCTTCCGACAAAGATTCGTCTTCGCAGGCGAGAAACGGTGCAATTCATAAAACCCTCGGCGGTGTCATCTTAGACCCGATGAGCGAGGATGACATGACTTCAAGACATTCGTCGCTCGGAGTCGCTCCCAACATCGACGATAGTACGTCACTTTCCGTTCTTTAGCACTAAACAATTCCAATTCTAGTTGACCCTGATGAAGGTATGATCGGATGCGGTGGCTCCTGCCGAGATGGAGAATTCCTTTGTTCTATTTCGTGCACGTGTATACCCGCTTCTTGGCGTTGCGATGGAGAATTCGACTGCGTAAGCGGTGAAGACGAAGCCGCCTGCAGTGCTATCAAGCAGCAAGTTTGCAATTTAGAAACGCACGTTAGATGTCCACGGACATGGAAGTGCATTCACAGAGACTGGATGTGTGATGGAGACGACGACTGCGGAGATTTCTCAGATGAAACTCATTGCGGTACATCGATCTTTACATTTGGAACCCATAATGACTTTTTTTTAGACGGACTCACGCTAAACTGTACATCCGAAGAATTTGAATGTGCCAACGGTCTTTGCGTGCTTAACAGTTGGGTTTGCGACGGTGACAACGATTGCCGTGACTATTCAGATGAAATGAACTGCACAAGAAAAACGTAACCTTGAAAAAGGGACAAATTCAAATTCATGTCTATTTTTTAGGGATTGCATAAGCGAACATGAATTTCGATGCAGCGATGGTGACTGTATTTCGCTGTCATGGCGTTGTGACTCGGAGCCGGATTGCTCTGATCAGTCAGACGAACTTATGTGTCGTAAGTTAAGATTTATAGTATACAATTTAAAATTTGATTTTGATAGCGGAGGTCACAATACCTGAATGCGGACCATCCGAGTTTCCGTGCGCGTACCCGAGATGTGTCCGTGAAGAGTTCCGTTGCGACGGCGACGACGACTGCGGAGACTGGAGTGACGAAGACGACTGCCCTGAGGTCGCCGGTGGCCCGTGCACAGACCAAGAGTTCAGATGCGAAAGTGGAAAATGTATTTCAAAAAAATGGAAATGCGACGGAGAACGGGACTGCGAAGGCGACGAAGACGAAGTCAACTGCGAAAAGTCTTTTCCGAGAACTTGCAGCTCAGACGAGTTCGCATGCCATTCAGGAAGCTGCATAATGGTACGTCGCAATACCGCATGAAAAATCACTAAATTCTTTTAGGAAACGTGGGTTTGCGATGGAGTTCAAGATTGCCCTCAAGGTGAAGATGAAGAAAAATGCAAACAACTCTGCGACCCGATCACTCAATTCACTTGCCCCTACGTCAACACATCCATTCCGCACCACAGCTCTCATTGCATTCGAAGAAAACAAGTCTGCGATGGAATAAAAGACTGCTTGGGAGGAGAAGACGAAAAGCAATGCCCAAAGCCAAAAGATTGTTCAAAATCCAAACTAAAATGTGAACAACTCTGTATTGAGACCTACGAACGAAAGGATGCTTGCACTTGCAAATCAGGTTATAGGTTGGCCCAAGATGGACTAAGGTAATCACCAATTGTGCTCGAGCCTTTCATCAATATTTGATTCCAGCTGCGAAGACGTGGACGAGTGCAGTTACAAAACAGATCCAGTTTGCAGTCAAACTTGCGAAAACACGATCGGTTCTTATAAATGCGGATGCTACAAAGGATACGACTTAAGGCCAGATGGGAGCACGTGTAAAGCACGTGGATCTCCCCCTAGTCTGATTTTCGCAAACAGAATCGATATCCGACAGGTATTTTATATAAGAATTGACATTTAAGACTCTTTTACAGGTCAGCCTTAATAACTTCCGATACACTGCGATTCTGAAAGGTCTTCATAATGCGATAGCTTTGGATTATCATTATAAAAAAGGGTTGATATTTTGGACTGATATTTCTATGGACGTTATAAGCCGATCGAGGACTAATGAGACAAACATTACCGGTACTTTGATCACGTTTTGAGGCTAGATTGATCTTATTTTGTTTTAGAAATTGCAAAATCTGGTTTGGACTCTCCCGGAGGTATCGCTATTGATTGGATTCACGATTTATTATTTTGGACCGATTCCGGAACGAGGAGGGTCGAAGTTTCCAATCTGGACGGTCAAATACGCCACGTGTTGATTTCCGACGACATACAAAAGCCTCGCGCCATCGCAGTCCATCCTGGAGAAGCTTACGTTTTTTGGACAGACTGGGGTATGAAAATTTGAATTCGAAAATATTCTACTTTTTTGTTAGGTCCGACGCCGAAAATCGAGAGATGCGAAATGGACGGTTCGAACAGAAAAGCGATCATTACCGAGTCAATTCAATGGCCGAACGGTTTGACCATTGATTACACCATAAATAGAATCTATTGGTCCGACGCTAAACACCACGTCATTGAGAGCTGCAAACTCGACGGAAGCGAAAGGAGAAAAGTAAGAAGTCACCAATAAATCATTCTCTCTAACCAAAAATTTTCAAGGTCATAACCAAAGGTCTCCCACATCCATTCGCAGTCACTCTTTTTGAAGATGCCATCTACTGGACCGACTGGAGCACCAAAAGCATTTCGACAGCCAACAAAATCACTGGAACTGGCTTCAGGACTATTCATAGCGGATTATTATTTCCTATGGATATTCATAGGTACATAATTTTTGAAAAAGTTCAAAATATTTATTTTTATTTTTAGCTATCATCCTGAGAGGCAGCCTGATTTTAGAAACCATTGTGGGAACGATAGAGGCGGTTGTTCTCATCTTTGCTTACCAAATGCTATCAGTTATCAGTGTATATGTCCTCTGGGGCTTAAACTTATTAAGAACAAGTACGCTTGTGATAATGAATGATTGAAAATAAAAATCAATTTTCTAGTCACACGTGCGACAAAACGACCGACCACATGTTGCTCTTTGCCAGAATGAAGGATTTAAGGTTTCGATCTTTGGTGGAAGGTACGCCCAATTACGATGTCGTCATACCTGTCGAAGGCATCAAATCTGCTCGAGCTTTGACTTGGGATGTAAGGACGGACTCCATCTTTTGGACAGACATCGAAACCAAAACGATATCCACGTCGAAAATCAATGGGACCGAACAAAAGAAAATAATTAGCAAAAATTTAGGTAAGATTCCTTCATTTTTTAGAAGTGGTCAATATTTGTTTTCCAGATATTCCGGCCGGGTTGGCGATTGATTGGGTGACAAATAAACTGTATTGGGTCGACGCAGGGACGTTAAGAATCGAAGTGTCCAATCTCGACGGTTCTATGAGGTCGTTGTTGATTTGGGACGGTATAGAAAATCCGAGAGATATCGTCTTAGATCCAATAAGTAAATACAAAAAAATGAAAACTCCCCATAAGCCTAATTGAATTCTATAGATGCTTACATGTATTGGTCGGACTGGGGTAGCCCGGGAAGGATCGAAAAAGCCGGAATGCATGGAAAAGACAGGAAAGTTTTTCTGGCCTTAGGAAACAACACGAGGCCCAACGGTCTCACCATCGATTACCTCACTTCTCGTCTTTACTGGGCCGACTCGGGCTCAAAAACCATCGAGTATATCAACCTGGATGGAAAAAATAAAGGAATACTATGTATAAATATTATTTTCAATTCAAAACTCGGTTTTTACAATCATTTTATTCAGTATCCAACGTGGAACATCCTATCGGCTTAACTGTTTTTCAAGATTACATTTTTTGGACAGACCTTAAGACAAACAGCATCCATAGAGCAAATAAAATGACAGGAAAAGACAGTCAAGTTGTCAGGTATAAACAAAAATTCAAGCAGTTTATGCTATAAAATTAATTTTTGACGCTTTCAGAAGTGGCCTGTCTGGACTAAAGGATATCATAGTTCTGGAACACGATGTTATGTCGCTTGTGTCAAAATGTGAAGAAAACAATGGTGGATGTTCACACCTTTGTTTGCTTGCTCCCAACAAAGATGGATATGTTTGCGCTTGCCCTATTGGGATTAAACTCAAAGTAGCCTGATTACCTAAATTGAATGGCGATTTATAAAAATGTTTTAGGAGGACAACAAGACGTGCCATAAATCGCCAGATAAATGGCTCATAGTAGCTCATAGGACAGAAATCTTACAGATCGCTCTGGACGAACCGTACGCTGTCGACGTCGTCCTTCCCCTTCCCCAGCTCACGGCCGCAGTCGCCGTCGACGTCGACAAAGAAAGCGGCGAAATATACTGGTCGGACACCGCCGAAGACGTCATCCAAAAAGCCAACTTCGACTTCGGTGTCGCTACCGTCGTTTCGGACGGTCTAGTCATGGCGGACGGCATCGTCATCGACAGCGTTGGCCGAAAAGTAAATTTCCCAAACGAACCTCAAAACAAACCTAATCTGAATTCGCAGCTTTACTGGACCGACGCGGGGAACAACAACATCCAAGTCTGTGCTCTTCAAGACTGCGAAATGCTCAGAAAAGTCCTAATTTGGAATCACTTAGAAAATCCAAGGGCCGTCACTCTCAATTACGACATGGGCCTTCTCTTTTGGACAGATTGGGGCAACACTCCCAGAATAGAACAATGCAACATGGACGGAAACAACAGGTTATTTTGACACAAAAACCAAACTTTCTTCCAATTTTTTTTCCAGAATGACCTTGATTTCTGAAAGATTAGCATGGCCAAATGGATTAGCGGTTGATAAAGGTCGAATGTACTGGACAGACGCTAAACTTGGAGTCATTGAAAGTGCTTCATTAATTGATACGTCAAATCGGAGCATAATTTTAAAGGAACTTCTACACCCATACGCATTAGTCATTTTGGACGATTTCATGTACTGGACTGACTGGCACACCAACGCTATACACCGAGCTTATAAAAACGGAAGCGAATCATCATTTGTGGTTCGTCATATAAAAGGACCAATGGACATAAAAACCGTCGAAACCAATGTAAAATTAACAATAAAAAAAATGAAATTTTATATACATTTTTTTTTAGAAAAAAGACAAGATGGCAGACGTTTGTGATCCAAATAATGGAGGCTGTAGCCACTTATGTTTGCGGACACCAAAAGGCTTCAGTTGTGCCTGCCCTACAGGGATCACTTTAATGGTAAATCGCTATTTATTTAAACTTGTCCACATTTTGGCTTTCAGGATGACAAAAAGACTTGTAAGGCACAACCAAACGGATATATTCTCATTGCTTCGGACACGACATTGTCGAGAATATCGATGGACACGAAAGAAATGTGGCTTTTCACTCTCCCGACTCCGAACATCGAAAAAGCCATGGCTGTCGATTTCAGTTGGAATTTAAGCACAATTTTCTACGTTGATTTCCAGCTAAATGCCATCAGGTAACCCTTTGAAACGTCACGTTATGCAATAATAATTTGATCGTAGGGGAGTCAACATGACAGCTTTGACACAAACGTGGGACATAATTAACAATTTAAGCAGCCCTTCAAGTCTTGCGGTCGACTGGATTGCCAACAACTTGTACTGGGTCGAAACTGGCATCAGTAAAATCGTCGTTTCGAGACTTGACGGATCGTCTAAAAAAATTATTCTGACCAGAGTCGACGATCCTCGTTGTATTGCATTATATCCTCAAAAAGGGTAAGCCTATTTTCAAACGTAACAATTTAACAAAAATTTCTAGGTATATTTTTTGGACTACAATTGGTCAAAGCCCTAGAATAGAAAGATCGTATTTAGATGGCTCGTATCGAAAAATAATACTTGATAAAGCACTCGGTATTCCGAACGGATTAGCCATCGACTTTCAATTGAACAAACTATTCTGGTCGGATTCGCTCAACAATAAAATCGAAGTGTCCGACCTAAGTGGGAAGAACAGAATGCTCTTGATACCTAAGACGTCACATACAGTCGGGCTCGCCATTGTACGTCAAAAATTGAAGAAAAAGCACGTTTTTCTTACGGTTTCCTTTTGCAGTATGGAGATCACATCATTTGGGCGAATTTTTATGAAAAGAAAATTCAAATGGCTGAAGCTATGACGGGAAGGGATCAAAGATCGTTGCGTGGAACGATTTCCGACGTTGCAGGGCTCTGCGCTGTTACCCCAGAGAGGCAACAGGGACAAAATCCTTGTGCAGTCGAAAACGGACATTGCAGCCATTTATGTCTTTTTAGAGGAAAACGCGGCTATGTTTGCGAATGTCCCGATATCATCGACACAAAATGCTCTACAGGTTAGTGATTTCCCGATTATGCTTGACCAAGTTTTGAAACGTTTCCTCCCTTAGAACCGCTTCATGTTGTACCGATCACAAACGAAGAAGAACTCGACGATATCGAAGACGAAGAAACGCCAGAAGATTTGAACCTAAACGAAAACAATTTCAGTCAAATCGTCCTTCTCATGTGCATGGTTTTTGGAATTTTAGTCATCATCGGCATTTTTTCGTGGTCCCATATTTATCTCAGGTCAGTCAGCAAGTCAACAAAACGTGAATAACCTCTTTTATTATTTCAACAGAAAGAACAGAAGGGCAGAACGGAAGTACATGTACAATGCAGGAAGAAGCGTTTTGACTTTTTCAAACCCGAATTATAACTCTTCAACTTCTGATATTGGAAATCCAGGAGCTGATCGAAAATCATCGTTTTTGTGGAGAAAACTCAGATTTGAAAAAACACAGGTAAACGATTATTTTTAGAGTCATTCTAGCGAATACCTCCATTTTATGGTGGATTTCATTAATAAAAAATACTTGATAATGGTTTTATAGTCCAAGCGAATTTAGGTCTGACTATACACAGTAGAATATAAAACGCCGGTTCTGGGGCAGTCGAGGGGGGAGGAGGCGCTTAGCATTACTCAGGAGTCAGCAGTACGCCAAGTCCAGCTCCTCATTCCATCCCCCCCCCATCCATCACTCAATCGGAGCTGGGTGGGAGTGTATGGGAGGGGGGAAGAGGAGATGGACTTGGCGAACTCATTTGCGCCTCCTCCCCCCTCGACAGCCCCAGAACCGACGTTTTATATCTATGTACCTACTAGCTATAACGTAAAAAGCAGAATTTTTGATACTGTATGTTAGAAAAGGTTTGAGTAGAGTGAAACTAATTTTTCAGCTTCGAAGTCCCGCAGGAAAATTTTTAGTAGCCAAAAAACACCGATATTTTTGGGCTTATTTTAGTTTTTGCTTCGTAACTTCTGAAACATTAAATTTATGCGAAAGAACATTAATAAAGCTTATAAAATCACCTAAAATTTAAGCCTAACCGCAGCTCTCTATAATTAAAATAGTTCTTTAGATATTTGACTTCAAAATTTCCGACTTTGCTAAACATTTTTTTTTTCTTTTTGGCAATATTTGAAAACTCAGTCGTGGAGAACCACGAATGATGGAGGAAACACACTTCTTGCAAAATTTTCCTTATTTAATCACCTTTAAAATGAGGACTCGATCGGCTTACAAATGTGACTTAGGTTTTTCAATATTGCTAAAAAAAACTTTCTGATGTCCAATATCCCAAACCATCCCTAATCTCTGGAACTATTGAACCTACAGAGCTGCGGTTGGGCTTAAAATTTAGGTTTATAAGTTATGACTTTTTAAGGAATCCTTGAATCTTTTGAAATCACTTCTTTCTCAGTTCCCATTAATTTTCGACATATGAATGACGAAATGATTTGACGCGTGATTTGCAATTTTCGATCACCCTCCTTCTTCGGGATCCTTTCGCATAAAATAATGTTTCAGAAGTTATGAGGCAAAAACTGAAGCAAGTCCGAAAATTTCCAGGTTTTAGCGGATTTTTATTGCTTCTGAAATTTTCTCCAGATGATTTCGAAGCTGCAAACACCTACTCTCATAAAAAATTCAGCTTTTTTTCCCCCGTAATTCGCTTGGAATTGAATATAGGATAATAGGAAGCTCAAAGGTAAAATGTTGGCAGGAACGGGCGTTTGCCGTTCACGGGGACGGCGATAAAACGGGGTGCGCGGAAGTGGTTTCGCTCATCCCCGTCCCGCATTCTCCATGCCCCTCGCCGACTCCGACAAATTCCATCACTCTCGAAGCGTCGACCTCTAACTGTTAAACAATAAGTGCATTTAATGTTACTTATTTGAATTTTAAAAAATGAAGCGAAAAAACCTTTGAAAAAGTTTAGGCTCAATTTTAATGTTTAGTCGTTATTTTTTTATTTACACACAGGCACACTGAAATGCCATTCAAATGGCAATTTATCACCATACTAGTAGCCTATTTTTAAACCTTTTTTATTCAACTTCCAAGGTGCATAAATTGTGTGATCTGAACAAAAATGTCAACGATTTATAATCAAATGTTTAATTTTAACTTAAAAAACGAATTTTTACCATAATGTTCTCAAATTCTGACATTTTTTATAAAAGCTGTATTTTTTTTATACTTTTTTACAACGCCTATAAATTGGTCTAGTCGATTGCATTCCATGCAAATAATAGAGGCTGTGTATTTTTGAGTTTTGAAAATGAGGAAAAAAATTGTAGCTCTCTAAAAACTGAAAAATAAATAAAAATGCCTTTTAAGGCTTGTCTATTTAGACGTTAAAATTTTTAAAATCAACGCTTATTTTCTAATTTTCTCTTCTTTTTTATACTTTTCACCTTTTTGAACCTGTAAAACGTCATATTTTAAAACTTTACAAAGATATTTTGTAAGCTTACAGCATATTTTTGTATAAAAATATAAATATTTTAAAAACCCTTTGCCATGAATTAGAAAAATCCACATTAGTTAAACCAGAAAAAGTTTAAAAAATATATATTTTATACAAAAATTTAAAATATTGAATTAGTGTATAGTGGAAAGGTTTTAAATTTTATTTGGCCTAATTTTTGAGTTCCGCATAATTGTTAGATTTTTAAGCTTGTTGTTAGATTTAAATAGTTTCAGTGTGTTTGTGTGACCGTGAGGGATAAAACCCGCTTTCTTGTCTTTTAGATATTAATTATAAAAGAAGAAAAACATTTTTATTCTAGATTCGTTCCTAAAATGCCATTGTGATTTACTTCACTTATTCTGTTCTTCTTTCAACACTTAGCCGTCCATTTAAGCACAAACTTTTCATTTCGTACGGCTTCAATTCGAATTTTCAATAATAAGTGAAGTAATTCATAAAGAAATTCACATCATGGGTTTTTTATTATAATCTACATATCAAAAAAAGAAATATTTAAATTTAAATAGGGTTGTGAGCGTTTGTTATTTGTGATTTTTTCGCTAGCTCAATGTTAAATGTGCCAAGTGATGTGGAATGCTCAAAACTTTTTTTTTAATTGGGGAAGTCATTTAATTTGCTTTGTTTTATTCGTTTTTCTCCCCCAGGAAGCTTGAAAAAAAATTGTGAATTAGAAAAATTAGCATTTATTTGGGATTACGTACACAATGGCATTTTTAATTAGAATACGGTCCATCCAGCGTGTCTATAATGCTCATTTTACAATTTAAAATAAAAATGTCAGTTGGAAAATCGTGGATGTGTTTTCATGACGTGGTGACGTCATTGTATACAATGCAAAGGACTCCTTTGAGACATGTCCAAGCTTTCTATGCTGGCGAAAGAAAAACCACGACTAAAATAATGTGGTTACCTATAATTTCCTTCTTCGTTTCAGGAGATCCAAAAATGGCTGCTATTTTATTAGACTGATATGAATTATTTGAAGCGGCTCATTTTTTTTCCTCTTTTTTTTTTATAGAGTTTAAAATGAATTTTTCAGGTATACTTTTTAAAAAGTAATTTTAAATGGAATGTAAAGTTCCAGTTTACCGTAAACAGTATTATTAATATTAATGTATGTATGTAATAGCTTAAAGAAATAAAAATTCTGTTGTATTTAGCACTATGCACTTCTTGGTGGGTTTGTGAGGTAGGACTTTTTGGCGTAGTTTCCCTTATTTTTTCAAAATTGTTATGTCAATTATTATTCTTCTTTGCTGTTGTTTTTTTTTAATCCAAAAATGTAGACATCGCTTTCTTTTTTTTGAAAAACTTATGAGGTTGTAAGACAGACTGATTTATAATGGGAAATGTGGAAAGAAAAGCTCAAAAGAAAATAGAAAAAATGAAAGTTTTGTCTATTAGGGAGTAAAATGGTTTTTAAATCCAATACGTAATTATTAAACCTCACAACACTCGGAAGTTTCTTCCATGTAATATATAAAAAAAAATAAAAGGAAAAAAAAACTTGTTAGTCTAGATTTAAACTTGTATAGAACCTTAGAATTTCTCTGTAATTCCGTACATTTTTGTTATTCGGAATAAAGTATGAGGAGCCTCTATTTGTATATCTTAAGTAGGATAATTTAGATTTATTCACATGTTTAAAATACTGACTGTTAAATTGTGTTAATTCTATAAAAATTTATGAAGTTAATTCTCAATTAAATATCTGTTTGTGTTGATATAAAAATATAAAAGGAAGGATGGATTTGCATTGGATAAACTATTTTTGAAGAAAGACTGTGTAAAATAATAAAATATTGTATGTAAGAAGTTTTATTTATTGCCATGAAACAAATTCAAAACCCAGTCCGAACTTTAGCCTGGGAGCCTCCGTGACGACCACCTATAACCTTCCTTGTTATGTAATCTTGATCCGACTTGTAAACCATTTCCAGGCCCTGACGATGGCTTATAAATGAACCGAAAGCTTTGCGACCAAACAAAATCTCTTTCTTGACCTTCTCAACCGATCCTCAACTCAAAAAACTAAAATCACGGTCAATAAAACAACAACCTCAGGGTTCTTAGTGTTACAAAGGAGTATAATCAAGAGAGCCTAGTGTCCAAAAAGGAACAATAATCATGCTAAAAATGGTTCCTCGTGTCCAAAAAAGATCAAAAACCTTGCTAAGAAGGGCCCTATTTGTCGTAGAGGATCTAATTAAAGGGGCCCCTAATGATACATAACAAAGAATGAAAAGTGACGTTTTATGACATCACATTTATGATGACATCATAAGTAAAAGACGTTGAGTTTTCGCGTATAAAAAGTTTACCTCTGGAGGTTATGGTGATCCAGGTTTTGATTATGTGTAAGTACACACATAATTCCGGATTTCCATCATTTTACGCGGATTTTATTGAGATTTAAAGCCTTTCACGGATTGATTGAAACGTTTCAAAATGGGAATTTTAGAGAAAATCTCGGAGATCGAGAAAGAAATCGCCCGGACG
The DNA here is from genome assembly GCA_018703685.1 of Orius laevigatus. NCBI lineage: Eukaryota > Metazoa > Arthropoda > Insecta > Hemiptera > Anthocoridae > Orius > Orius laevigatus. The sequence goes on along the minus strand of JAGWEN010000063.1, from coordinate 295,147 downwards.
CAGAAAAACAAAGGTAAAGGGTCCGACACGTGCCCAGCCGGCCTTATGACGTTTTTCTTCTTTTCTGTTACAGCGACCGAATATCATTTGGGAGTTTTGAAGGCGAAGTTGGCGAAATATCGAGCGCAGCTGTTGGAGCCGACGAAAAAAGGCGAGAAAGGCGAAGGGTTCGACGTCCTCAAATCAGGCGATGCCAGAGTTGCCCTTATCGGATTCCCATCCGTCGGGAAGGTTCGTCTAGTCAATTGCTTGCCATGTTCATCATTTGAGCGACTTCGCTCTCCCCTTTTTCCCCCTCGATTAATCCGCTCTTGCTCTGATAATATCCCGGTTGTTATCTGGGACCTCATCTCATTCCCAGCACCTTCAGGATCTTGCCCCAAATTTGCGTCTCAAGGGAAATACCCTGACCTTTCTACTTTTAGGTACTTAACCCCTTAATTGGTGCTATATGACCCTTTTATGCCAGATTTCGAATCTTTTTTAACTAATCGACACCTTTAATGCCAGATTTTGAACCTTTTTAAACTTAGCGACCATTTGATGCCAGATTTTGAACCTTTTTTTTTGTCAATTTAAGACCTTTTTATGAGAGATTTTGAACCTTGTGAAGTGAAGACCTTTTTCTGCCTGAATTCGAACTTTTTTTTTTTGTCAAGTGATGACCTTCTTATGCCACAACTCTCTTTTGCACCCAGCAGTTCAGTTTGCAAACCATTTAGTTCCAGTGAGACCAGTCAACTTGCAAGCCCAGCCTAGCAATTCTTGTTGCTTTCTGTTAAATTAATTCATATTCTAGTCCATTAATTTTTTGTTTCTATTTTCTAGTCTACATTATTGAGCACATTGACATCAACCCACAGTGAAGCGGCATCTTATGAATTTACAACGTTGACGTGTATTCCGGGAGTGGTCGAATACAAAGGAGCTAATATACAATTGTTGGATTTACCTGGTATCATCGAAGGCGCTTCTCAAGGCAAAGGAAGAGGTCGACAGGTAAAATTGTTCTTTAATTTATTTTCAGCAAATTTTTTTTTTCTTAGGTAATTGCCGTCGCAAGAACTGCTGATGTTGTATTGATGATGTTAGACGCGACGAAGCAAGACGTCCAGAGGAACTTATTAGAAAAAGAATTAGAATCAGTCGGCATACGGCTTAATAAGAGAAAACCAAATATTTACTTCAAGGTAAGAACAAAATGATTCAGAACTTTTTTATTCCTTTGTGCAGGTGAAAAAAGGTGGAGGTATCGCATTCAATTCTACATGTACTTTGACCAAATGTGATGAAAAACTTGTCCAAATGATATTGCACGAATATAAAATATTCAACGCAGAAGTCCTTTTCCGGGAGGACTGCACCGCGGATGAGTTAATCGACGTCATTTCGGCCAATCGTGTTCACCTTCCGTGCCTTTACGTTTACAATAAAATCGATCAAATCTCAATTGAAGAGGTTGACCGAATAGCTCGACAGCCACACAGCGTTGTCGTCAGGTATGACATCTAACTTTAAAATTCTTTTTTTAGCTGTAATTTGAAACTGAACCTCGACACTCTCCTTGATCGATTATGGGAAGATTTAGCGCTTATTAGAGTCTATACTAAAAAGCCAGGCCAGCCGCCAGATTTTGACGATGGACTTATCCTAAGGCGAGGAGTCACAGTCGAACACGTCTGCCACGCCATCCACAGAACAATCGCAGACTCTTTCAAATACGGTCTTGTTTGGGTAATTTCATAACATAATTTTTTTTTCTTTTTACTCTTTTTTTCATAGGGTACGAGTACTAAATATTCACCTCAAAGAGTCGGAATACAGCACATCATGCATGATGAAGATGTTATTCAAATAGTGAAGAAATAAGCTCAAAATTTAAAATTCGCTTTTGAATTGTATCAAAAATTTGTTAAATGTATCATTTTTGTATCCTAAAATTAAAAAATTGACCTTTTTAAAAATATGGACATTAAAAAGCTCAATATTATACATTTTTTATTTGAAAATATGACACAAGGATGTGTTTGAAATAGAGAAATACATATTTTGTCTGTAAAATAGGTCAAGTCTTAAAAGCTATCAGTCATATAAGAAAATTCAAATTGTACTTAAAAATTTGGTCGATTACCCTGTTTAAAATGGTGAATTCATGCCAAGTTTGGTTCCAAAATCAAGCCTTGCACGTTTCTCATATCGAAGATTTGCCCTAAAGGATAAAAGGTTAAAGAAGGCAGCTTTGAAATTGACTTACTTGATTTCTTGCCATTTGACGAATTCGTTGACTAGGAATACGATAAGAGGCGAAACTGAGGCGATGACAAGAGCAATCGTCGGCATTTCTAAATCGTACTTTTCAGCATCATCGAATACAAAAGCAATCGTAGCATAAAAGCTTTGGAAAAATAATCTAAAAAAGATAATAAAAAGGTGTTCGTATTTTTAAATTGGATTTTACAAAAGAGCGGCAGCATAAAGCCAAATTTTATTCCTGAACGGACTTCGTCTCCAACATAAATTGTCACGGTGAACAAAGCTGACGGACACCATCACTAAAAAAAATATAATTTTTTGTTGGTATGGAAATGTTTTACCTAAATGGAGGGTTACTAATGTTGAAGCGAATATCTGAGCGTTGGATAAAGGCTCGTAAAATTGTTCCCAGCCACCCAAAGGTGAAGTTGGAAGAGGATAAACAATAGTGCACGAGTTTATCTTGGTCGTATTTCTTGAAATCAAATTCTGACAGTTGCTGCTCAGAGTGGCGCCGAAGACTAAAGGGATTAAAAGGATCGTCGGAAGGAATTTCGTCCCATAACACCAAAGGACAAAAATCGCGACTTCGGTGTTGAGGCTGAGCTGACTTTTGGAGCCGGGCCTTTGCATTATCTGCGCAGTAACTGGCGAATGGACCAAAGAAGACGCCAAAATAGGAATCACGACACAACAAAGCCATATTATCTGACCTAAAAACAAGTTTGAAAATTCAACACCAATGGATGACTCACCGACTGAGAATATCGGAGGGAGCATAACTAACGTTGAGATGACTTGAAGGAAGCTTATAGTGAAAACGCTGCAAATCCAAAATTGGATGCAGTTCCAAAGGCATTTCATGAAATGTCGGGCCTGAAAATCAAATTATAAAATAAAAATTAATTTTTTTATACTTACTTGCATAATGAGATGAAATAAAGAGATTGGCCTTTGTCTGGTAATTGTCACACAACAAGGTAACGAGTTCAGTCTTTGAGATAATTGTGTCGGAGAGATCATGTCCGTAGGTAGATTATAAACAGGTACTTTTTGACAAACTTGAGGATATAGCGGTTCTACAGATACACTGAAAAAAAAAACAACACCTCAATAGCCTACTTTCCTACAGAAATCCGCTAATAATTAAGGTGGATAAAATTTGAGAATGGGAGTGGAGACTCAAAGAGGACATGATTTCTCAGCTCCCTGAGAACTGAACTACTTTAAATTAAGCATCTTCTTCAGGGGGGGGGTGTCAGTATTTTGCCCAACCGACCCTGACCCGAATGGCATGAAACAGCCAATTATCTGTTAATATGATGGGGAAAATTTCAATACGATCGATCTACAGGAAGCTGATAAATTTCACTGCGATGATGTAAAACAAACCTGACGTTAGCTTGCAAGAATACAGTCGAATTATCCGCATTTGCTGAAGATCCCAAAACGCAAACAGTTTCACCATATTCTTGCATTATGCCGATCATTTCCTGAGTCGTAGACGGCGTACAATCAGTGAATAACGATACGAGTAAAGGAACGTTGTCAACTTGTTCTAAATGCGGTCTGATTTGTTCGATTCCTCTCGGAAGTTTCGCCTAAAAAAATGTTAACAAAAAAATGAAGGAAAAGAGCATCTTACTCTATTGGACATGTCGAAATTTATAGGAGCACTTTGTTCTGTGCTGTCAGTCAAACAGCTCAACGACTGCCATCCTTCTTGGGAAGCTCGGATATCTTCTTTGCTTATCCTAGACAAAAAGTCATTACGCTTATATTCTGACGTAAACATACTGAGCAGGTTCAGGTTCTTTCCCGATTTCAGAGTTTATAGCACATGGAGCAGAAACACTCATATTTCTCGAACCTTCCAGCGATCCACTATAAAGAAACAGAAAAAACATAATTGAATGAGATTCTGAATTTGTGGATTTTGAGAGAGAAATGACGAAAACGAACAAGAAAAAGCCATGCTTATGGTCAAAATTGACTGAGCGAAAAATACATAAAAAATACCGAACCATAAGTTGTTTTCGAGAAGCGGTGATTTGACATCGGCTGGGGCCCAATCGTCATCTTCTTTTAAACTTAGCTCTTCAATACTCGCCTCGATCGGAGTCTCACTGTTAGTCAAAGAAGAAACACTCAAGACATTTGTTAGTCACAAAAACTGACACTGTAAGCTCCCTTATGGGAAATTTTCGTTTTTCCCAGAATTAGTGCCAACACCGAAGAAATTGAATTTCTAAAGAAAATACCTGCTTAATAAAGAAATGTGGCAATTCCAGCCGCTTTCAAGTCCCATCTTTTCCGAAAAAACTCGCGACCTCAGTTCGTTCTCTTTGCTGAAATGAACGAAGCGGATGCAAGCTCTTTCCAACTGTTCGATAAGCTGGACCATTTCAATTTGAGCTTGATACTGCATAGTGACCATTCCAAGAAAGATTTGGTTGCATTGGATTTCGAAGCAGCCTTCGATATCAGAAACTTCACCGTCGATCAGCTCGGTACCAAACAAAGAATCTGAAATTTCATTTTTATCTCCAAAATAGTTAATCTCACCTGTAGATTGATGCAAATCCCAATCTAAAGGGGTAGGACTTCTGTTTTTGACATACAAATAATGGCTGTCTGCTGGAAGCTCCATGTAAACATGAGAAAGTTTAGAGTTGATCGATTTCCCCAATGGGCGATACGCGAAAGCTGTGCAGTAAGCAGTCAAACTTGTTCTTTGATAAAAATCCAAAATTTTCTTCCTAAAAACCATTTTTAATAATGAAAAAAAGTTTGGTCAAATTACCGATCGGAAGACGATAAAGCCCTTAATGTGGTCCCGTCCCAGAAATCGACACAGGAATCCAAAGCGATATCGCCAGTAGCCTGAGAAAACAACTGGAGCGAATTCGGAGCATTTGCCTCGCTCACGACAACAGCGACCATATGAGGGAAAGGAAGTTTAAGTTTCGTCGCCAAAGCCAAAGATCGGGCAAACTTGATGTCCCTCCGAACAGTTTCTGGTTGCTACAAAGAAAACATTAAAAAACTAAAATACCTCAAAAAACTACATACAACATGACGAAAAGTTGAAAGCTGCTCAAGGAGTGTGTAGGTGTTTTTCGCATTTTCCGTGAAGCCAATTTGCTTTGGCAACTCACACAGACACCTAAAAACATCAACATTTCAGCACAGAAACTAAAAATTTGTACATTCTCTATCCCTCAGTTTAATTTAAAAATAAAAAATCAGCTAAAATTTAAGCTTCTAGTGTTGCCAAAGGAGGAAAACCCTGAAATTAGGAACAACTGGACATGCACAAAGATACGAAAATAGAAACAATAGAGGACTAAAGAATAAGAAGCGCTTTCTAAGCCATTGAATTCAGCATAAGACCCTTCAAAAGCCACAAAAATGACAAAGGCTGTAGACCGGGTAAAGCACCTGGAATCAGCCTCATACAGGATTCGCCACAAAAAAATTCACATGTAGACTTTAGAAGGAAAAAAATTTGTGGCAAGTTTCAGCTTCGGATTTCCCATTTCTGAGAAAATTTGAGTCAGAAAATGATTCTTTTCTTGGAAACTAAATTGACAGGAATGCCGAACCACAAATTCCAAAATTTTTACATGACACCTTTGATCATGGATAAAAAAGGTTTTGGTCTCTCTGGTCTCTGGTTACTTTTACTTTTTGGTCTCTTGGCTTCTGTTCTGGCCCCTGGGTGTCTCACTCCTACTTCTCCCTAACCGGAGTTGGGCGTAATCGTAATTACGGGTATGATTATGATTACAATTGTAAAGATTTTTATTTATTTTTATTTTTTTTTTTTTTTACGATTTTCAATTATAATTGTACTTTTTTACAATTTTTTTCCGTAATTGTATTATTTTTTTTTCATACTTAATTATAATTTTTATTACGAAGAACATTAAAAACAATTTAATTGTTAAAATACATAAATAAAATTTCAATAAAAATTGTAAAAAAAATACTGCCCCTATTGCAATAGGTAGATTTTCTGAAAGAATTACGTAATTCTGAAAGAATTATGGAAAACGATAGAAAAAAAAATACAATTACGGGAAAAAATTGTAAAAAAAAATACGATTAAAAAAATACAATTACGGAAAAAAATTGGTAGGTAACAAAAATACAATAACGGAAAAATTTGTAACATGAAAATCCTCTAAAAATGATTACGATTAGGTATAATCGTAATCATACCTAATAATCATATTTAAATATTAAAATAATAAAATAAATAAGTGTATAAAATAATGTATTAAAAAAACAATGTTGTATGTATTGTATATCAGCCCAAGAATGGCACTTGGTGCTATGGGCCAAAATCTAATCAAGAATTTTATTAATATTTATTAATTATTGTTATTATGATTACCTATCATTAATTATGATTACGATTACGCCCAACTCTGTCCCTAACCTTCCTCCAACTCCAAACACTCTCCCATTACCTCCCCTACCCTCATGGACACTGCTCCTGGGGACCCTCCCCCAACATTCTTTCTGCCTTCACCTCCCCCCCCCCACCCATCCCACCCAACCTTCCCTATTTTCCTTCAAAAATTAAAAATCTCAACAATAAAAAGTAAAGTCTAAATGAGTAATATTTTATATTTTGTTGGGCATATCTTAGTTGCTGAAACTTGGCAAAAATATTCTTCCTCCCAAGGGCTTACATTTGAGAATTTAGGGGCTTATGCACTTATTACAAAACAAAATACAACAATTCCTTATCCCATTTTTTATAATAAGACGCACTGTACCTTTTTGAAAGACTTGAGTATCCAGCATTAAGGACAAAAATAAAAATTGTTAATATTTAAGACAATATTTTTCCCGACAAAAGTTAGTTCCATTTTTATAAAGTGAAACAAGACTGTTCCGCCTTCACCAAAAAAATAAACAGCCATAAAAATGATTAAAACATATTACTTATTGTTTGAAAACATAGTCGCCACTTCTTTAACACAAGGTGGACACCTGAAATTTTTGTGTTTTCCGATATGGTTAAAATGGAACTATACGAGGGGGACGGAGACGAAAATGAGGGCAATACCTTCTATTGGTGACAGGTACAAGGTCTTCGTTGTATAAAGCTTCACATGTGACATGCGAGCAGAATTGGATGTAGTGCTCCTGGGTAGCCATGTTGCAAGTGTTCAGGAGAATAGCAATTCCAATCGGTTTGAGTGAGCCGAGATGCTCTTGCCATTTTGTGTCGTCAAATTCAAGTTTAAACGGTGAAGAAAGATCATGGGTCAAGTCTAACACTTCAACTGTAGTACAAGTTTCTAAAAGGAAATATCTAATAAACTTTAATACATAATAAAATGAAGAATTACCTAGTTTTGACAGTCTTTTCTCATTTTGTTCAGGAGGATCCTCTTCAAAAACATCATTGTCGTCAGTATTCACATCCCCTGATGTATTTCTAGAATTTTATCATTAACAGATATTTTGATTTTGCGAACTTACTGGCTTGGTCCGGAAGATTTTACATGAGAGGTTTTCAAAAAGAAAATTTTTTCAGCAGTCGGATTCGGCCAAGATAAAATACCTTTTTTGTCAACACAGCATAAAGCCTGGAAAGTTCAGGTATTTAGAGACAAAAGAGTGTGGAGACTCAACCAAAAAAAGTACAATTTTTCAGCTCCCTGAACACAGACCAACTTAAAATTTTCAGGGACTTTTCAGTCTGTACTAAAGAGCCAAATTTTAAGCAGATTGGTTGACAGGGAGCTGAGAAATCGTTTTTGGGCCAATCTGAAGACTTACTGTAACAGAACCAAGGACATGGAGTGGATTTGAAGATCGAGTAAGGGCGAGGAGATGCTGACTTCCAAATAAAGCATGCAAAAAATGCTGTCCCCATTTCACGCCCACTCCGAATTCTTCCTCCCCTTCAATCGAAATGTCCTCAAAAGGATCGCTCGACTGGAAATCTGGTATCTCACACTAAAAGAAACCATTTTCAAAAGTAGCAATTAAAAAAAAAAGCAACCTTAGTCGCAGAATTTGACTGAAGAAATGCAGACAATTTGGCATTTCCGAGTGTCTGAAGGAGAATCCAGTAAGCAGGGAAGCAAAGAGGTAGAAACGGCAAAGCAACCGATGCTGGAATCAGAAGAAACATGACGCTCCAATTTCCAGTCCCGATCCATTGCCCGACATAAATGTAATGCAGCAAATTCACCAATATGGTTATTATCTAGAAAAAGAATTGTTTAAAAGAAAACAAAAGGGAAAAATTTACAAAGAAAAATGGCAGAGCGAAATACTGAAGGCAGTGAGACATCAATAAATGACGTTGTTTATCGTAGCACGTTATGTTTTTCTTTTTGGAAGCTTCGAGAACTTCATTGACGTTTCTGATCAAAGGAGTTTCTTGCAAAACAAAACGTTTGTTGCTGAACGGAATCCTGGCAGTCGGCATCGAAATATGATCGTGCTTCTGTGGCGGGCTGTAGACTTCCCCCGAAGACAATAACATCCCAGAATTATCCTGAACACAAAATGAGTCTTTCTACTATTGACCCTTTTTTACCAAATGCAAACAGTTTCCAGGAGCAGGCTGCCCTGGCCTTAGAACGATGACGTCGCCCCTCGATAACAGCGCCCAGGGAAGATTCACCAACTTCCCATCCCTGTAAGTCCACTGTAAAGTTATACAGGGAGAATATGGCGAACATAAATGAGGATAATTATCATGCCTCCATTCACATTTATCTTTACACTCTAAAAAGCGAAATTAGAAAAAAAAATTCAATAAAATAACAACCGTTTATAAACTGAAGAAGGTTTTTAATTCTGTCCGGAATTTCATTTTGTCTTAATCCATTATCCCAAATTACGAGGAAAACGTTGAGAATTCCGATCGCAATAACTAATAGTCCGTGGATGATTAAGGTCCCGTACCTAGAGATCAAAAATAGACCAAGGTTAAACTTGTTAAAACATGCAATAGTCGACATTGAAACTTTTAATGCTGTTTTATTTATATTCTTGAGATTTTGAGGCTTCTTAAATTCAATTACAGGGAGTACGAACAGTTGGATCTGAAATAAATTGTGCTCCAGAACGACCCTAACTACGAACCTTATACTTGTGAGGTCCATTTTTTAGGGTTAAGGAGTGGTCTGAGCGATTTTATGCTGACTTTTGTAGCTATCTAATGGTACAAATATTGATAAAATCGCTCAAAAATTGTGCTAATCATCTAATCATAAGTTTATAAAGTTTCATTGTTTTTATTAAAAATTTATTTATCACATGGATAATAAAAAAATATGGAATTCCCTTTGGAAATACGGTATCCTTATGTGTATATTACGGCATCTTTTATAGTTCATATAGTTGGGACGATTCATTTTATTGCTGCTCTAACACTGTTTTTCTACTTTGTAGTGTCTTCTCAGAAGCTGAGCCTTTTAATTGCGTTTCAACATTTTTCGGTTTGGAGCTGTGGCATACACGTGATTTACGGAGCATTTTCAGCGGCAACGGATGTCGTCATTTTCCACGGAGGTCGACCGGCAGTTTCCGAAATTTTGTATGACATACGGAGCTATATGAGGGCTTGCTTTTCTTTCCCGACGGCGGTATTCGACAATATGATCTTTTGGTGGTTTTACGATACTTACAAAGATGTCATTTACAATGAGGTCGAAATGCCGCTTTATGTCCTTCATATGAGCAACACGAACCTTTTGATTTTTCAATTATTCGATTTCATTTTCTGCGAGGTTCATTATCCGAAGACGATTTTATGCTCGATCGCTGTTTTCACATTTTACTTGGTGTATATTCTCGTTTTGGAACTTTTGGCGATGCTCGCAGATGAGTTTGTATACCCATTTAAAAATGCTGGGGCTAAAAGGCTTTATATCTATTTCATCGGAGGGATCTTCATTTACGTCTTTTATATGCTAGGAAGGTTTATAAACAACATAATCTGGGACGTGGAGACCGCCTCCAAGATCTTCAGATGCCAATTTTTCCAGAGGCTTAAAAACGAGAAGAACAAAAGGCGTTCGTCGTCCACAACCGGCAGCCTCATCAAAATATTCAGTTCTCAAAGAGTTCATTCTGGGTCCGTATCAAGAATCGAAATAGAGACAGTCAACAAGAAAAGCAGATTTGGAAGAATTTTAGGTCGTGGATCGTTCTCAAAGGGAAAAGGGAAAAATTGAGTTTAAACAATAAAAAAAAATTTTAAAACAAAAAATCATATGAGCCACTTACAAAGGCGAGTCGATGAAAAATGATGCCAAAATAAGGCTGAAGCCTGTCAGAAAAACGAAAAGGGCCGATATGCTCGAAAAAGTTGAATACTCGTTCATCCGGTCCAGACTTTCTTTCATAAAATCCCATCTATAACAACAAAATTAAAATGAATCCGCGATTTTTTCGAGTTTACTTTGAAATATTAGGCGATAGATGTTCGTTTAGAGCTTTTCGGATGTCTTCATGGAGCGTCGCTAATGCTTCCTGAGTCGTCTGGCCGAGATTCTCGTCTCCCTTCATCCCTCAATCATTATCTACACACAAATAAGTCAAAGGTGTAAAATCGAATTCAATATTGGTGTATGACGTTGGAAATTATTGATACAAAGCGCCTCTCATTGGTATCTAGTTAAAAGGGAACCTAGTTTCAAAAAAGGATGAAAAATCAAGCTAAAAGGGCCCTTTAAATGTGGAAAAACAACGAGATTTGGTTAAAAAGGGCCCATCGTGTCCAAAAAAGGATAGAAATCGGGATGACCGGCCCTTCACCATCTAATCGGAGGAGCCCTTCAAGTATTGGGCCTATCCGACCTTGCAAGGCAAATCAAATGGCATGACAGTATTGGGCTCTCCTGGGTTAGCCAATCCTGCTTGGCTTAGCTACCCTTTGTTGCCTTGCCCAGTTCAACCCATGGGCATGGCCTGGCTTATCTCTCTTGGGTTGCCTGCTAATTAGCATCCCACAGCTGCATAAATATAGTGAAACACTATTAAAAAACAGCGAATTTCGAAACGAAAAGGATTTCATGCAATCTGATGATCCGAAGGCCAAGGTCCCATGAAATAGCGATTGTCAAAATATTTTTATTTTCTTTGCGATAAGTACCCTGTATATTGGTTAATCACCTTAAAAAATTGACAGGTTTCCAAAGTTATTTCCGCACTTGCGTTGAGTTTTTTCCAAAAGAAACAAACGATGGAAAAAAAAATACTTCGCCTTAATAGTTTATTATTAGAAACTTATCAGCAAGGGGGGAAAAATGAGTAAGAAAAGCCAAATTTAAAATTTAAATTTCCTCACTTGAACTCGGTGGTGGTTGGTTTTACGAGAGGGAAACGATGTCTTTCGCTCGCATTTTCCGGGCACTTGAAATGAGCAAATGCCGGCACCGTCAAGTTTGGATAAATCTCGAAACGGTAGGAAAAGGGGCAAACAAACGATTAGAAAGCTGATTTCGTTCTGTTTTCTGTTTGCCCGTTGGGTGAGGGAAGATTCACGATTTTTCGAGCGCAGACTCTTCTTTTTCGGGGGATTACCGCGGGAAATTCGAGTTCGAAATATGTACGGGGAATTCTTCGACAATCCAGAAAAACGAATCGCGCAGATTTTTTCATTCGATAGTTTATCAACTTTGTTTTATTGGATTTTGAATGAATAATTTTTAAGATGCGGGAAGCCGAAGGTACTTGCTAGTTGCTACTAATTTGTAGTTGACTGTTGAACGATCATATACCTAAATCGATCATGAACTAGCACTAGCACGCAAGAACAAAATTTTAAAATTTAATTATTTAAGAGCCAAGAGGGCGGATCGACTTGAAATTTTTAAGTTATGTTTTTGTATTATTAAAGACAAAATGTGGCAAATTTTAAGTTGATTGGATTACAGATACATAAACTGAAATTTTGAAAGGTGAAATTTGGGGTTCTTGAAGCTTGAAGAGTCCACGTGACTTTTGAAGAAGAGAAATTTCATTCCCCTGTTTCTGACCAAAGTTGCCAGACTGTCTCGGATAACCCGTCCTTCTCACGGTTTTTTTAAAAGATAAACAAAAGTTATTTTCAAATGTTCTTTTTGCTTCAAAAGTCGTCTCTGGCATTGAAAAGCGTTCGTTTTTTGGTCTCTAAAGTTCCCGAGTTTCCGATCGGAGGTGTGGACACGAAGAAATTACCTCAACAGACGAGAATCGATCAAGAAACGATTGAGCAGCTCGAGAAGGTCTCCTTGGTCAAATTCGGGAATGAAGACGGAATCAGGATTGTCGAAGAGGCGATTCGTTTTGCTGATCAGCTCACACTCGTTGATACTGAAGGTGTCCAACCTCTGATATCTGTCTTGGAAGATAGGTAAGCAGTAAGCACCTTCCCTACCTACTCACCTTCCCATCTACCTACCTGTCTACATGCCTACTTACCTCCTTACCTACCTACGTAATAAATTTGGGAAAACCGTACATACCTACTACCTTACCTACACACCTACCCATCTTCATACCTGCCTACCTAGCACCTTACCTATCTTATCTACTCTCCTACCGGCCTATCTTTCTTCCTACCCCCTACCTATCTACTTACAACTTTACGTACCTACCTATCTAGTATCTACCTATCTGCCTGCCTAGCTAAATACCCTTTTACCTACCTCTCTACCTTCCTGGCCAACTATCCATTTAGCTACCTATCTACCTATGTACCATCTTAAGTGCATACCTATCTGCCTATAATCTTACCTACTTACTTATCTGCTTACCATCTTAAGGACCTCATTTTATTTATTTATTTATTTTCATGGAAATCATAATTAGGAGAAACCTATGATCTTTTAAGGGCCACCAATAATTTAAAAAAAATAACCAGAGTTAATTTAATTTAAAAAATGTAAATTTGGAGAACTTATTGGTAATAAAAAGGCTTATTTATTTATTTACCTTAAGGACCTACCTATCTAACTACAACCTTATTTTTCTACATACCTATTTATCTACCTACATGTCTACCTCCCGGGCTAACTACCTATTTACCTGCCACCTTACCTACCTATCAGTCTACCTGCCTGAATAGGTTTTATTCATTTAAAATAAATGAATTTACCTACTTACCTACCCATCTACCAATCGACTTGTCTATTTTTATAAAATCTACCTATTTTTCTACACATCTACCTACCTGCAAGTGGAAGGGATTTGGGAAAGAGATTCCATTATCCTTCGATGCGTCTTTATTGAATTTAATCTGTTTTTATTTTGCTAATTTCAGGTCGCTTCCTCTTCGAGATGACAAAGTGAGCGAAGGTAACACACGCTCTGAAATATTAGCAAATGCGAAAAAGACGGAGGAAGGCTATTTCGTCGCCCCACCTGGGAATATTCCGTTGGAAACGAAAGATTACAAACTTGAAAAGAAGGCCAATATAAAGAAATAAATGCTTCGTCTCAGTGCCCCACAGCAACTTCAAGACGTCTTGAAACATTTTATCGACAACGGCTTCTTCAAGTTTAGCTTCCTTAATAAACGAGTCCAACGAATGACATGTGGTCCGATGGGTGAACTTCTCGCAGAAAATATTCGCAAAGAATGGATTCTTGCCAACCACACTTATCGCGAGCACAACGTCTTCCCTTATCATTGTCGCTCTTCAAGCGAATTTTTAAATGGTAATTTTATTTTAGATAAATAATGGCCTTTATTCACTTTTTATAGATATCAAAGATGCGTACTTGATTGGTAAAGAACTCAATGGAAATTCGTTACCATTTGGGCTTGTGGACTTTCGGAAAATATCAGTCACTTCAAACGATGAAGAAATTTTTTTACCTCAGCATTCGATCGATATGAAATATTTGGGATTTTTCTCACCAGAAGAAGGGAAACAATTTTTTTATCGTTGGACCCAACAGAGAAAACGTTGGTGGAGAAAAGTAATTTTTATTTATTTCATCGAAGTTTTTATTTGTTTGTTTTTTTCCAGTTTTCCTGCGATCCTGGGAGATTTTCATTGAGTGAAATTAATAAAGATGAAAAATCTGAAAAGGAAGAAGCTTCCATTTTGGCAACTTTTCCATGGGGTGTTCATAAAGTTGAAACAGTTAAATTTTTAGGTGATTTCCCTTTTAAATATAAAGGTGCTCTTACTTCTTTTAAGGTAATCTAATTAGAAAAAAAAATCTTATTTAGAACAACATTTTTAGATACCATTTGGAGATCAAAAATGTTTTCCTCATGTAATCGAAAGTACCTGCAACCTTGATTATGCTACTATTATCTACTCTTGTGATTCTGTTCATAAAACTCAAGACGTTTGCAGATTTCATAGGAAGTTAGCACCTTATAAATTTGCGTTTGCTGCTCCAATTCTTGGTATGTAAAGGAAAAAAAAACTTTTCTGGGAAAAACGTACAATCTTTTCAGATGAAAAATTAAGGTTAGATTTGTTTGAAATGAGTCAAATGTTGTGTTTTGATATAATGAAAGGGGGATTGAGTTGTTTACTACCTGCCACGACTATCTTCGGTCGAGAGAACTTGGAGAAACAATTAAACAAACACAATTCGATCGGTATTCCATACACGGCCGTCTTGAACGAGGAAACTTTGAAAACTGGCATATTTGGCCTTTACAGTCGTGAAACAACATTGACAGTTAGTGTCCATGTCCTGTTTTGGTTTAAAATTAGTTTTATTTTGCTTTCAGGAGGAAATACATATTGAAAAATTCCAAGACTATGGTGCTCTTCTTATGAAAAATTACTGAGAATTTAGACTTGTAGTTTTTACTAATAAAATAAATAAATAATACTTTTTCCAATGGAAGATTTGAATTTTTGCCAGGATTTCCTGCTTTTCCTATCCTCAAATCAATGTTGCTACTTTTAGCCATATGCAGCAGTCAAAATCAGATTTTTAAGGAATTTCTGTACATTTTAAAGTCAATTTTCAGTCTTAAACCACCAAAATTAAACTTATAAATGCAATCTTTTGTCTAAAATCCTCAATTTTTGAGTAAAAACCTCCAAGTAAAGGTCAATTTTCTGTTCAAAACCCCAAAATCTGTCCAAAAACCCCCAATCAAACTTCAAAGGTCAATTTTCTGTTCAAAACTTCAAAAATGGTGGACTTTTAGCAGCCATTCAAACATCTTTTTTGGAACTCTCCTTTTATATTGTGGTTGTCAAAATAACATGTTTGTCTAATTTTTTCATACACGTTTTTAGTTTAGTTATTTTAATATAACTGAAAAAAAAAAAAAGTTTTTTTTTTTTGGTCGGCTAAAAAAAGTTAAGGGAAAACCCTCGTAGCCTCCATTGTGGTCAGCCATAACTTCTTCCTACTTTTCGAAACTTTATAATTAGAGAGACCCGAAGGGATATGCTTGAGGTTTACTGAATGGGAATTGAGAAATAAATTGTATAGTGGTCTTCCCCTAATGGCTTCAATCTTCTGGAAAATCGAGTTCATGAAAGGATCCTTAGGAGGAAAAAAAAATTTATCCTTTCAGAAAACGCCACTTTATCAGTTGTTTGAAAACTAATATATTTTCTTCTTTCTCCTAAACGGAAGAAACACTATTTTTCCTTTTTTTATGACTTAGGGAAGTTAAGCATACTTCAAACTAACGGATTACAAGGAAGGAACTTTCTAGGGAAATCATCCTTTTCACTAATACAAGAAGGCATCCGTAATCCTTCTACCGCCGACCATCCTGAAATATTCAAAAGGATCCTCCCCTCCAAGCCCAGGACCCTCGAAACGAGCCATCGTCTTTTTTAAAACTCCACGCACAGAGAATTATTTAGAAAAATTATTATTAATTTACCCAAGAAAAACCCTTTTATTCCGTTAATAATAAATTATCGATTCCGTAGGAGATTTTTCCTAATTTATTGAAGACACGGAACAGGGAGCCAGGGCGGTCGCTCATTTTAAATCCAGGCTCCTGCTTCCGTGTCAAGGTCAACCAAATCCCTCCGTTATCCTCCGAAATGAACATTTTTGAAATCAAAATTTAAAAGGGCCTAAAATGAATTTTAGATTTTAAACTTTCTCAAGAAGAAAGTTACTTATTGCATTACCCTCTAATCCGGAATTTCGGGAAGGAATGAAGGAGACCCCAAACCTGATCAGATCAAACCTTTTCTTTGTTACCCAGGGGCGGACTGGCCCGCAGTGGACAGAACCCGAACCAGAATGTGTGAAGCCTAATTTTTGTCCAAAAACCTCAAAATCAACATTTAAAAAGCCTAATTTTGGTCAAAAACCTCGAAATCAACAACCCAAATTTTCGTCAAAAACCTCAAAATCAACATTTTTAGAGCCTAATTTTCGTCAAAAACCTCAAAATCAACATTTATAAAGCCTAATTTTCGTTAAAAACGTCAAAATCAACATTTATGATGCCTAATTTTCGTCCAAAAACCTCATATTTAATATTTTATAAAGCCAAATTTTCGTCAAAAACCTCAAAATCAACATTTATAAATGCCTAATTTTCGTCCGAAAACCTCAAAATTAACTTTAAATTGGCAATTTTTTGTCAATAACCTCCAAATCATGGTTATAAGAGCAATTTTTTTTTGTCAAAAAATCTCAAAATCAACGTTTTAAGTGTAATTTCTTTCATCAAAAACCTCAGAATCAACATTTTAAAACCCAAATTTCATTCAAAAACCTCAAAGTTAACATTCAAAACTTAAGGGGGGAGGGGGGCATAGGTTTTAATTTGTTTAAAAGGGGGGCGTTCTGTGAAAAAGTTTGGGAACCTCTGTTTTTGCTAAATATATTTTTCTAAGAGCCAATTTTTTGTCAAAATTTTCTGCGCCCCCCCCCCCCAACCGGGCGCCTCTTAACTGAAAACCCACCCACGCCCTAAGGTCCCAGTCCGCTCCTGTTGTTATATGTACTTCTTAAAAAATACAAATTTTTACTTTTCAGATTCTAATTTTAAAAATTTTAATGATAGTTCCAATTACATTTTTTTTACGTGGAAGTCTTCAAATGGACGAATTCATAGTCCTTAAAATGTAAATCCGATTCATACATGAGGGGTTAAATTGAGTAGAATCTGTTACATTTAGTCAAACACTAATCCTGCGGTCTTCACTATCTGACAACGGCTAATGAAATTGAAATCCTGAGGTTTAAAGGCACGAGTTGGATTCTGTTTTGTTAATAAATTAAAAGGGAGAGGGAAAAAAAGTTAATCCTCACTTGACGAACAGTCATCTTTTTCATTTATCATCCCCAAAAGAATATACATTTTGTTTGGGACGTTTTCGGCTTTAATTTACTGCTCACTCGAGACAAAAATACATAAAGAGAATTGACTCTTGAAAATCTTTTTCTACCCAATTTTCGCTGTTACGAAATTGTGTTTTATTTCATAAAAATATCCTGAATCTTTTCTTTAAAATGTATTTTTTCATGGAGGTGAAAATACGTTGTCCCCAATCATGACAGGGCTTCACGGAAATTGGATTTTTGATATAATATAAAACGGTTCAAAATGTTCTCTTGTAAAGTTTCCGGTGCACGAGGTTATAGAATATTGATAGGACTAGAAAAGGCGATTTATTGTGGAAAACTTTTTTTTTCTGTGAATAGGCAAGCTTAAAAAATAATGTCACGTTTGGAGTGTTGACGTTTTGATTGAGTTCTATTGGTGGAAATCTCAATTCGAGTTAAAATCTTGGAAATAACTTCTCTATTGTGTTCGAAAAGGACTTTTCACCTTTCCAGACCTCCCAGGAGTCATCTCTCCCCCTTCCACAACTACAACAAACCCTTCAGAATCGGTCAGTTGGCCCTATTCCAACCAAAAGGGCTCTCTTTCATTACAAATCTTGAAAATAGACATACAGTTTTTTTTTAAACTGATTGTTTTCTTTAATAAACTATATTTGCTAGGCGGGGCGGAACGCTACCGCATTCCCAGATTTATCTATTTTATTGGAAAACATTTTCATGGCCGATATTTTATTCAGTAGGAAGTGGCAAGAGGCCGCTCGGTTGGAAAATCTTTTGAAAAATTTAAAAACAAGCAGGCGTTTAGTTTATTCGTCCATAAAATTGTTTGATCCGCCATTATCATAAAAGAACAATAGTTTATCAATTTTCGTACCGAACAATGGATTTTTATATCTCGACATTTTTCAAATTCTAAAAATTAAAAAATTCTTTTGTCTGAAAACGTCAATAGCACATGATAAAAACAACAAAAAATAATTTTTTCGAGGTAAAAGAAGTTGAGTTCACAAGTTGATTTGTTTAAATTTCTTGAGATTAGGAGTTTCGGAGTAAATGGCGTTTTAGTATGAATCAACGGAGGGTGTAGTACTTCATTAGCGAACACTGTTCCAAGATCAAAGGCAATAAGGCGCAAATAGAACTCTAAAGGGTTCGGTTCAACAGTCATGCGGGTTTAGCGTTTCGTTTACCCCTTCCCGTATTAAAGTCAGCCTCCTGAAAAGGAAGAGTTGAAGGTTCAAACCCCGCGGGACCCCTCATCTTTTGAATCGACCTCCTCGACTGTAAAACGTTCCCAGTAAACAATCCTGATTTATATCGACCTTCCAATCAATTTTCAAATCGTAAAACTTAAGAATGATTGCCGTCGGAATCAAATTGTTGAAAATTTTACGTTGAAATGCAGGATCATAGCTGTTTAGTATGGTTGATATCTCTAATTAAAGCTTGTTTTTAATTAAAGGATAGAAAAGTTCTTCTGAGATGTTTTTCAAAAGGTTTTTCTTTGACACTGAAGAATAATAAAGGATATTCTATATACTGAGAGGTTATTAGCTATTGAACAGACATGAATCCTCATTTCCTTTGGTCTTTTGAAGTTTCACATGTAAAATGAAAGAAAAAATGGTCTTATGAATGAAAAAAATTCTTTTACATATCAATAAAAAATTAAATTATTTTTGTTTTTTTATCCACTTTTTGGTTCTTAAATAATCAACCCTGAGCTTGAAAGTGATTTCTTTTTCCTGTCAGTTTATTTTTGTTAAATTGAAAAATAAAAATGATATGAAGTGAAAAAAAAGATTGAAAGATTAAAAAAAGTTTATTTATTTTAAATATGAAGGGATATCTGGGCGTGAGATGAGGGGGAAGAGGAAAAATCATGATCCTTGGCTCGCATCAAGCTGCTAAGTAGATAACCCCCGGCAGGTGGGGTATGAATATAAATAATGTAGCCGGAAAATAGAGGGTATCGACTCAGCCTCTTTGCGCATGTATTCTGTACGGAGTGGAAACATGACTCCGTCTTGTACGACACGTTCCAATTTTCATCTCGCTACCTCTAATTAACAAGAGTGGTCGACCTCCTTCATCCGGCTTTTCTTCACATTCCAAAAGTTACGACGTGTAGAACAATCCTTATTTTGAAAACTCTTGTTTTAAGTCACTCAAAATTATCTAAAAATTTTTTTTTAATTAAGTCGGTTCTTAAACTTTTAGAAAAATTATTTGAAGTATTCATTCTAATTTCCTCTATATTTATAAGTAGAACAATGCAACCTTATACTAGACGGGGGAGAGAAAAAAAAGTGAAGATTCGCGTGAAGGGTGCAATACACCTCTTGAGAGGTCTTGTTATTTTTGAAATGAGTGACGAGCCAATTTTTTTTCTCCACCGCCTTTCAACACTATTAAAAAAATTAAAACTAACAAGCGGTGGCATTACTAATTTTACTCGTTTTTAAAAATGACCAAATGAAAATGTATTTTTTTTTATTTAATTTGTCCTCAGTAACTCCAAATTCCTCTATAATCCCCACCACGCTCCCTCGAGCATTCCATCACCTCCCATACCCTCCTCCTTTTACCACCACCCTTCCCGAACATTCCATCTCCTTCCACCACTCTCCCATCACCTCCCCTACCCTCCTCCACCCACCCTTACTGACCCCACCCTCCCCAAACATTCCATCACCTCACACCATTCTCCCTATAGAATAAAAACTTTATTTGGGAATAAACAATGATGAGTGATAGTTTGGAGAAATTTTTTTGACTTTTTACTGCTTCGTTAGAGTACTTTTAGAGGCTTTACCTCTTTAAATGGCCTATAATCCTCCCTGTTGGATGAAATTAACTCCCTTTAATATTACTCCCGGGGAAAACCTAATAAAGGAACCTGTTGATACAAGGAAGATTTAAAAGGATACGTTAATTCTTTACAAAGTCATCGCTTGTCCGAATTTAGTTACAAAAGGGAGGGAGGGGCCCTTTTTCCCCTTTTCATCTTCGCTTTAAATAACGCTCAGAAGTCTCAACGATGAAGTCAGACACGTCAATAAAATGTTCTATTTCCAACCTGTCCGCCTTTTTTGTTGTTTTCATAAGTCCGGTATTTCTAGTCCTGGGTCAGGCGGGCGCCTAGAAATCAACGCTGTTCTACTGCCCTCTTAATCAAGAATACTTCAAAATAAAACAAAAAATTGACAAAACCAATCAATTAATTTAACATTTTATCTTCAATAGAAGGAAGAAATAGGCGGGAGCGATAATAAACGCGCTATCATCCGATTCGCTTATCTTTAATTAGAATTTCTCTGAACGTGTTTGACATATCGAGATATCGTCTTTCCTTTTGTGTTGTCTGCGCCACAAGTATGGACAATTTCGTCATATTTCAAGTTTGGGGAAAACTTCGCCTTTTGTACTCAAAAACAAATAATTAAACTTCGCTCACTCGTTTTATAAGGCACAATAGGGAATACAATTAAAAATAGAGAAGAAAAAAAAATTAGAATTGGAAATTAATAAAAGAATTTAAAAAGGTAATATTGCCTATTAAAGCCTTTATTAAATGACTTTTAACGCTTTAAGTCCATTCAAATAACGTTTCGTTTTAACTTTTAACTTCCAGAAATCGTTTCGGTTCATTGTAACAGAAATAAATTGGCTTTTAAAAAAATATAAAACAAAACGTCGCCGATTTACGAGGCTTTTGAATTCGATTGTTTTTTAAAGTTAACTGCCGAACTAATAGCCTGGCTGACACTCGATTGGCAACGACTCAAATGATGTCGGCCACCCACTTAAAATTTGTTTAAACTTGTTGCGTCAAAAATTTTTTTGCGGGAAGATTTTGCAAATTTATGAATCTTGATGTTAAAAAAAAGCGAGGTATTTTTATATCCGAAGCCATTTTCTTTGACGTCTTTGAAGCAAAAGGTAAAATCGTTTCGGGCATAGTGGAGCCCTAAAACCCTCCTCTCAAATCCGTTTCGGATTATGTGTTTTTCAATATTTTACATAAGGCACCCCTTCTAGGGAAATGTTAAGAAAATGTATTTCCCACTTTTCATTCTTTTTTATAAGTAACTTGTTCCCTTCCTTTAAGTTCAACATTTGAAAAGTCGATAATTTTATTACTCGACATAAAAAACGGGAGTTTTCGGATCCCTTTAGTTTGAAAGTGGAATTGAAATTCACAACGGAGTCGGAAATATATTGCTGAGTCAAATTAAAGGGGTGAGAAGGATGAGATAGGTGTCCTCGAAATTTATACGAAAAACTTTTCTACCTATAATTTCATTCCGGAACGTTTCGTCGATGAATAAAAGCCGCAGGAAAATCCCGCGGCCTCAGAAGAGGAAAAGGCGAAAAGGGCCTATTTTGCCTTCAAATCCTCGTCTTTTATCAAAAGGAGAGGGTGTCTCATGTCCCGGGAAAATTTTATTCACTCCAATCCATACTCCATTCCCATTCAAAACCAAAATTTCCTTTACAATCGAATAGGTCCAATTCTTGTCACACCCATAACTTCCTAAATTTCCACCAGGATCACAAGAGTCTAAATATGTCAAAAGAATTTTTTTTTCCAAATTACATAACCGATGACGAACCTATTGAGCACTATAGGCTTATTCTCATCCTTTTTTTTCTCTTTTTTTTTCTTATCAAAATAATGTTTAAATTAAAAGGTCCGGATAAATTGTTTACAGGTCGAGCGGACGTTAAAGGTCCCGGACCAACCCCTCGAACGTGTACAGACTCGAGAGGGGGGATGCCCAGACTCCCACCCCTTCAGTCTACAACCGTCAACCGTACCGTACGAATCCCAAGTTTCCCTGTGCTACCTTCGCGAAAAAAAATATATATCTACTCAGATAATTAATTATAATAAGCAAGAAATAACGATCGAACAAAAAAATTACCTGTAACCAAATTATTAATTTACCAAGTCACAAATCGATGTAAGTGCAGAAGCTCCCTAAAAAAAATTTCGAGTAAAAACTTTTTATTCTCTTTCTATTCTATTTTCTAATCACTTCTCTATACTTTTCTTATTTTTCTTTACTAAATTTAGTTAGTATATAAATTTTTACAGTTTTCTTAGGTCTAAAGCTAGTTAAAAAAAATTTAAAGTAGTTAGCAATCCTCACGTAAAAATTTTTTTTAGAAATTTTTACATGAAATTCATATTTTTACTTGGGAGATTAGGATTATGGGATTTATAATTAAATTAATTAGGTAGGTAGAAACTTTTTGACCTTAATTTAAGTTTTTGCACTTATTTGTTTCCTTTTGGGGGTTAAAAAAATTGCTAAAATATTTAAGATCTCTAGAATTAGACAAAATGCATATCTTGAATAAAACAAGCAAGGAACGTGCTAAAAAAAAAATTTAAAGGCGGAATGGTACTTTTTAGGACCTTCGATGAAAATTTGCTGTGCGCCATCTTTAGACCGTTTCCCACAGGTGGGCATCTGCTCTTTGTTTTGCGGCCATGTTTCAACTCTCAAGTTCAACCCTGAAGAACAATAAAATTATCATACTCTGAAAATAAGGATTATCTCAATTCCTAAACACAGCATTTTATGTTTAAGTATAAAAAAAGAAACAAGTTTAAAATACACGCTGTAAATTTTAAGCGGAGGCGGGGCGAAGTTAGTTAAAAAAAAAGTTGCTCCAAGTCGCCCACCCTTACGCGATTCCCCGGTAAAGAGCTCCGCCTGAATTTCAATGAGGATCCTCACTTTTAGCTTAATTTTTTTTATCTCCTGTTTATTTATCAAAGAGTTAAATTTAATTCTGATTTCATTTCAATAAAAATAAGCCTCTAAGCCAAAAGCCTCCGTGAGACCGACCTCAATAGCCTCCTTTCCTCCGAAAATCCGCAAAATGTCTTATATAAATATGAGAATAAATAAATCAAGAATCAACTGAAATAGTTTTCTAAAAATTTACCTTAAAATATGTAGATTCAGTCCATAAACTCCATGAAATAATAAAATATTGAAAGTTTATCAACTAATTGTAGAGGTAAAATGGTGAAAAAATGGGACAAATAAGCTCATTGAATATGTTTGTTTTTTAAATTTTTTCTTCGAATAAAATTATCATAACAGATTTTAATATCGACGAAATCTTGTAAAATTAGACCAATCAGTCATTGATTTCATTCTTTTCTATGCATCCTTTGGAAAAATTCAAGTTTTTTTTTAATTTGGGAACCTTGAGAGGAATACCTCACTATTTTTGAAATCTTAAATAAAATCGATCCTCGGTTATTCCTACGGTTAACGAATTCAAACCACTTTGTTTTTCATGGCTGTAACCTTTTAAAATCGTTACCCTAATCTTTCTTCTTTCTAATCTTGAGAGAAAAAACCCATTCGCTTCACCTTTAGGAGCCTTCGTCTAGATAAACTAATTTATTGCCGCTCAATTCATTGATTTCTATTTCTTATTACCTTTGAAACCTCAACCCATAAAATATTCATAACAAGGGAACTTAAAACTGTACAATAATTATCATTTAATTTTTATGTCACTGTGCAATTAGTGTCAAATTATAGCATGCTTTAGTTCAATAATAATAAATTTTTAATAAGCAGATACCTATCCCGAACTAAAAATTTCTTAGAATTTTATTTTAGATCATTTTTTTTGCTTTGAAGATTTGTAAAATTATTTTTGAGTAAAATCCAAGATGTTGGAAAATATAAAATGGTGTGAAAAAAAGCTTCAGTTTCGCAAATGTTTCACAAATTCTATAGCCTGGAAATAAGAGTGAAGTGAGAACTGATTGCCGAGGTAGTTAAGAAGTTGGTTGAATTGTGGCCTGCCTGTAAAATCCTATGGTTCAATGCCCGAACAATTTATTATCACACCTGACACTTCAGTATTATTCTTCAAAATTATTCTTGTTAATTATCTATAATTTTTCTTAATTATTTAAATCGAAATTTACTTATAGTGCATAATATTTTTATTATTATTATTTTTTTGTCACTTTGCCCAAACCTCTCCTGGTCACAAAATCCCCAGGGCAAACTGTCAAACAAGAATAATCAACATTTTGACAAATTGAATTTACCAAATGCTTTGCCAGTTTCACTGTGACATTTATATTAAAAAAATTTCCAATGAAACAGAATATCAACTAAATGTTTTTATTGAATGGGTGGATTTTTTTCCCTCGTTGAAAATAAATTTAAAAAAAATTAGATTATTGAGTCAATTGGGAAATAAATATTAGAGAAAAAAAAATTTCCCAAGCGTCTTAATTAATTTATAAAATCCCTTCGGTATCTTGGTTCGTTAAACAATCAACTTCCAAACGATTTTACCCTTAAAAAGAATATAGCCCATCGATAAACCGCGAATGGTCGAATGTGAACTGATAAACGGCTGCGCTATTGATTTATGTTGCGGTCACGGCAAAACCCCTTCCCCTCCCTTTTCACTGTTGTTCTGGATTCCCTGATAACATTTTCTGCCAGCGTGTGTACCAGTGAGAGAAAAAAAATCTTTTGGGATAAACAAAAAAAAATCCATTGATCTATAACAACGTGAAGGAATAGAGGTAAACATCGGACCGTCAATAAATCCCCGGTGGCTTCTCTCTCGTTTTTTATGCTCCGAAAATACACCTCAGATATATTTTTATAAAAATATATATTTTTTTTACCCAATTTCATTTCGGTTTTAAGGTTACCCAAATAAAAATGCTTTTTGCAATATTAAATTTGTGTACATGAAAATTTCATTTTTTCTTTTTTTACAACAGAAATCTATGGAGTTGAAAATAGCCTGGAAGAAAAGAAACATCGTTTTATTTATTTTATTTTTATTTTTTAATTTCTGTTTTTGGCGTTCGGACCCCTTTTTCGGAGATTTGTAAGCTCATTCAAGAGTCTTTCTCAATCAGCTACTTGTTTAACAGGTCAATAGAAAACATTGTCTCGTTTTCATTAGCAAAAGATTTTTTTTTCTTTTTTTTTAATGCTTGGGTAATTGATGAATTGTGGAAAAAAATTATTATAGAACAGACAATCATTGAATGAATTCAATTTTTAAGCCCAGAGCACGCTAATCATGATTGTAGGTCCATTACTCTAGGCCTAAAAAGTGTTTGATCTTTTGAAAAATCTGATAATGCAGGGTAAAACCATCTTATCTTCTTGCTGTTTATTTCGACTGGAAATTTCCATGAGAATTGGTTGGCTAGTACAAAGGGTCAGTTGGTAGGGGGGGGGGTGTTTCAGACCTTTTTGCCAAACCACCTGTTTTCGGTTTTCGCGCTTCCCATATTAAGGGGCGATGGGAAAAGAGGGGAGTGGTTGGGTTTAAAACATTTTAACTTGTCTGTCTGAACGTTCATCCACCGAGAAAATTCTGCTAGGGAAATTGTTCATATTTTATTTCGTTATTTATTGATTTTTTTATACATGTAAAAAAATAATACTTTTTTAAGGAGTTTTCTTGGAAATAATCCATTATTTTGAACCAATAGGCTCAAGTTACTTTGTTGCAACTTAGTTTTATTACAATAATTTTGTTTTGATGAATGCCTCGAAATGAGGAAAATGCGGATTTTAACGAATTCTTGTTTAATAAATATTTTGGTTATGATAATCTGTTTAATTAAATTCCGAATGATATTTTTGAGGGTGGGAGGGCGTTGCTTTTACTCGGTTCACTCATCCGGAAGGGGTAAACAAAGTAATGTTTCATTCTGAGAAACTCCTCTTTTATTTTAATGGATTTAAGTGATCGCCCCTACTCCGTTTTATTTCATTTTCCTGTCATTTTATTTTATTAGAGTCTATTTGCATAAAATATTAAAAATGAACTTTTCGGTAATGTTCTAAAAAGGGAGGTGGGATAAAAAAAGTTTTTCGCATATGTTTTCAAAATGAGGTTTCTGTTTGAGTTGGTCTATTTCTTTGACCCCTGAGGGTCAGGTTGGTCCTTGTTACACTTGGATCTTAGCCAAATTCCGAACCACCACAAAAAATCTACAAGAACTCAATGATTTATCTTTTGTTTAATGTTCATTCTAGTTTTCACTAAATTCCGATAGGTTTTTGTCAATCCAAAATCAGAAAATTTTCATTTAAAATTTTTTACTTAAGTAGATACATACTAGGTTTAGAATCTTTGATGATCATGACTTTGTAATCTCTTATCCACATAGAATTTGATAGCTTGGCAACTCAACCTTGATAAGTTCCTCAACATGCCGATAGGTTGCCCATTTTTAATGAGGAGTTGATGATCTAGATGTTAAGAATATGTATTATGTTCTTAGAACCTGAGAGTAATGAAATAAATGTTGTGCTCCGAAAATTTCGACTCACGTGCCCCCTTTTTCGCCTGTTGCGCCATTTGTTTGAGTCTCTCGCTTTAAATAGAACGGAAAACGGAAGGAACAACTCGAATCGACAATACAATGTTGAATTCTGACAATCTAAACTTTTTTTTTCTCTCTTTCTCTCTCGCCCGCATTCAGCATTCGTTTGTTCAAACATTCAATAAAAATATTTTTTCTTTTTTTATTTTATAATTTTTTTTGGAAAACATTCCTTTTATACAAAAATGTGTACGTATTTTTTTTTAATTGAGTTTTGAAAGCCAAAACCAACTTTCCAATAAAAAATATAGGCTCCAGCCAGTAATAGTAACAGTAGTAACAATACAGTAACAATAATAGTAACAGGGTGATAAGTGAATTAAGGAGGTCCGGAATGTGTCCATCTGCATCCAATCCTTCAGAAATGAAAATTTACAAAGGAAACACTATACTGTATGTACTTGAATTTATAATAATCAATTCTATATTAAATAGACGGGGCCCCATGACACTGTTTCGTCAGGAGGGGGAGCTTGGGCTACGAGCATTCGCTTTATCTCAGCCCTCAGACCCGCAGGGTCCACATATAAATCGATTAACGTTAACGATTACTATTAGGGAGTACTAGGTGGCTCCACCTATTGTTTTCGATGATAATATCTAGAAACTTGGTAGCGTTCCTCCCTGCCATCCAAAATTTTGAGTTCTTAAAGGACAGTAACAGGCAGTTTTCTGAATTTTTAGGTCAATTTAAACCAGATTTTAGTGAATTCCAGTACACCAACCAGACGCGACGGTACAATCCAGGAATGCCATTTTCCCGAACCAACCAGCCAACCAAACGATAGACTACATTAAAACTATATCCTACTTCGAATGAACCGAAGTAAATATCTGCTGATTCAATCAGATTCTACCTAAGAATCATTCTTCATACTTTGCTTGCTACTTTTTTTTTATTCAGGAGAAATGTGCCTATGTCCCTATGATTGGTTTTTATAAATTAAATCTTTTTAAAAAAGATTCGCTTGTTGGTTTTACAGAAAAAGAAAAATTATGAAGTTATTCTTTTCCCAAAGCCCAAATAAATTGGTGGGAGATCCCTCCCAGACTTAGCCGCAAAGTCGATAGGTATGATTGAGTGGCCCCCAAAGCGAGGGCTACAATTTGTATTCATTTCACTTCGTATGGGCCACAATTTGTACACAAACAACCCCTTCGTTCTATGTCACTTTTTAGACAATCCATTTTAAAAGTCGACCATTTGAACCAATTTAAGGCCTAAACAATAAAAATGACTAATCTACATTTTTGTAGATTTTGGTGTGTTAAAAAAATATTTTCTTTTCTCTAAAGTAGAAATCTTTAACGCGTTTATTGGATTTTCATTTTCCAACATCTTTTTTTTTTTCCTTCGCTCCCCTTTTACACATTCCATCCAACATGTCCACGTATAACTTGTCAGAGGGGAAGACGACATGAAAAAATGCGTGTCTCGCGTCTTCGGTGTAATAACGCCTTGTTTCCCTCCCCCCCAACACCAAGCATCTCTCCGACCAGTTAGGACATGATGAGAGGTCCGACTGATGATGATGATGATGATAAATAGACCCGAGTGTGAGACGACGGCCGGACTCGGTGTTGATTTATGATTCGCCAACCTTTTGAGGAGGGCCACTCTCATCACTCATTACTTTCACTATCACGCCTCAAGCGTATCACCTTCCTCTAAATCTTAAAAAGGTGTTTCCCTTTTATTGAACCGCGGACACCATTTATTACACTATTGTACCCAAAAAAACCTGTTGAGATAAAATCATGAGTACGTTGCATTGAACGCCCAATGAATAAATAATTTTACAATAAAAAAACCGATCGATTCTACCCACAATATCTGAAATTTTGAAAGAAATAAAAACATTTTTTTTTCATTGTTTTAGTTTCAACCCTTCAGCAAGTTTGATGCCCAGAATTAGGGTGTGATAAAACCGGATTTTTTATGGTCACTAGAATGTCTTCGTATCCAGTTGAACAATCGTAAAGCCAACAACATTACAGATTAGCTTTTTATTTGAAACAGAAATAAACATCCGCTCTTTCAACTTTTTTTTCCTCTCCCTTTGATCTCTCATTTTATTAGACTTACGGAATTGAAACGAGTTCCACCTCTATGGTAATTATTCAAACTTTTTCCAATCAAGTAGCTTTTGCTAGGAAAACTTTCATGGTATTCGTTCTGTTTTTCATCCCCAAAACCTTCTAATCAAGCATTTGTTTTACACAAAAACAGTTTTTAGAGCATTTTAATTTGATCCCAATGGATAAAACAATTTAAATGTTTAAAAAGTGGGAACTGGAGTCTTAAAATATGAAAATCATTTTATGGAGGAAGCCTATTTTAAATGTTCTCGAGAAGAGGGACTCGATTGTTAATTCATCGCACTTGGGTTAAGTCTGCTCCGTGAAAATGGTTCCGAGCGTAATAAATTACTGCGGCACATTTGTATGTCGGTAGCCGGACTTGAAACTCTTTCACGGATACTCGACTGAATGTAACCGGGGAAAGGGAGCAAAAAAAATGCGGGTCGGAAGAATAAAAAGAGAATTATGGCTCTCTGAAATCTATTGTGTGTCTTCTATTTGGTTGAAAATTTACAGATTTTTTTTTTGTCTTTTAGGTTTCTGTGATGGATAGGAAACGGTGATCATGGCAGATTCTGACTCGGAGCTTGCCCTCTCCTCCGAGCTAGATGAGGAGGAAGGAGGGCCAGATCTTCCCTATCCCGGCTTCGTTCACATATCACTCAAATATCTCGACCAAAACTCAAGGCCTCGGAACTGGTGTCTCTTCATGATAACAAATCCATATCCTTTTAATGCTTCATTTTTTTTATACACTTCGGACTCTTCGTTTTTGTCGCAATTAGGTAAGTCTTTTTTTTTCCTAAATACTTATGTCCCCCTTGCCTCACCCCCCTGAGTACCGCAAGACCCGAACCTCAAAATCAGTGTGCCTCTAAACTAAAACGAAAATAAACATCGAAAAAACGTTTTTTATTCCTCTTGTTTTTAGACTAATTAGACCCATCTAATTAGCAAAAGCGTCTCAGTAATTTTGACTTAATTACACCCTAAAACCCTTAATTTTTTCCCCACGTTGTGATAAGATTTAAACTGATTAAAGACTTTTTGAAGTGTATTAATTTTTCTAAAATATCCAATGCGATCCTGGACGAAAAATAGAAGGGTGAAAAATAACAGGGGTGTAAGAATATCGGCTATATATTATGAAAATCGATAGCCCTCAACTGAAAAATTATGTTCCACCCTCTTTTTTTCATACAAAGCAATCCCATTTTCAAAGATACGAATTTTTCAAAATATAGAAACAAATTATTTTATTCATTTAAATGTTTTGTCAGTGCTTTTTTAAGCCGATTAAAATGTTATTTTTATAAAGTAATAAACTCTCCTCATTTTTAAATCATTATATTATTAATAGATGCAATGGTGACCACCATTTTTACTCAACACCCATTGACCCCCCCCCCCCTCTTTTTACGCATTCCTGGGAAGACAAAAGTCCAAAGAGAAAATCAAGCAAGATCTTGAACTCTTTTTGACGTGAAAAGATCCTTTTTAGCCAGATTAAAATTTATTTTGACAAAAAAGACCCTTTCCAGACTAATTTTGAACAATTTTTGACAAGATAATACTCTTTTCTGCCTGATTTTCGCCCATTTAGGTAAGATAAGACACTTTTCAGACTGATTTTGACCCTTTTTCTGCCTGATTTAGACTTTTTTTTTGAAAAGAATAGGCCCTTTTCAGCCACATTTCAACATTTTCAGACGATAAAGACACTTTAAAGACAGATTTTGAAACTTTTTGAAAGAAAAGACCCTTTTTAGTGAGATTTTTAACATTTTTTGCAAGAAAAGACCCTTTTCAGCCTAATTTTGAACCTTTTTTCGATAATACATAAAACCTTTTTTGACAAGAAAATACCATTTTTAGCCAGATTTTTACCCTTTTCGACAAGATTCCTTTTTTCAGCCACATTTCATATGTTCCACCGATTAGAATTGAAACTTAGCAGATTAGAATTGAAAAGCCCTGGTGTACACAACATGAAAACTTTCATCTGACCACCCTAGTAAAAGTGGTGATTTTCAAATGATTTTTGTTTGGAACATTTGAAAATTCTTGGCAAATAACGAAGACGGCATTAAATCTAGTGTGTTTCTGGCTAAATGATCCGTGAAAGTCCTTCAGAAGTTCGCAAAGTTTCAACCATAAGGAGGGCGTTTGGGGGTAGAAGGGGGGGGGATGTTCGGGCAAATGTCCAGGAAGAGGGAAGTCCCGGAGGTTTACCGCAGAGCCTAAATATCCAGTAAACAAACGGTTCCGACGATAAATTTGTATTACCTTGAATTGTATTGGCCCCCTTAGGGGACTCGATTTATTGCGGTTATAGGGTATATGTTTCGGCCCCCTAATGGCCTTTCTTATCAAACCGTTTTTTTTTGCCATATTCAAGCCTTTTATTTAAAAAAAATTTCTTGAAGGTAAAACGCTTATGAGGTTTTATTACGAGATAGTCCATGTGTGAAATGTAGTCTTTTCAATGCCGGTTTTCCCTCAAAGAGATTAATTTAACCCAAGCCAAAGGGGTGCTAAAAAATGAAGTTAAAAAAAATTATTTCAACCCCTTTTTTACGATACCTTCTACAAAATTATTTATGTTAATTTCCTTTTTTTCTTAGAAAAAACCGCTTCTTTATTATCCTTCTTCATATTTTCAACATGAATGTTTAAAAACGTTGCTCGTTTATCGTTTTTTATGGTCAAATTATAAGTTTTAGTTTGGAAATTTTTCGCTTATCTTGACGAGCTCATTATATGTTAAATGTGAGCACTAAGGAAGGAGAGGCCTCCTTGAAAATGGCGGGTTCGACCTCAAATTCCAACCTCGCTGTCCTCTCGAGATAAGAAAAGGGCCGAAGTTTGGTAACAATGCGAAACACCTTCCGGTTAATCAAGAGGTCTGATGGATGTTCCTTAATTAAGAGATTCCACAAGACGCTCCCTCTTTCCAACTAAACATTTTCTGAAGCACCATCCTCGGAAATATGGGCTATCCTCCCTAACCTGCCTTCATCAAGTAACCGCTTTGTAAACCGCAATGTTTTCACGATTCTAATTAAATTCTTTTTAAAAATTCAATTACCCTCGTCCATAAAGAAAGAATGAAAAAATCCAAAGTCTGCAATTAAGAAAATAAACAAGAAAGAATTGATTTGGTCATGGGAAATGTGAAGTAAGCACTATTTGATGATCAATCGTATTGTGGCTATCCTCTGTGTTTCTACAAGGGACAACCATTAGGCAAACCAACATGGGACTCTTATCCGCATTTTGCAACATATCAATCCCTACTTCAAAATTTTGATTTATTTACAATGAAGCTCTACTATGCAACATTTTCAGTCTTTTTTTATTATCAAAGATGCTTTGCTCAAAATAGTTTACTTTGTGCGGTATTTTTAGATCTAATATATTCCTATTTGCTCGAGGGTAAACTATTTGATTATCCATAAATTTCATGGAGCCTCGAAGGGGCGTAAAGGGGTGATGTAGTTGCGCTTGGATACAATGGGACTCCCGCCGTGCGTTTAATTGAATGATGTGGATTCCAGGTGTCTGTTTGCTTCGCTTCGGGCGGTACATCAACCTTTGTGTTCGGTTATAGTACAACTCCATACCCTTCATACAACATTCATCCTCAACAAATATTGAATTAAATAATTTGAAGAAAAACAAAACATTTATCATCGACCATAGTTCGAAATTGTCCAAGTTTTGACAAATAAATCGAATCCTCCAAAATGGTCGGAAATTCGGAATAAGAGAAAAAAAAAAAAATCAGATTTTCTTCTAGAGAAATTGCGCAATAAAAATAAAGTACATCGAGCATTCTCTCCCAGGGCAAATGATTCAGATCCAAGCTATCAAATAAAATATCAAAATCGAAAGCTATCACAACTTCACGTCAAATACAAAAAGATTTTCAATTTGTTTTGTGATCTAAAATTAAAAAAAAAGAAGATATTTTAGAGGGTTTCCAAAGCGAAAGAAGCTCTTGAGGTCGGTGCGACGGAGGCTCCGGACCTAGAGACCTATATAGTATCGTATGGCACTCTTCTCACTCTAAGATTTCGAAAATATAGGTCATAATGATTCATGTTTATATTTTTTTATATGTATCTTAGGTAAACAGTATCCAGATGTAGGTACTTGAGAAGCTCATTAAAAACTATTTCTCTAGAAAATATAGGCAGATTCCTTGTAGGGTATTCAAAACTGAAAATTTTACCTACGACCTAGATTTTCATGCAAAATTTCAATTTAAATTCATAATACAAGTGATTTTCTCGAGACCTACCTTCTATATTTTAACGAAACCAATTTATTTTTAACGAAACCAATAATCCCTACCATCGGATTTTGAAGGTTCATTGTGGTAAAAAGGCATAAGTTGTTCATTAAAATGAAATTTTTATGGAATGGTCCAAGGATACTAAACACTGGTCGCTAAACACTGGAATGGTCCAGAAAAAAATGTTTTCTGAAAGGAAAAACGTCGCTTAATTTAATGCACGGACGGATAAGCACTTTGATTCGTAGAAGCTGCTGATAAAAAGCGTCCTTATCTCCCTTTTTGTGTCCAAAGTGGGTCTTCGAGAAATTTATTCAGCAATGAGATTTAAAGGCTAATCGCTTTTTATCAAGTCAACCTTTTTAGCGTATTTTCTTATTTTTATCTCGTCGCTCATGCAACCATCGATTTTTTGAGTGGCTGAACGGTCTTCTTTTGGCCTGTATAATGATTCAGCTTTGTGGATAAGGAGCAGGTCTGAAAAACGGCGAAACTGGCGCTGGCAAAGGCCTCTCTGTTCTGCGAAATGCGGGGAAGCGTGGCGGTTCTTGTGAATAGTTGCAACTTCACTGGCGAATGGAAACTTCCCCCTTTAACTTTGTTCCGAGTGGGGTTGCTTCGCCGAAACTCCGATTCCCCCCCGTCTACATCCTCGAATCTCCCGACGCCAACCAAACCGTTAAATTTTAATCGCGAAATCGTATTTCTGGAATTTGCCCACTTTTCTTCCTTCAAAAATATCGCCCACGTCTTACTCCTGGAAAATTTTTCTTATAAATGGTAACTTTTTAAGCAAAATCCAATTCGACCAAACAATTTCTATTTTTTGAAAAGGAATCAATGGAAGAATTCAATTTATCTGGTACCAAGGACAAAAGCATTACAAAAAGCACCAATTCTAGGATATAATACGACTTTATTGGCAGATAAAATAAACCGTTAAGATAAACGCGGTGATTTTCATTTCCGATTTAGAAGCTTTCTAGTGCTATCGGTTTTTCGATTTTTCCTCCCGGACTACCTGATAATTACGTTCTTGAAGCGTGACGTCTACGGACGTAGCACCATTGTTTACTAATCATTTGTTTGCGCTACCACCCCCTCGGTTTATTTACCGAGTACAATTATTTGCAGAAGGCCGACTCGTCGAACCCCACTCCAGCTTGTTTGCCTAACATCCCCGTCCGGAGATCTTTCCCGGCAAAAACGGTACAAAGATTCGTGTTGGTCGTTTACTTATCATTACAGATCTACTTTAGTAATTACAGGATAATTTATTTTTAGGTTCGGAGAAGGTTACTTTTATAAGAATCGTGGAATTCAAAATGGAATCCTAATCGATTTCTCGCTAAAATCTAAACGGGCATTATTCGCATACTTTTTTTTCGTCAGTTGAAAAGTCTGGCAGAAAAGGCTGGTCCACTCTAGCTGGCATACCTGTATATGCCATTATGGCAAATCCATTTACCATATGGCAAAATATTGATCGGAATCGAATAAAGTTTTTGAAGCAATTTTTTTGATACCTACTCGACTACTTGAGACTACTTTAAAACACAAACTATGGTTTATTAGCTGGGCGGGACGGAACGCTACCGCGTTTCTAGATAAGTTTTAAAAAGATTATGTAATTGGATGGTCGAAAATTTAAGTTCTTCAAGTTTCTAAGTTGATGTCAAAGATTTTTGTTCCCAGTCTCAAAATTGATATTTAGACCTATTTCGGTGACGGATACGATTCTGAAGTCGGTTTCTAGATAAAATAAATCAACTCTATGAAGGGAAATGATCAAAAAGCTTTTGGGAGGAGGGCAGAGGTCGCAGCCGCCTTTGTACGGCTTTTTAGAGTTGGAAATCTTTCTAAAAATAAAATCTCTGATAATAGAACAAAAATGTTGGGATTTGTAAATAGTTCTAAGCAGAAGGAGGGAAGGAATTCGCGTTTTTCAAGTTTATTACCGCATCTTGGTCTTGTTTGGGTAAAAAGAAAGAAAAAAAAAGGCGGGCCTCGAATGGGTTTTGCATATTGATTTGTTTCAGTTGAGCCTCAACTTTTTTTTTCCTGTGAAATCGACCTGGATTTTACCCCGAAGGGAAATACAAGATCTCTCTCCAAGGGGTTTTTATCTCAAGATTCAGTTTAAAAACGATTGAGACTTTTACTTTTTTGAACGTTTTTCATTTTAACTTATGAATAATCCATTACCTAAGAGGATTTTCTACAGATGTCGTGATTTAAAAAAAAAATTATGAATTGAAAAGGAATGTAACAGTTATTTGAATCGTCCCTTTTGAATAATCCTTTAATGGATTTCTAAATGCGAGACGCAGGGTTTAAATTATTTCCACAGAGTTGACCCTTGCTGTACGTTATAAATAGCTTCACCCACTTTAAAATCTACCTCTGTTATAGCGTGCTATTTGTTTGCCTTCTATTGTCCACTAACTTATTTCTACTCGTTTCACAATTTACGATCTTCCCGAAAAGGTCAGAAGATTCTAACGCTAATTGTTAGAATGTAGAAATTAATTATAATTCTTTTTGAAAAATTCTCTCGGAAAAAAAAGGAAAAAGGAAAGCGCTAAGAATTTAGAAAACTCAAGTGTCCAATTTGATAGTTGCCCCTTCTGCCGCCTTCCGAATCCGGCAGCCTATTCCACTTCATTTCCGATGCCCAGTATTACCCAATTTCCTATCCCAATATCTAAAGTTCCATATCCTTACAAAGCAGAATATCCTTAAAAATCCCGCCGATGCATGTCACCAAAGGGCGCCATCAAACCTAGCGGACTTGCCAAATATGACAAAAGGCAATTAGTGAAATTTTCATTTGAGAAGCTTACGAATCAATATCTTGAAGATGTCACAAGGAAATTTCGAATTTCTAAATAAAATTTCTCAATAGTTTTTGATGTTTGTATGCTTGTTGGTGAAAGTGCAATACTCACGTGCTACCGGGCCGATCTTCACCAAATTTTCACCATATATGTATAGGGTAGGGCATTAGGAGGGCAATTTTTAGGTAAGTTCCTTTTTGGGAGTTCCACTTCCATATTATAACTACAGACCAGACCTTTTTTTGTTTAATTGAAAGAAACGTTGAATGATCAAACTTTGAATCTGATCGTTCCAAAGGTTCCTTCCTTTTTTCCCCTGGCCCAGTTTTTCGGCCTGATTTTGATCTCTTTGAATTCCTTTCCGAGTTTACTTTAGGATTTGAGGCCATAATCTCCCAGATACGCTTTCCCTCTTGTTTAATCTCGTTTAATCTGTCGTAAGTCTTACAAGACCATTCAGCCTCCTTTTATTCCTAAATTATAAATTACCTAATTAAAAATACGATTCCTTGAAAGAAATGACGAAATTTTTAATAAAAGAAACTTCAAAGGAACTATGACATGTATGAAATATTATATTTTATGATCAAAAGAAAATAAAGAACGGGTGGAAAATTGAAGGATCCTTTTTTTTTCGCTATGAACATCAAACAAAGATTTCAGTCTTTTCAAGCTTACTGAAAGAAAAAACTTTATAAATTGGCATTTAAAAGAGTTCTTTATTACTCTTTTAATTAGAACTTAAAGGACCAATGAATTAAACAT
The DNA here is from genome assembly GCA_018703685.1 of Orius laevigatus. NCBI lineage: Eukaryota > Metazoa > Arthropoda > Insecta > Hemiptera > Anthocoridae > Orius > Orius laevigatus. The sequence goes on along the minus strand of JAGWEN010000063.1, from coordinate 258,234 downwards.
TTTTTTTCTAATAAATATTTTTCTATGTTTTCTATGCTTATCTAAATATTTTTAAATGTATTTAGAAGTTAGCATTTATTTTAATGGAGTGTGCTTGTTATGGAATTTGGACGTTGATATAGTGGGAGTTTTCGCTTATAATTTTGACAAATCGTAACGACGGAAAATTAAGCGTGGAAGACAAATCGAGCGACATCCCTCACAAACAGGCCCCTCATTCGGTTTGTAAACAAGGCAGAGTCATCTCTACATTTGAGCTCCCTTAATGAAATATTTGTTCTCGAAAACGCTTTTGTTTCGAAGATTAACAAGAAATCTCAACGTTTATCAACTCGAAAAAACATAAATTTTAGTTTTTCATGACGTATCAGCCACTAATAGGCCTATAAACTCCAATTTGTCAAGTGGCTACTTGTCCCATATGACCTACTCTGGCAATGTCAATTCAACCCCACAATAACAACCTCGAATAAAAATAATTGTTTAAAATCAGAATATCTTTTTATTCAATAATCCTCTTTTGAGCAACGATCTCGACTTTTCTTCGCCCAATTTCCCAACTGTCACTTCACCATCTTGACAGTCGGACAGCTTTTTAACGAAAAACAATTTTTAAAATAAAGTTTTTAATTTTAATGTATGAATTTGAAAGTTTAAACTGATAAGGACAATTATTCGGAAGGCTTATTGACTGAGTCTGGCAATCTTCTAATGGTTTTGCCATTCACTTTGCTTCAATTCAAGCTTGACTCAAAGCCAAGTCCAGACTTGGAACCGGTTTTCTCTAAAAAATTGACTTTTATGAAGGAACCAAGTTTCAATATTGGAGGGTGAGGAAATTTATGTTGTGAAAGCGTTTTGTAGTCGTGTTATTGGAAGGTCCATTGTCTAAGTAGTAATCCGAGGGGAAATATGGTCTATGCCCTGGTAGAACTTGTCTTATCAGCCGTACAGGTCGCAATGAGAGTCTCCTTGTTCCTTCTGTTAATCACAAGCGTACCTCCTACTTCTCCCCCTTGCGCCTCGGGCCCTCTGATTGTGAAACTTTACCAGAATGGCGAACAATGGGATTTCTGTCCCCTTTCTGTCATTCCTAGGATGAAATTCAAACAGGCGTGTGATTAGAATATGTTTCCTACATATAAAAGAGATTTTTTTTCCTACAAGTTTTTTAGTGCTTAGAGAAAAGGTCCGTGACAAAGCATAGGCGCCACATTGCCTCCCATTAAAAGTTTTTGTGTGGCCAGCCCTTGTTACATGAACACTTTAAAGAGCTCTTTAGAAGCTCTCCTTAGTCCTTCGACCTATGTTGAACTTGTGCCATTTAAAAAAGCAAGAATAGGAACTAAAAGACGTAACCTTACAAAAAACTCTTCCACAGTAGCCGGAAAAAGTTGTAAAAGACTGAAGAATGAGGGTGAATAGTTCTCTCTTACTAGTTACAACCCCGTGAGAAAGGGTGCCCGTCTTTTCCAGAGCGAGAGCCGCGAGCACAGTGAGAAATTGCCAACTTAATAATTAAATTTACCGTGAAGGTTCCGGTCTGTTCGTAGCACTGCGAAGGGCTGTCGCTTCTTCAACCTTTCCCCAAAACGGCCACTCGGCCACACTGTCAAAAGTGAGGCGTTAACATATAAGTAAAGCACCGAGCAAAAGTTGGGCAGCTTTTGACAAAACTTGACTCGAACATCTGCGGGCAGGCAGACGTACACGAAACCGTTTAGAATCGTCTAAAAATAAGAAAAAGGCAAGTGGAAATTTTTGTTTTGGATGGCCAAAAATTGTTGACCCCTGGCACTATCACATAGGCCTTCGGTACGTGAGGAAGCAAAAATTGAATAAATAAAATGTATGCATATAATGATTTAGAATTATTATATTCTTATTTTGACATAATAGGTCACACAACACAATTCACAATACATTTTAGTTAAGAACTTAGGTATTGTAGTGAAAAAAGCCTCTTCCTACGGAAATCCGCCGAAAATGAAAATCTTCTTGATGGCGGGGCCCAGAGGTTTTCAAACCTCGGACTTGGGCAGGCTTTTCAGGAGGAAATCCTTCTCGAGGCTGCCTCGTTTTATAGCTCATCTCCCTGTTGACCAATCAACTTGAAATTTTCAGGGCTTTGTAATAACTAATATCGTATTAGAGAAGATCTGTATTAGATTTCAAGTATGTAATTCGATCCACAGGGAGCCGAGATCCTGATACCGAAAAAAAAATCATTTTGTCACTACACTTGGTGCCGTTCGTTTTCTGAGTTTTGTTTGACCGGGCGGAACTCTACCGCGTTCCTAGATCTTCATCCTTGAAAATTCTAAAAAGATCGATAATACAAAAAAGGGTTTTTAAAAGAATTTTCTTCCATCAAAGCCCTTAAATTGAAAAAAAGCTTTTTTTGTGCGGTAAATAGCCATGAAAATTGAGCCGGTAATTTAGACACGCTTAAACGAAGTTATTTGCATTGAACTAACTTTGGTCGTTTCGAGTGTTTTAACCGTTCGGTCATTTAGTACAAATCAACATCCGTAAAATTTAACGACATTTTCGAGAAAAACATAAAGGTTAAGAAAATAACTGCTTCAGGCACTTCGGGAAGTTATTATTTTTTCATTATTCTCGAGCTAGGGTAATTTTGGTCTCTTCTACTTTTCTACATGAGGGACATAAGAACGAAGAACCAGTTTTTGATCAATCCTTTGTGCATAGAAGTCTATAGGTGAACCCTTTCTCATAGAGCTACCCGTATTATGAGATCGAATACAGTTAATTCATTGAAGAACGTCTATGTAGGTTAAAAATGTAGGTTTTCCCACTTTTTGTAGTTTAGAGCTAAAAGTTGGCAAGAAACTTTATAAGGAACAAAATTTAGGATTGATGGATGACACACATTTGACATTACAATGACCCCACCACTCCCTTGACCTCTCAAAAAATGCTATTGTGATGTAGAACTCTCATCGAAGGAATCCGTTCATAGTAATTTGATTCGATCCTAAATAATTTTTCGTTTAAATTGTGACAGAGGATTATTCTTCGAAGGGGGATAAAAAGTTCTGTTTTACATTTCGCCTTTCATCAAGGACGAAGGAAGATGGTTTCGTATAATAGTGTTTGCTTTATCCCAGATGTAATTAGACGGGTGTAATGCATCACCTCTGAGCCTCACCAAACACTCATTTACATTTTAATTGTGAGCTCCGCCGGATCATCCTTATGTTTGGAAAGTTAGACTAATTTAAATACTTCGTTTAAAACGTTATTTAATACAAATAAAATTAAAAATTAAAAAAAAAATCTGAATCTTATAAGATTCTTTGTTTTGGCTAATCCATTTTTTTTCCTCCAAGCACTTTTTTTTTTTCTTCGAGACAAAAGATTTGAAAATTACCTACATCAATAACAATTTCCTCGGTGAAAGGGCATCTGAATACAGGCTTTTCATTTGTTTTATGAAAACAAAGGCCTTTCTGTATTTTATATTCAATGTTCTCTTCAAGGGCCTATCTTTCTTTTCTTTTATTCTTAAACTCAATATGAATCCAATTTTGTGACTAGAAACTGAAAGGTCTATGATTTTGGTCTCTTGGGCCCAAAAAATGAAAAACTATCGTTTGTTTGAAAAAAAATTTTTTTTTTGTCTTTGTTAAGGAGGTCCCCCTTGAATTTCGAACTGTTGACTGATGGTTTTAGCCTCTCTCTCCGTTTCTATTCCGTTTCAGTCCTTTGAAACAGACATTTGAAATTGAATTAATTCTGTGACTAATGCTTTCAGTGGTGAGAAGGGGAAAGGGGTCGAGTAAAGGGGCCCAGAGTTTTTGCCCCGGTTTCCCCTGTCTCAAACACGCCAGAGACATTTGCTATGGAATAGATTCAAAACTGGTATTATTGAGTTAAACGATTTTCACCCCCCAAAAAATAACAAGAGAGAAAAAAAAAGAGAAAGAAATTCTAAATTGCCTTGGGCGGAAGAAGGGTCTATACTTGGGTGACCACATGGTACGCATTATGCGTGATTTTAAGCATTTTTAAACATTTTTACGCATCACTCATTGACCTTATGCATACCAGCCTTCGGAAAGACAAAAAGTCCAAAGAGATAATCAAGCCATATTTTGAACTGTTTTTGCACTTAAAAGACCCTTTTCAGCAACATTCTTTCCCTTTTGAAAAGGAAAATACCCTTTTTAGCCTGATTTTGAATATTTTTCGACAAGAAAAGACCGTTTTCAGCAAGATTTTGACCCTTTTTGACAAGATAATACCATTTTCAGACAGACTTTGACTCCATTTCGACAAGAGAAGGCCATTTTCATCCTAATTTTGAACATTTTCGATAAGAAAAGACCCCTTCAAGACAGGTTTTTGACCATTTTTGAAAAGACACTATTATGACAGATTTTGACCTTTTTTGCCAAGAAAATACTCCTTTCAGTCAGGTCTTATATCTTTTCAACAAAAAGAGGACTTTTTAGCCAGAGGAGTTCTTTTTGTGGATTAGGCATGCTGACCATGCTTTTAAAAAACGCTGGACATTTACCTAGAGGTACATATAGAAAAAAAAAACGCTCGCGTGATAAAGTCCTTTTGTTTGAGGTAAATAAAGGATGTATATTTTATATCGATTTCAACACGGTTGGAAGAAAGATGAAAAAATTGTTTGTTAACTCATCCTTTGTAAATTTCCTCACTTCAGCGGATAAAGGATAAAGGATTTTTCTTTTTTATCCCCCGCGGAGTATTTTGTCTAAAAAAGCGGCCATTTTTCTTCTGAGTGTATAATTTTTCTTTTGTTTAATTTTGTATCATATCTAGTTGATCGATAAATTGATTTCGGCCATCCGTTGACATTATGTATAAACAGGTGATTAACGATCAAGTCTTGATTATTAGCTGGTCTACCATGTTTAACCCTCCAGGGCAGGCTCTAATGAGTTCCATTATTCATATGAGGTAACTGCAGATATCGAAGACGTAGACCGAAATGTAAAACTCTTTATAAAAACAACAACAATATCGATATTTTTAGCGCATTTTTTAAATCTAAAAAAATTCAGCTTTGAAAAAGAGCTGATTTTACGTTGAGAAAATGAGAAATTGTCATAAATTTTACATGTAGTCGAACATGTTTAGGGGGGATGGAAAAGTTATTTGAAATAGAGGCGTTTTAAAGTTGATAGATTGTACGGGTGGGAAGTCAATTTCCGGCCCCGCCGTGACCTCTCGCGGACTGAAAATTGTTTTCCTCCTCTCCTTTCGGGACGGTTTCGAACGTCGTCGACGATTCATTCGTTGATTGACAATTTTAAATGAGGCGAACTAATTGGTCGTCGGTGTCCCTAGATTGGATACCGGCCGATAAATTGGAACCCTGTTTCTACAAAGTTTATAACGAAATTTTACCCCGTTCACCAGGTAGCGAACTCCAATATTAAACTCAATTAATAATTGGAAGGGCCTTTTTAACCGTTTCGAGGACTCGACTTACCCCCAAAACACCTTCATAAATTATGTCTTTTACCTTTACCTTTTATTTCTTAACACCAAAAAACTAACAAAACGTAACTTTTGCCATAGAAAAGAATATTATCACCATTTCGGTTGAATATTGAGGAAAAAATAAACGTTTGTGGAGGAAAAGTAACATTCCAATAACCAACATTGAATATTTCTAATAGTCACCCTTTTTTCCCCCTAAAACCTCTTTTGTGATCTCTTTCAATATGAGGAAAAGGAAGAACTCTTTGTTATTCCGAACGCGACAACCCATCTCGACTTTCTATATTTTATTCACGTTTAATTTATGACCCAAGAAATTATTAAACTTTTTATTACTTTTTAAATACAACATGGAGAAAAAAAAAATTGAATTCGTCGAAGGAAAGAACTCGGAGTTTTGAGTGAACGCTGCCGCGTTCCTGTGACAAATTTTAGGTTTTACCCATCAGCTCTCAATTGTCAGAATCATCAAGTTTAGATATTTTAAAACGATATTTAGCAAGAAAAAAAAAATTATTTTTTAGTCTCTGAAAACTGCCCTCTTCTATAAAACTGTCCTCTGGACCGTCATATGCAAACGCTAAAATCCATTCTCTTATCTCTTTACAACGAATCCGACGAAATCCTCTTTTTTCCCTGAAAGCTAAACCTATTTCCCTCCTCTCCCTTTCCATTTCTATAAAAGTTGGGACATTGTGATAGATTGAGTTTTGAAATTGTATGAAAGTTTTAGAAATATTTTTTCTTTCTTTTTTAATGCACACTTAGGCCAAAAACCCAAAGCTTTTATCTTGATTGGGGTAGCTTTTATAATTTTTTTTGTTCTTTTTTCGGTGAGAAGTGAAAGTGAAGTACGAACAACTTAAAAGTGGGGGCAATTCCGATAATGGAATGGTCATTAATGGTGATTTCGGACCGTATAAATATTTCAGGAGGGAAATAACAGTTTACGAAGTCCACAAGCTTATTTCATTTAGAAAAAGGATCATGTTTGTCTATAAAATAGTGAGAAAAAAAAGTTTTCTACTACTTCATTCGTTTCTTCAACAGAAATTTATAACTTTTACGAATTTCCAACTACTCGACTAGTTGAATATGTCTATAATGTCAAAAATGACATGAATTTATCTTCTTCATACCTGTTGGTAGTCGACGAACTCGTCACCTTCTAGAGGAGCTCGGCTACCCTCGGTATCCGGGGTCGACGGATACTGATTGGCTAGTGAGGCTCACGAGTTCGATCCCACCGACCGGCCCTACTTTTTTCCTTAAGTACTAAGTTACTATAATATTACTATACCAGAAGAAATTCTGGAACGAAAATTTCGATTTGCATTTCGAAAAAAATAAAAATAAAAATAAAATTTCACTCGTTTAGTAGGTATCGACAAGTGAGTGTAACCTATAACTATAAGAAATTAAAATCGATTTTAGAAGAGTTTGACCTTTCACATTTGTTATTACATAGGTAGTTCATTGCATACATACCCTAGGTTAATTTTTAATGAAGATCAAATTTACGATATCGTATCTAAAACCTCGACTCGAAACTTGAGCCTCCAATCAAATTAATTAAATTAAATTTGGGATCATTAGGTTCCCAACAATTCCACCGAAACACGATCCTTTATTTAGGTGTCGGCGTTTTGAAAGTTATGAACGAAAATTTTGTCATATAGCAGATGGCGATTATTGGAAAAATTGTTCGCTGAGTGGATGGGGGAAAAAAAAGTGGGGTCATTTTTTAGAAAGGCACATATCCCGGCGGTTTAATTCCCCCCCCCCATTTAATCGAATAAGGTATCAAATAAAAGGTTTCCGAGTATTCTCCAATCGTTTTGGACTATTGGTCTGGTTAAAATCAACTTTATTTATGATTTTTAAAAACAATTTTAATTGAAAATAAACTTTTCATTCTTTTAAAAACAATCTCTTTGAGGTTTTGAATATAAACTCCATTGGGTTAAACCCGAATTCAAGCTAGACGAACAAACTATTAATTATGGTTAAAGTTTCTCTTAAAGGCACGACCTTTACAGGAGTTTGATGTAGAATTTGAGCTAAACATTCACGCAGCTCTACAAACCACCATCACAATATGTGCTTTTACAATGGAAAACCTTTCACTTCATAAAACAATATTTTGAATTAAAAAATGTATAAATGAACCTAAAATAAACCTGAAGTTGTTGTTTTATATCTGTTATCAATGTGACCAAATGTGGTAACCCGTAACCTTCATGGTTGCATGGATACAGATTTAGAAGTCTCGGAAAACATTTTCGTTACAAACATTTGAGTTTCATAAAATATTATTTAAACTGAAAATCTATAAAAAATGATTTTGAATCTTTACACAGAGGTCGAAAAGATGAAAAATCCTGAATGAGCTGTATAAATCAACGGTTAGCTTATTGCGAACGAATGGCCCATTCGAGATTCTGCACACGTTTCGACCTTTTCTGCCCGCTTCCTAGTAGGTCGAAACGTTCAAATATTCCGCAAGGCTTCAAATAAGTTGAAATTATTTTTTATTATATTTTAGGATTTGTTTGATATATGTATTTTATTAGTGATATCAATTTTAATTTGAAGAAAACTTGCCTTAATTAAAAACTCAAACAATAAAGTAAACAAGCTCTTTGTTCTCCCTATGATAAAAATCACAATTTTGAAACAGCACAATCACATTAAGTGTAAACCTTACAAGAGAACTATTAGTCCGGCAGAGGTGAGTCTAGATTTGGGGGAGACTGGTAGATGGTGGGGTGATAGGCTATGAGGAATGGTGGTAGGGGAGGAGGTGATAGGAGGTAGGAGTATTTGGTGTTTGTGGAGAGGTCTGTAGACCCACGAGTTTTAGATACCACTTTTAATTCCTTTTGAATATATTTTTTTAACTATGTATTAATGTTTTAAATCAAATAATTCTTACTCTACTCAATTAGTCTAACTGAGTGAATTCATTACTTCTGTTGAGAGTTGCCACTAATTAAAAACGATGAAGGAGTTACAAAATAAATTATATATCTACTGAATTGGTTTTTCTCCAAAGTGCCTTTTATAATGAGCTCCATTTTGTTTTACTTCTATTCCCGGGGCTCAATTTTTCTCTACGTGTGAATTTTCAAATAAATCCTTCCCTCTTCTCTCTATAACGTCGTGGTTCTAAAGGTTAAAAGAACATTTCCGTCGCCATTTTCTAAGAGCGAACGTCGGTTTTCCGAGATAAGTGGTATAATCATGTTTGTACGAGAATATGCGGGGACGGTTTTCTCCGCTTGTTATTTGGTAAACGACGTCCTATCTTTGAGCCCCTTATAAACGACGTTGTTACCGTAATTAGAAACAACTCATTTCCTAACGTTTTCTCAGAATAGTTCCGTCTTAATATTGACATAATACCTAAGATATTAAGGAATAATTAAACCTCTAATCTAAATCAGCTTAGGAGAATCCTATTAAGAACTTGGACAGGTCACTAAAGTCTTAGTCTCTAATTAGAACAAAATTATTTAAATAAATGTCCATTCATTTTTTTGTTTCGTTTAAAAAGTGAAATTTCAGTGGCCATATTTCATCGCGGGAGTAATCTTTTTCCACTTGGCTTGAATGCTGTCAAACTCGCAATAAATTTTCCGCCTCGGGCATGTCTCACTTAACAGTCTTGTAGAGGGGTTACTTGGCCAGAACGGAAATACTTTTTTTTCCCCTAGCCTTTCGTTTTCGAACTTAAAATGCGGCCGCTTAAAAAACAATGATCTTTTAGATTTATAGCTTTTTAATTATGACATTTCGCAATCTTGCGTTTTGTTTTCTTTTCTAAATAAACGGTCTTTGTGATGATTACGACGTGGTTTTGGCAAGTTGTCATCCCGCAAGAATCAGTCAGTTCATTCACAATTTTGGATACGATCCAGATTCTTCTAATTCGTTTTTAAAATAATAAGAAAAAAATTAGTTAGCTACGGATACTACTTATGCATTTAAAATCAAATTAAAACCACAAAAATAATTAATTTATCTTAATATTATGTTAATAATCTATAGACGTTCTCTCACAGAGTATGCTAAGCCTGTAAAACTCTCCGGTAATGCGTAAGTGTTGACCTTCGATACAAAAACCTTGAAGAAAAAAAAATACGGCAGTAAACTCCGCTTTTTAATCTTTTATGTAATATCCGCAAAACTTCGAAAAAACCATAAAATCGATTGAGTACCCTTTTAGGATTTTCTACCCGATCCACAAGTACGATTAGGTCTACCCGTTTTACAATTACGAATATCCATCTAAGTTCTCGGTGGTGTAATTGATAGCACGTTGGAGTACCAATTCGAAGACGCGGGTTCGATTCCCGTCCGGGAGCCAATTTTTGAATCTCATTTAACTTTTCCTGATTTATTTTCCCAATTTATTACGAACATCGATAACTATCGATGTATTGAGAAATTCGAAAACCCCAGTGACATTTTCAACCTAATGTGTTGAACTTTATTTGTGAAATTTTTATAAGGATCGGATCATAATTTTGGGAGAAAATGGGGTCTCCTCCTGGGAGAAGTTGTCCAAGTCCTTAGAATATAATACTGTCCGCTCAGAGCACGGTATCAACGTTGACAAATACGACTGTCCGCTCAGAGCACGAATTTTGCTAAACAAGGAATTAGGTCATCCGCTCAGAGCACACAGCCAAATTTTTAATACTAATTATTGTACCTAAAGATTTAATGTATAAAACAATGAAGACTTTGCTCATTTTACACGGAACAAAACCCATTTTGGGAGCTTTTACAAACCATATTTCATAGAAGTTTGATTTATTCGAAACGAGAGGAGCGGTATGTATTATTCCCGCATGATCCATTTTATCCTGGAAGTATTACGACCCTTAAATATTTTCAACATTTTCAGCCATATACCCCCAAATTTTTTTTACAAAAAGTCCGAAAATGTTAACAATTCGAGCGGGTGTGATTAGTAAAACTGGCGTCCCTTTGAAAAACTTTTTATTCGGAGTCAAAGCTGTGTGCCTTTGACATTCGGAGGAATGAATGTGGGGCGTTGGCAGGGGAAAAAAAGCAGCATAAAAACGACGGGTTCAGCGGGGAAAAGGGCGTGAAAAATGTTCCAGTATCTGATGAAAACGGTTTTTTTAACCCCTCCGATTCTCCAGTAAACAGAAAGTATAGGTTTTAAAAACATATAAGGCTTTTTCAAGCATAAAAAATCCTCTAATAATGCCCTATAAAAATGAGGCACAAGGATTTCGATAACATCATAAAAAATTGGATAAAGAAAAACCGTTTTTTATGGCCATCAAGATTATTCCTTTAATTTATAAATTCGAAGGTGAAGCATAAAACAGAGAATAAAACATCCTTCCATAAAGCTTATCCACACTACCTATAAAAAAATACAATTATTTATTAGAGGCCGTTTATTTGTAAATAGTTGAAATGGTTTTTTTTCTCTCTAGAAAGTTTTCAGATTTTTTTTTCTTAGGGACTTTTCCAGGATCCATTTCCCTTCCTTTTGGCACGAGATCAAATCGTTTTAATTCCCCCTCTTCCCTATTGGAGCCTCTTTTGTCGGTCAAAGAACCCATTAAAGTCTAGTCGAACAATAAAAAATGCTTTTCCTTGTTTTATTCATACAGTATTGTTTAAAAAGAACCCAATGATAATTTTTGAAAAATTATCGACTTGGAAGACGAACCTGAAAAACAAATAACATACGTGGAAAAAACCTTAAACTTGGTTCTTGATTGTTCTCATTAGCGAGATTACGGGGCCGTGAGTGGTCTTGAAGGCCTGAGAAATCCAGGTGGTGTCGGAAAGGTCGGAGGGGCTGAGAAAAAAACCTAACGAGCGAGATAGGTTTGTTAGAGAAACCCCTGGAGTTGACAACACCACAAATCAGAAACCAGCTTTCCGAAAGCTTATCAAGTTTATTTGTAATCACCTCAATCGGACCACGAGTTCGCCTTTTTCGTCTGTCTACTTTTTCTTTAAATCGGGAGAGGCTACAAGTGTTATTTATTGGTCTTCCTGAATAAATAGAATCCCGTCAGAGGTGCAAATGTCGAAAATGGCATGAAACCCATCCTAAGTCTTAGAAGGGTAGACGCAAGAGCACACCAACAGTACCACATCAACATGAATAATGCATTCGTTACATTTAGATCTTCCTTCGTTTTCAACCGCCGCGGTTTCCCGAAACAATTCGGATACCGAGGAAAAAAGTGAGCTACCTCTCAGGATTACCATAATTCAAATATAACTTTTTGTTAAGTTCCCAGAGAAACAAATGTTCCAAATTATTTCAGGGAGAAAAATATTCCATAAAAAGCACCTCGACAACTTCTTTTAAAGATACAAGACGTGGGCCAACATATAGGGGAAAAGTGAGGTAACAACAGAAAATAAACTCTAAAACAAATAAAAATCGTCGTGGCCTAGGGAAATCGTGATCGATTTTTTCATCCGTTCGTTCACTTTCAAGTCTCGAAGCTTTCCTCTAGACTTGGGACCAGTCTACGGAGTTTAAACGCTTTTTAGATATTCAGTGACAAAATTTTTAGACCTCTTGCCCAATCACAAAGCTTTCACTACCTTTGATAAGTGAGGAAGCAAGAGCGTGAAAATAGTGACTGAGAAATAGTGTAGACAATATCGATTTGAAGCGACACTCGTTTTAAAAGTTTTAAGAGTCTCTTATGAATGAATGAACGGACTATGCCTCCTCATAAACAGTAAAAAGGAGGTCAAGGAGAGTGGTCGGTGGAGGGTGTAAAACGTCGGAGTGTAAATAGTGCAAGGGGCCTTTTTGAGGGAGGGCTTTTCATGCAATGCCTCCTTCTGAGGTATTAACGAGAACTAAGACGTCAAGAAGCGCCTAAAAGAACCTAAAGCCCCAACCCTTTTTGGCCCTATGCCGATTAGAAAGTACATACCTTTGAAAAAGTGAACGAGACGGAAAATATGAATCGATACAAGCCCCTGGAGATCCACCCCACCCAACACTTTTACCGTCCCCAAAACAGTCCAACAAGTTGTCAACTCGTTTCAAGGTGAAATCTAACAACCTTCAACATTTCTTACACTTTGGCATAAAGATCGAAATTAATACTTTTTGATAGAAGTATCGATTTTCATCATGCTGTTTGGTTCCAAGCCAAATAATTTTTTTCTATCCATTCTTCGACATACTCCCGATGAGAATCATTCCCCTTCCTTCTTTTGGTGCGATGGAGGCTCCGGGCTTAGATACCTATATATTCGTGATCAGGGAGTTTTGGTACCTTCCGTTCAGAGGTTCCAGTTGCCTACAAAATGTTAAATTTTACAATTCATTTATGTCCATGGCAATCAAACTGGCTTAAGATTTGGAAACTATCACTATGAATTTGATTAATATGGGTGGTTATCGATTCTTTTGGGATTTAATAACTAAATGCAAATTAATAATCGTCCTAATTAATGCAATAAGCAATAAATTAACTCTTTCGAAAGTTTCATTGAAATTGGAGACCTAGCCAATGCAGCTTCCCTTTCAGTATCAAATCAATCAAACCTTCCTGCTTATAATTTAATCAAAGCAAGTTTAAATTACCTTCCTAATTTATTCGATTAAGTTTTTGAAATTTTCAAAACTTTTTAGTGTAACAAAACATTTTACTGTATTTTTTTTTTCTTAATGGATTCTTGTACGCAGAAGGTTTTTAAAGGTTCGCTTAACAATCCCATTGTTGTGCCGTAAGATTAGCAAGTTAAAAATTCAAAGCGTAATTCTGTGTAAGGCTCGCTTACAAAATTGTATCAGACCACTGAATGTTTTCAGGTTGGAATTAGAACGGAAATGGAAGCAGGTGGCTCCGGATACTGGATGAAACTTTGATTTTGGTTTAAGGGAATGGGTCAACGAAAGGTTGCTGGGGGTCGAAACGGAGGCTTTTCCATCCCCTTCTCCCCCCACCCCACCCCCCTCTTGGCCACGGCCACCTCAACTCACAAATAACCATGGACATGACCGAATGGCCTCTCACAGGATTTCAATTCAAACTACCCCAACTTACTCGAATTACTCAACAATCACATGCTCATTTTGACCCTTAACCGCTCTAATCCTTTCATTCTTGATTTTAACCTTGAATATATTTCTTCCAATGAGTCGAATCGTTTCCTAGGAGTAAACTTTTGAAAATGAAAAGACTTTTAATGAGCCGTGACCTCTTTGTGACCAAAACCCATGAAATAGCGGAACCCATGACGGAAATGTTTATGTCCAAAAACCGTGAAAATTGAGAAGAAAAAAATTACTGAAAATTTAGAAAAATGGCTGTTTTGTTTAAGTAAAAGTAACTAAAACGTAAGCAAAATTGACGGTTTTTCTCGTAAAAAGTAACTAAACGAAAATGCAATTTTTTTTTAAATATAAATTTATTTTATTTGAGTTTCTATTGAAATCGAAACCTCTGCACAGTTTCCACCTGAGTCACAATTAATTCGAATTATTAGTCTGGTTTAATTACGAAATCTAATAGTTCCCCGTCATTCTCCCCGAAAACAACTTGGTAAAAGAACGTAAATAAGTTATTTAACTTAAACTCTAAAGGATTTTAAAGGTATTCTAGATTAACAAAAGTTTGATTAAGAAAAACCTAGGAGTTCCTATTTGTAGAAAGAAGAAAAACCGCATTGAGTCGCTAATGAAACGCAGATGAGTTTAGTCCGTGATCTTGTTTTAAAACTTGTTAAAAGCGAAGGAATTAATGAGATTTCATTCAAGTTTTTCTTTATTTTCCCACTACTTAGAAGAATGAAACTTTAAGGATTTTCAGAGTACGGATTCCCGTAGGAAATGAACATTTAGGAAGTCCTCTTTTGGATAGGAAAGGATACTCTCTGAAATATTTTATCACCCATTAAAAGGAGGATGCTGCCGTTTTGAATTCTCCATCACGTTGATTACAAGGTATAGAAATCTTTTCCAAAGTGGCTTCAAGAAAGTATAGAAAGAAGGGAAAAACGAGTTTGGGGCCAGAAAAGTTCCCTTCGCCTTCAACTTATTTGAACATGCTAGAAGGGGGAGTTCATTAATGTTTTAGTCCACTTAGTTACTTTCTTTTTCGTTTGGGAAGATCGTTTAATTTTTGAATGAGTCCGAAATCAGACTCCGAGTATAAATTAGCGGGAAAAAAACAATAATTATTTAGATTAAGGTCCAGGGGGACGAAATTTTCAGTTTGCCGAAAAGCATTTCCCCTTCTGTTTGGGCTATTATGTAAATTTTGAGGGGGGAGAAACTTCTTACCAAGTTTGATGTTCAGGAAACCCAGTCCTTATTAATATTAAATAAGTTTTTTTTTCCGTCCAACAAGTTGAATGTTGCCTTTCAATATCGTGTTTAGATAAACAAGGGAACAAACTGACAACTAACGATACTAGAGGGAACTTTTTTTTTTTAAGTTTCGCCAACCCGAAAAACGATATAAGTAATGGAAGGGTCGGGAGAAAAAACGATCAGGATCACTTTTTAGAAATTTTTCAGGATTAGGTTTTAAAGTTTTAGGTCTCATGAGGTTTACACAAAACGCTCTATCTTTCTCTGTGGTTTTTAGGCAAACTATTAACATTTTCACCCAAAGCGATTCATGCTTTGGATTCTTCGGGGTGGGGCACGTTACATGGGACACTCTGTATAAAGCATGTAAACACCTTTATTCTCAAAAATCGATAAATGTCTCAACAAATGCAATTTTAAGGCTCTTTGTTCTGTATTAATTAGGTATAAGAGCTAGATAATGTATCAATTTATGCACATTTTGTAAAATACCTATGTAAGCTAATGATGGCCTTAAATCATTTGCTTGAAATTAAACAGTAGAAGTCCCTCTAGAATCAGGTTGTGAAATCATAGTTGCGATTAGTAGGCGAACATCGAAGTTCTGTTCCATTAATTGCTTTCGAGAAAGTTGGAGGAAGAGTGGAAAGAAAGGTGGAAGCCGGTTGTTGGAAGGGGGTGGGGGGTTTGACGGGGAAGGGGGGGACTTGTATTGTGGCGTTTCCTTACAATGGGGAAACCCGTACTTTGCTGTTTCTGTTGGGCCATGAAGTCTCTCTTCATCCTCACGCCTCGCTAATTCCCTTTTAAGATACAAATTTACTGGAGCGACATCACGTAGCAAACCTCTCCTTTTCAACTCCTCACGTTCGATTCGAACATTCCAAGGGACAGCAATAAAATAAAAAAATTCGCTAAAAGTTAGACAAATTAAAACCCTTTTATATTTGTTGAATACTAAACACTAATACTCGTGGTTATTAGTTTATATCGAACATAAACGTTATTGGATGTTATCAAACGACATCAGACATTATCGACCTGTGGGCTTTCAGCGATATTGCAATAATAATAATAATTCAATTATTTTAAGCGATTTTAAAAATTTATAGTAGAACAATAATTGATTCCTGAAGGTGATAACTAAAAATTTTCGTCTTGGAATAAAAATTTAGCCTAATACACGTAATTATATGTATATTTGCTAAAATTAATGTGGTTTCGCTAAAGCGAGGGTTTTTTAAATAAGTCGTAAAGGTTCGCTCCTTTCTTCTGAATGAAAAGTTTCCTAGGCGACGCCATATCGAACGAAAACCTTAACGCTGGCTAGCAAAAGGCTTATCTTTAGGTGCACAGGTGTCCCATAAACTATCCGCCTACCTTTTAGACTAACCTTACTTACATTTCATCTAGCCCTCATTTTCTTGCTTGAAATTCGTTTTTAATCAAGTTATTTAATTTTTTCAGGTTTTCATGTTTTATGGGCTTTCTTCTTCAAAAAAAATTAAAACAAAAGTAAGTGACTTTAAAACTTTTACAATAGGTATGTAGTTGGAGAAAACGTGTTTCCTGACCTGAAATGGAGGAGAAATTGTGTGTTGTGTCAAGCTTGATTTATGCTTTGTTATTGTCTTTTCATTTCCTATTATGCGTACCATTTCAAGACCAATTGTTGGGAAGATTCACTCAGCGAATACACGGAATATTGGCGGCGCCAAATGGATAAATCGAATAGTGTGAAATGATTGTCAATTTGCTCAACAAACGGGGTCATGTCCTGAACTCAAAATACTCCCCTTGAAATTTCTATTTTTGAAAAAATAAAAAATGTCATTTTTACATCTAAACTTTTTTTTATATTTCTTTACTATAAAATAAGAGGAGGTAAATTGGACGATAAATATTGTTAAAATATACCCGAGGGTTTTTGCGGAATTGGTAGATAAGGAGGTCTCATAAGGTGAGGGGAGATCACGTCTTCCTTGAGTATTTTAGCACTTTAAGTCTCCCGGAACGTGCTCTCAACATAACCTACTTCTCAAAAAACACCATCTCTTAAACTACCTATTTTAACATAAAAAATAAATTAGTTGGCACTTTTTTATTTTTTTATTTAGGTAATATCATTTTTTCTATAAGTAACTATACCAATGATAGAAAAAATAATAAAATAGTTTGAAAACCGGAAGGAAGTGACAATGTCATGTCCGATAAAATTTCTTTAGCTTCGAATTTTTGAAAATTAAAAAGAAAAAAAGAAATTGTGAGTTATCGGATTTATTGGATTTTCCAGAAGAAATATTAATTAATGGTTCAGTATGTCATGAACAGAGAACGCAATTTCGCTTTAACCACATCATTAACTGAGAGTATGGGAAAACGAGTTTACCCAATAAAACGACGAATTCCGTCATCCTCGAAATTTCTATTATTTTAGAAAAAGAGAGAGGGAGAAAAAAAAAGCTTTAAAGCTATGTCGTGAAATAAACAATTTCGTAGATTAACCACATAATACACGGGCCGGATATAAATCTCCATTTAGAAACTTTACGGATAAAGATCTTTTAAAAGGACGAGAGATAATAAAAACTTTCGGTTTTCTCTCTTTCTCAGGACTTTTAGAAACTGGCGAAAAACTGCTTGGAGATAAATTCATCTCGAGTGGAACTCTGGGGTCTTATCTTTTCGGAATTTTAACCTCCTTCTTCTTGGATCAACTATGGACAAGACATTGTTGCCTACAATTAGAAGGTTCTATGAAAAATGGGGGTAGAGAGATTCGTGTCTGGACTAAATTAGGATCTAAAACGATCTTGGACATCGGTCACGATTAGCTAAAACCTGTTGTGCGTCTCGTTGATTGATCGAGTTGTTTAGATTCTAAAAATCCCTCGCCACGCGAGATTAAACTGAACCGATTGTGACGGTATTGATTCGCAATCAAAATTCGAATGATTGATGGGAGTTTAAAAGGTGCGACATTCTCCTCTTCTGCTTATTTAATAAACGGGGAGCGAAACGTTTTATCGGGGCGTTAACATCTTTGAGGAGGACTATTTGGCTACGTTTAGGATCGGGATGGGGTTTATGCTAAAGTGGGCGACCTCACTCCAAACACAAGTGTCCCGATTCCGCCCGGTTTATTTCTAATCTTATTCCGTAAAGCCTCCCGAACCTGTCGCGTCCCGTCTTAATAAACTTAGTGAAAGCCCTTGAGGCTTTTTACTTACAACCGGCGGTTTTAGCCTGGAAAACAATTTCTAAGGAAAATACTGATTACGGGGATCATTTTATTTTAATACCCATCCTAAATTATTGATCTGAGTTGACATCGGGAGTATACCTTTCGTCCAAAAAACAATTGCTCCTAAAAGCAACTCGTCACAATCTCGTCCTAACTACAACTGAACATAATCTTTAACTTTTTATGTTTAACTGTAACTAGGACGAGTGGTATTTAAAAAAAAAAGGTACTTGGGTGTTTAATTAATAAAGACATTTCTTCGAAATTATGTCGAATAATAGGTTCGAGCTAATGTCTCCTCTTTTCCGCCATTTTATGACGAGAACTATGTAGAGTTGCTTTCAGGACCAGTTTTTTTAGGACGAAAAGACGTGGGTACGATTTCGTGCCGAGGTCTGCAGAAGTCGGACTTTTTTTGGATAATCATTGTGCCAATCGGTCATTTCAGTGCTTGCTTTGGTGTCGTTTTTACCCTAAAATTGAGTAGTGAATATTCTGAATTGTCAGATAGCTATTACAAGTTAAGTTTAGAGAGTCGTTAATGAATAATTTATTAATTAGTGACTTCCCATCGGGAAAGTGTGAGAGGAGAGTCTCTCGAGGCTTTTCTAAACTTCGCTAAGAACCGTTTAGAGGCCACGGTGGAAGTTGGGAGGACGGTAAAAGTCGCTACTTAAGCCCTCGTCTTATACAAGGGACGGAGTGTGCGGAAAGGGGGTTGCTACTTAGGTGCGCTGATCTGTCGAGGGTGAAGACCTGTTGTGTGAAGAAGCAACAGGTCTATTGGCCTCTGATACCCCTTTAACAGTACGCTTTGATCCGCCTTTCTAAATAAAAAATATTAAACCCCTTGCCTCCAGAACATTCAAAACATAAAACATCCCCTTTTTAACATTCTCGTCTTTTGAAGAGTAAATGCTATAAACTATATGAAAATAATTTTTAAATGGAACTTTAAGTGCCTCCTATATATGAAAAGGTAATCGATCAAATTGAGCAAGATATTCCTTCTGGTTGTATATCAGCTCGGTTAATTTGTAGGGTGTCTATGTCAGAAGGGAAATTACATCCAAGCTTTGTGATTCACAAATGATTAAGTTACTACTCTAATCATCGTCTGAAATTAGAAGGTCGCTTTAAATTAATCCCACCCGAGTCAGACATATGTGCGTCTTTCCCCTTTATTGCTCGAACGGAGGTGACACTACAAGGGGCGAATTTAGATTAAATTAAAGTCGAGACGTTTGTAAGGAAGTAAGGGTGAGAGTCCTTCTGATTTGTCTTTCCGAGGTGTCATCCGAGTTTAAATTGTCTTTGTCTTTCAAGTTACGAGAGTTCGAAACCCCCTTAACTCAGTTACAGGCCAATCCACCAGAACAAAACGTCGTTTTCACCTTCAAATACTTAATTTTAATTATTGATCCTCAATATCGATTATATACTGTAAAGTATAAGTAGACTTTCTTAGTTCCCAAGAGACTTCTCGTAAACGAAGAATTCTAATGAAATTATGTCCTTGTCATGAAAAAAAGAAGATGGTTTCAAGGATAAAAAATTAATTAAGAAATTACCCAAAGTTTTCATTCTAATAATTTATCACTCTTCCCATTAGAAGTAATTATCGCAACGTCCTAAGGTGATTTAGTACTTATCCTAATTTATTGCTTTAGTTAGCTTTGATGTCAGCCTATTAATTTGAGAAAAATCAAAATTTTCATTCCTGTAAAAGCTGTACAGAAAGCTTGGGGCTATCGAAATCGTTTTTTAAAAATTGAAAAAATGTGACTTTCGGTTTTTCTATCCACCTCTCGTATCCGCGAGGTGAGTTTTAATTAAAAAAATTAATTAAAACTTCTCTAGAAGGGTGAACTTGTTGATTAACGACAGCCGTTAGCCGATGGTGAAGTTGGACTCGAGTCGATAACCGACGTGCAACAAGTAAAAGGGCCGATATAGAGATAGCCGCCTGATGAGAGCTAATTTTCTCGACTCTCCCATCGCTGGAACGCTTTTAATTATTTGTTTTAACAATTGCATTCATAAGTTGGGAGAATAGGAAGGAAAATTATTCTCGAGGAGTAGTTATTTTACTTTACGATTTGGTTTTATTTTCTTTTTTAACGTCTTTTCCTTGTTTTTCGCTTATAAACTATGCCTTTAAATTTTACAGTCCTTTTGTTTTCGTTCAAAAAGGTCGGAATATTTTTAAAAAATACCATTCGAGGAATCTCTTTTTTCCCCCTGGTTTATCTAAAAATAAAAGAAATAAATAGAAATAAAAGAGGTATATTGTGGAGGGAGAGTTCGTTGCCTAGGTAACAGTGTTTGCATTATTAACTGGGAACCCTCGAGTGTCAATATGGAAGCTTTGGCCACTGGGGCCACCGTTTTCAACCTCGACGGAACCTTAGACGGTTCATTTGTAGTCGTTTTATTATTTACTCGCTTTGATAATAAACAAGACTCATTTTGACGTTTTAAAAATAATTTTATAACTTAATTTTATGAGTGAAAAAAAATGTAAAAAATTGATTTTAAGACTGGAAGAAATGGAGAGAGGAAGAAAGAAGTTTTTTCTTTAATTTTCTGACTCTCTATTCTGAGGAAGATAAAGTCCAAGAAGTCGTGTTAATTACGGGGCATGTGATTAAGGGGCCCCAAAGGGTTTGGCGTTGGCCGTGAGCGACGGAGAGGGGATTGGGAGGCTGAAGAGTTCTCTCATCTTGTTAGAAACGAACGCCGCCCCTAAAGAAGGTGGTAGAAAGGGGAACGAGGTCTCAAGTGTCGATCCTGAGGTTTGGGGAAAGGGGGGCTGGTTTGGCCGAGGGGCACATACACAGTTGAAAAGCCCCCGGCCCCAATTAAGGGGGCCTCAAGACTTCCTCCAATTACACAACTCCCCCCACCCTATCAAAACCTTGGTTGTTTTACCCCAACCTTGTTTTCTGAAACAAACAAAAAAAAAGTTTTTCTCACAAATTTTTTTTATTTTTCCTTTTCTTAAATCATCGTACTTTTCAAACTTCAAACAGAAATAGCTTTGCATTTATTTTATCTGAACGATTTTTTTCCCCTCCATTTTTTATTTATTTCTCTCTTGATTAATTTTTATGAAATATATTTTTAAATCCTCTTTCACTAAATATACCTAAAAGTACTCTTAAAATGGATTATTTAAACAAATAAAAATAGTTTTTTTTTGTTTTTGTTTTTTTTAATAAGCCCGAATAGAACAGAGGCTAAATCGAACTTCACCAACAGATGAAGCAGGCTTTGGAATCTCAATTAAACCTCTTTTTTTCCTCTCTGTAAATAGTCCCTCGAAAATCTCCACCTTTTTTTAAACCACTCAGCCTCTCTTTAATTGAACTAACAGTTGTTAATTACATGATTTTTTCCCCTCTAAATGCTTAAAGTAAATGGTAGCGATACTATGTTTTAAGAGAACTTTTTTTTTGTTCCTACCAAATTGTTGTAGTTTTCGTTATTGGTTTTGTGATACATATTCCAGATAAACCCACTTTGAACAAAGAGATAACGACGTAGAAAGTTCAACCCTTTTTACAAGTAATTGGTTTCCTATAATAGGTTATATTAAAGTATAATACGTATAATCTTTGAACAATTTTTTCATCAAAAAAACAAAAAACAATAGATTTTCTAAAAGAAATCTTCCTAAAACAAGTTTTATTTTATAGATCCTACATTTTTTTTTTCCTTACTTTACTTATTGGCAGATCAAAATTGGTTTATACAGAGTTACAGTGTGTTGGATTTTTTTTGTTCCTATCTCAAACCGTCTAGGAGTTATGATTTTTTAAAGATTTAAAAAAACAAAAAACAAAAAAAAAACGCTGATTTCAGATCAGGCGCCGGAAAATTATAAAGGGAATTTGAGGTATTGCCGGTTTTATGTGAAAAAAATGGGTTTTTAATGAAATGAAAACTCCAAGACGGATTGAGATAGGAAATCCCAGCAAACGGGGCTTTGCTCAGTTTAGTACGCTTTTGACATAGGTATGTACTAAAACGAACCATCCTGAGAACAATAAGCCCTCAGAAAAGTGAATAGGACTATGTAATTTGGTTTTCCACATTTGTGTCCAATTATTTTTCTCTTGGCAAAAAGTTGAAAGGGAAAAACCCCATTCTTTCCTCTAGAGTGTAGTGAAGTCAGTGAGTGATTTGTGGATCGCCAAGGGGTTTCGTAATCAATCCTTATTAGACACGTCTTCCTTTTCGACTATTATCTCTATTTTCAGTGCCTATTAAAATTTTTTTTTTCTATCTCGAATATTCTAAAAAGTTTAAAAATAGTAAAGTGTCCCTAATCACTTTGGAAGTTAAGACGATAAATTAATAGAAACTAAACTCATTTCGAAATTCCGGTCGCTAAAATCCCCTTTAAATGATTAAATGGGCATAGGAAGCCTGGAAGGACATCCTGACTAAGTCCATATCCCGAACGCTTCTCCTCGCCCCCTCGCGTCATAACCCCCCCCCACTCCTACTTTAAAATGAAGGGGAGGTTTTGTCGAAAGTTTTAATCAAAATGGGATTTAGCGGAGCCGTGACGAGAAAGTTCGTAAGTTTCGAAAGCTAACAAAATTATACAAACGTTTTGATATTGAAACGCAATATTTTATTACTATTATTTTAACTTCGTTGCAACTTTTGAGTTCATTTATTCTGCTGGGAAAAGACAATATTTAATATAATATAGAATTTCTTGCAGTTGAGGTACTCTGCCCATGAATACCTCCCTAATGGGTTTTCGACCATATTGGGTCTTTGTTTTATTTTTTATTTATTTTTTTTTTCCTTTCCAAAGGTGAATAATTTATGTATGTTTTTAAAATGATTTTTAATGTAATAAAGCCAAAATGATGTGACAAACATATTTTACCGTCGTTTATGACCCTTTTCTGGCTCAAGTAGTCCATAAATGAAAGCGTTCTCATAAAAAAGGAGCTTAGCTTACCCGAAAAGTCCTTTTTTTTTATATCTGACATCGTAACCCCCTGTTTATTTACCTCAAAGACGAAACATAATGTGTACACGTTAAATTAAAACAATTTTCTTGAAAAAGTGTAATAAACAAGTTTTATGTAGGTCAAAATGGATATTAATTTAAAGTTTGCAGGTTCGACGGGGTCCTTTTGAGTCGGAGATAAAAAGGGAGGAAGTTGAAGGGAGAGGGATCAGAAGGTGCAGCTTTTATCCGAAGACAATTTTCTGATCCCTTTTCTTAATCCGGGATCCCACGGACTTCGACGTTTAAAAGGCCTGACGCTTGTTAAAAGAAAATTGGACTAGTCAAATCCCCCTTTCTCGTCTCGAGGCTCTTTTGTTAACAATATTCTTACAAAATAACCTCATTGAGCGAGAAAGAGAGGAGAAAGGGTCCTTGTTGATTCTCTCTCTCGAGTTTTCCTTCTTCAGAGCTAAAGTTAATGAAATCCCATAGAAAAACTCAAGTTTTTGGAGACTTGTCAATGGATCCTCTTATGGTTCGTCATATATTAATGATCGCAGAACTACTTCCCAAATCCTTTTATATATAAAAAGTGGAAAGGAGGGGTAACGCTAAAACTCAAAGTTTAGGAGCTCTATAGACTTCTCCACAACCATCAAAGCCACGGCCATCTTCTACCACTTCACAACATCCCCCCCCCCACAACTGATCCTAACCTCCTCCCAATCTCCTTCCCTCATAACGAACTTCGCTTATTGAGTTCCGGTTACTTCGTTGAGAAAATTGGTCTCATTCCACGCCGAAATTCAATATGTACCTACTCAGTTATAAGGATTTGGGACAAACAAGCATTAAAGTTCGAGTTTTTTTTTAAGTTTTTTTTTTTATTTTTAAGTTCCTTTGAAGCGAATATAGTTTCGACTCGATCGGGTGAGTGGTGATCTCGTACCGCTAACAAGCGTACATATTTGAGTTTTCGCGAAATAGCTTTTATGTGTTGTTGACCATCCAAGAATGCTTAACCATTCCTGGACCCAGATCGGAGCTCAAACTTTCTATAAAATTTTCCTTATTTTATCACCTTTCATATGAGAGCAATCCGGACTTAATTGGCCCGTGGCCTACACTGGTCAAAACATCAAATCAAGGTGGACATTGGGTCAAAATTCGAAGTCAAAAAATCAATGAAATGACTATTAAACATTGTTTGCTAACCATTGAAGTATTGGGAAATGGTCTTAAAATAATATTAAACTCGTTAGGACCTTCTGACAAAAAATCCTTTTTAGTCAGTGTTCACGCTCTGCCGTTTTTGCTATCTCGACAAATATTTAGAATTAGAGTACAATAATGAAATTTTTACCATATATCTCTTAAAAAGGGGTAATTTAAGGGTAATTAGAACCTTTTTCAATGAAATACAACAGCTTAATATTGCTTTTGGTGTAGTGCATATAAAAAAATTCAAAAATTTGGAAAATTCCAAAACTTTAAGTTGTCATTGCGCTTTTTGCCCACCTTTGCCCACTTTGCGGCATGAAAAAATTTAAAGTTTCACTTATAAAGAATCGATTTCAACTGACTGTTGACCCGTCCGGACCCGTCCAAAAAAAATGGCGAATGAAACCTCAGATCCGCAGAACCAAACCCACAGGAACGATCCGGACTCTGTTACCTTGGGCGTCTTTAGCCATGGCTCTCATGACTAAACCGCTCGGCCACGGAGGCGGGCGACATCATTTTAATATCTGCCAAAGTTTACAATTATTTATTATTTAAAAAAAAAATTAAATAATGGAAGAGGGAAAACGGATAGTAAGCGAGAATGATATTTTGGCCAACAGACAAACAAACATGAATAACTTTTGTTGTATCCTACCGAATTTCGATCCGCCACCATTCCAAATTTATAAATTCCGCCAAATTTCCAAGATAGGTATGTTGAAGTTTTTTTTTTACTTTGTGAGAAAGTTAAAATTCAACAATCAAAGAATAGAAACTATAAACTGTAAAATCAGTGGAGTGGAAATTATGATGTCGGAAAATGTAAGATAACCTTAGAAAGTGCATGGAAACATACAGGGGTTGATATCATGGTCTAAAGTGGAGTCGGATAGGGGTAAATGAGGCCATAACCCTGCTCACGGTGGCTTCTCTAATGTCTAATCCCCCACCTACGCCCCCCCCTTTGCCGTTCTCATTCGCATCAGCCGGAATGGTGAAAAATAAAAGAGAGCTAACGAGAAAAACTGTGCTCGCCGGCTGAATAAATAGAGCGGTCGGGAATGAGGAAGAAAGGCTTATCTGAGTGCTATTAACTTGATGGTATGTGTAGCAAGAGATACTTAAACTGTGTTTGTTTCAAACGTGTAATTAATATAAAGAACAAAAATCATAAAAAATCACTACAAACTGGGCAGACTAATCGAGTATCCACTTCTTGTGGCTCATTGCTTGGGAATTTGGGATCAAGTCAAGCTTATTTCCTGATTACGATTATTATATAAATCGATGATCTTGTTTCATTGTGTTTACAGCTCTTTTAAAAATGATGTTGGTTATGGAAAACAAAAAGATTTTGATCCGCTTAAATAAAGCCGGAGGCCACATCGAAGCAATCAAACAAATCGGCTTTTGATGAGGAAAAAAAATCCGTTCAGGTTCCTCTATTTATTAACTTTTTCGTAACAAAAAATTTATAAAACTTTATTGGTGTACTGAAAATGAAAGATGAGTCTACAACATGGCGGAAACTTTTGATAGCCAATTACATGAAAATCATCGCATTTCGTTTACTATTATAGAAGCAGATTAATTTTCATAAGATACCTAAACAACAAAAGTTTGCCGAAAGCAAATATGGTAATTCATATTTACAATGCAAACCTAAATAATTTTTTTTTACAAAAGAGTATTAATAAAGGTACCTTTTGTAATCATTTATTCCTTTTATAAAGAATATTAAAACTGAATCAGCAAAGGACGATTTTTTGTGTGAATTTTTGATGGAACATGAGAGGGAATAATTCTAGGTGGCGGGGAAGGGAGGAAAAGGAGGCGTTCGCTCACCTCCCTTTATGGGGGCCGATCACTCATCTCGTTTCTTATGAGAGGAAAGGCTCGTATGTCATCTCATCAGCCTTTACGAGCCGATATTCAATGCCACCCCCCTTCACTCACCCAAGCCTTCAGGAAAGGGAAGGACGGCTTCATATTTCTCCTCCCCATCAATCGAGTCTGTTTTGATTTGAAGTTTCAACCTCCACGAAGAGGCCACATGATTAATGTCTTTTGACACTTTCTCCTTTTTTTACCAATGACTTTTCGAAAAAATGTCTCATTTGTTTTACACACGGGACACACCCTACATAATGTGGACGGATTTTTAATACACTTTATATGCAGGTGCTTTTAAAAAATCGAAACTTTCAATCCATTTTTTTAACAATAAACTTTGCAGTTTCTAGAAAGCTGCAAAATTTTGGGGAGGCTAACCTTATCTGAAACATCCTTTTTATAAGCTCAACTCCATAAAGCCTTGAAAATTCTCTCAAAATAATTAATTAATAACATTATGTAAAAAAATGAGATAAAATCTCTTCTTTTTTTAATAAAAACATTTGTTTCTTGTTTTAATTCGATACGCCTCGAGTTAGGCAGAGATTAAAAACTTTCTCTTTAAAAAAAAATTCTTTGATGAATTAGTCACTCTTGAATTATTTACGAACAAAAAGTTTCTTTTTTTTTAAACTCGAGCGAAACTCAGATTTCAAGCATTTTTTTAGGAATCGTCTTGGTTTTTGTCGTGCTCCTTTTATCCTCGAATACCTTCAATGCTCGAGATATCAAAATGGCTGAGCTAAGCTTTACATAATGAATATAAATGCTCTCGAGGAGCACACGAGGAGGCACCCATTAGGAGCCATTTTATCAGGGCTATAATGTTGAACCGAGCCCCAACTGTTAAATTAAGCCCTCCCCATGCATTCGGGGAGAAACGTTATTGCGGTTTCAGAAGAAAAAAAAGATTTGACGAGTTTTTAAAAGGAAAGAAAACGTTAAAACGTCCTTGGGTCAGCATCTCAGCGAAATGTTACCAAGATTTTCGTTTATTTTTTGTTTTAAATTCTCCCCCCTTAAATTTGGGAATTTTAGAGATACCTGAACCTAAGAAAAAATACAAAATTAGACGTATAATTTTAATAGAATATTAAATTAAAGATCAAACTATGAAATCTCCAATTAAAACCACTGTATTTTTGATCCAGATGGGAGGTTTTGATCGGGAAAGCGTTATTCTAAACAAGGAGAGCAGAAAAACGTTAATAATCGTAAAAGAGATTGCTAGGGGGAAGTAAAATAAGAAAGAGAGAGGGGGGAAAAAGAAACTAAGAGATAAAAGGGGAAAGAGTTTTCAATCGGATTCGAACGTGCCGCACATTTGAGTTTCCGAACAATTTGTCTGGAGTGCCTGAGTAGGATAAGGGGAGAAAGGCGGCGGGAAGAGGAAAAAGATCTTTCGGATCATCGCAGATGGAAGATTTCAAAATGTATAAGCATTCCAGGTTTTATTTTTTTAAATATAAAAAGACATACAAAGCCTCTTAATGTTTCAAAATTCTAAAGTATTTCGTTTTTCAACATTTGAATAATACTTTCTTTAAAAAAGAAAGTTACCTATTGTATTCCCTCGAATCTGGGATTTTCGGGAAGGGTGAAGGAGACCCTGTATAGTCAAATAGGCCCTTGGCCTATTTCAGACATGAGTTTCTCTGTCACGTCCGTTCCGGTTGGGATGGTGGGAGGAGTCAGGGATGGTTGGGGAGGTGATGGAAAATGGTGAAATGTTTTGAGAAATTGTTGTGGGGAGGTGGGGAAGAGGAAGATGCGGGTCACAAAATGCGAATTTGGTGTTATGGAGAGGTCTGTAGAGCCCGACTTTTTGAAACAATTCGTGTTATGGGTCCTCTATATCTCCGACTTTATTTTATGCGACCCCAGCAGTGATAAGTATAATAGAATTTGAAATCGCTTATATTGTTCTTGATCGTCCTAGTTTCTTTTCCGTCCTTAGCATATGTTTGCAAACTACAGACATACATCATACATAACTCCACCGTTGTTGCGAATTTGTAAAGTCCCATTGTTAACTAATTTTGAGGAGATCTAAAATATCTAGGTAACTATCTATCTATCTATCTAAAATGCCTCACTTTATATAGTCCCAAGTTGACATCACAATTCATAGAATAAACTACATACCTACCTATTGATAAGAATATCTTATTTTCCTTAATTTATGTACCTATATAATTTTTATCAAAATGTCATAAATAATTGTCTCTGAAATTCATCGATAAAGCCTTCATGGTTAACGACAAAAAATAATATAAATATATTCCTAACTGACTTTTTTTTTCTTTTTGTTATATGTTTCGGATTATACAGCCCCGTGAGTAGGGTTATTGGTTTTACCCTTTAAGACTCCACTTATACCATGATATCAACTTTCTGTTTCTATGCACTTTCTGAGGTTATCCTTCCATGATGGTGGAGAAGTAATGGAGGAGCGAGGAGAGGTATTGGGTGGTGGTGCTTATTGGGGGTCTTTTGATGTTAGTGGAGAGTTCTCTAGAGCGAATTCAATTTAAGAAATAATTATTGGAAAAAGGTTTTCTTACATTTCTCCCGGTATGAAATCGAGAGAGAAATTTAGTCCAGGGTGGTTTTCATTTCAAAGGCTTTGATCGGCTCGAGTGAGTTCGAGGCTTCACGTGAACGCCGCTTTTCATCCTCCTTTTTTTCCAAGAGCATATTCTCAGTTTATCAGTAGGTAAGGCTAATAAAAGCAGCCACCTTGATAAAATACGCCTTAATAAATGCACTCTTTATAAATAAATAAAAATGTCTAAGTTCTCAAGCTTTCGGGATAAAACATATATGGATATCTCGGTTGATTTATGTAAAAAATTAAATATTCATCAATAAGGATCTGTATGACACTAGTAAATTTGTATAGGATGGAAAAAATTGTCCATTTATTATGCGTAGTAATGGGAAAAGTTCTCTATGTAGGCTTTGAATGGAGTCGACCCAGTTTATTATGAATTTCCGAGTGGAGTAGTTGCCGGTCTGTTTTGCTTCTATTCAAAATAGCCCCGAGAAGTTTAAGTTTCTGTACTAGAATAATTTTCGGTGTCAATACCCTATAGTCGGATTATACATCTATGACTTCAACGGAGATTTAGGCAAATGAAATTAACGATTATGAACATCAGAGTTATTTTTCAAACAAAAATGAATAACAAAATTATTTTTAGAAATTCAAATTTCGTACAAAATTCGAAGAAATTGTGGGATCCCAATGCTAGACAAAAAAAAATTGATAATAAGGGCTGTCGGGTTTAAAGCATTGGCAACCATCGGTTTCGCCTGTCAAACTCCTCAATCGTCTTTATTCACCCCACGTCTATCTCCCCTTTAATTTGTATATACGACGGTCACGGGGCTTTGTTCCTCCACGCAAACATTGCATTGAATTGGAACAGAATAGGAAAAGAGGGTTAGTTTGTATGAGAGTGGCCTACTCCGAGCTCTCTAGAATTAGGACCGAGACTCGGAACGTTTTAGATTACCCACTTGTTGATATTACAATTCCATACTGTCCGACCGAGAAAAAAAATTAAATAGAAACCATGTTTTATCAACAAAAGTAATTGTTTTTCTTCCATTATTAACAAATGTCAAAAATAAATATTCTTTCCCCTAAACATTTACATATTAAAGCAGTCTACATCCATCCTTAGGTGGCCTCTACATCCATCTTTGGGTCGGCGGTAGTAGGTACTTAATGTAGGTTTTTTCTCTTCTAGAATCTAGATGAACAAATTTTATTTCTTCACGTGGTATTTGATTTGAAAAGTTAAGATTCAATCATCCGCATAAGTTTGCTTACTTGAAAATGTTTGATTTTCAACTTCTTCTCAAACTTTTACGTGATTTTCAAATACACATAAACGAATTTTTTGAAGCAAAGAATTAAGGACACAATTTAATAACGTTTTGAATAACCAAAGATGAACATCGTTGTCCAACAGGTTATTATGTCGGTGGTAAAGTTCGTTATCGGTGTAGTAAAGTCGCAAACACCCTTTATCACGCGGGACTGTAATACACCCATTTAGTGCGATACCCTTTGCGGTTTTAACGAGACAGAAACGCTTTGAAAAAGGTGTTTATTTATTTTGAAAAAATATATGGAGAAAGGGACGGGAATCAGAGGTTTTTTACGACCCGCGAACTCAATAGGCACTTCGGAAAAAGGAGGACTCGGTCGGATTATTCCCGGAGGTTTAGTGGACTCTTTACGGCTCACAAACCATGGTTTTAACCTCTAGGAGGGAACCTCTTTTCTCTCCCCTTAGGAACCACCAATTTCCACTTTTCTTTCCCTTTTCTCATCGACCCCCTTGGGAAATATGCAGGGCGGAGGCGAACAAGGCGGTGGGCGAAAGGGAATTCCAAGTGGTCTACCAACTATCTTGAATGCTCCAGCGATATTTTATTAGGACGTTCCTTTATACAAGTAATGGACCATTAAACCGAAGGGGGTTTCACGAGTTATATACACCTGAAACTTATGAAACAGGCCGAAATTAAAATAAATTAAAAAAAGACTAAAAAATGTCAAAAATTACACCACTTTCAATTTGAGGCGGGAGAAAATCCAGAGCCAGTTCTCTCTTTAAACCAACGCGCCCCGCGATTAATATTCAAATCCAATTTACATGAATTAAAACATTCATTCATTAGCCTCTCTTCTGCACAGCCTCATTCCCCACCCCGTGGAACTACACGCAGCAAGATGGGAATTGGAATTAGGAAACTGGTGGGTATCAGAGTCTTACCCCCACCCCCCTACCCACAAACCGTTCCATTTTCAACCAACCCTTTTAGTGAGTTCTGTTTGCTATTCATTTCAGCAAACAATACACCTCGACGAAAGATATTATCTTAGACACCTTTAACCACACAATTCCTCCCAAAAACAATATTCAACTTTCAGACTCCGTGATATAACACACAAAATTACCCATTATACATCTCACTCGTGGTAAAAGAGAATTTTTTGACGACGTTGAAATTTCCAAGTTACTAAAATTATTCCATACCCGAAAAGATGCTTGCCGAGCCTCAGTTGGAGGATTATGGCCCAAAAAGCTATAAATTTTCGATAAACAAACCGCAATTTCCGGCCACACACCGTCGTAAAATATAAGACCAGAATATTTTGTTTACCCTCTACTAAAAGTTAACCTCAGGTAGCCATTTCAATTTTTAAATAATTTTTTGTGTGTTTCAGATGGTCCATAGAACAAATGGGAAGTTTCCAAAGTATGTATTCTCTAAATTTTGAAGTTCAGTGAAAATGAACCAACAGAAATGAAGACTTTATTATCAATTTTAGATGAGGAACTAAAAAATAAAAAAAAATTAAAAGGTTTTTTAGGTGTTAGGCCAAACTATCTGTTTATATTATAATTTTGAAAATTTAACTAGTTTGGGAACACTTTGACATTAATGAGACAAAATCGTAAACGACTACAATAGACTTGTTTTCCCTTAATAAAACGTTTAACTACTTAATTATTAGTACCAGTAAATTCAATTTACGATTACGTCTAAATATGTGGACGAGACACTTTTATAGGTCGTTAAAAGTATAGGGCTACTTTTTCCAGTTTATGTGTCCTGAATTGGATTTTTTTTTCTGTTAGTAAAAGGTCAATTTTGTGGATAGGGGTTGATACAATTGATTTTAAATTGAAATTCTATGTGATATTTATAAATTCTCAAAAATCGTTGGCTCTACAGACCTCTCCGCACCAAAATATCCCTCCTCACATCCACCATTCACCACCTCCCAGATACCTTCATCACTTCCCCAACCTTCCTCCCGGGGATACGCTATCTGAAGTTCAGTAATTGCTTAAGTTGGAAGTGGGGTTTTTATTTTGTTTTCGCCATAGGAAGCTTGACTTTATCAGGATGGGTTTCTGTTTCTTTCCATCGATATATTAGGTCGTTAACTTGGAACTGGATAAAATTTAAAGGTTTCGGCCCGAAAACAAAAGGGGACTCTGAGAAGAGTAAATGTGGGGCATTAAGAAAGGGCTGATGGTCCATGAGGGGCGGGAGGAAAAAGGGGGTCGCCCCTGATAAGGAGGGGGAGATAACAACAGGTACAGGCTACAGGTGAGCGGGAAACCTGCTCTTTATTGATTAACCCCACCCGCGCTCGGCACACTCAGGCCCGGCCACGGCTCCCCCCCCCCTCACACGCTAATAGATTCTCTCCCTCTTTCAGTTTCCACAGGTGCTCTCCGTTCCTCCTATCTGCCAATCTTTTCGCGGTTTTTTTTATTTCCACCACCGAGTCTCCTTTTTTACCAAGGTGGTTTTCATTTGGAAGGTTAATTATTGGGGTAAAGAGAAAAGGGTTTAATATTTCCACAATTCGGTCTTTATTCTACCCTTTTAACCATTTACTTTTCTTTACCCCGAACACCCTTCCCGTCTTGTTAGTTTAAACGGGTGCTTTCAATTTTAGAGGGAAAAAAGTGAGAGGAAATTTCCATTTGTTAAGCTTACAGTTAAAAAAATAAAAATTTCGTTTTTTCCTTTCATTCAATCAAGTGGGAAGATGACAATCAATATTTTTCCATCACGATTATGCAAAAATTTTCTCAATTAATTTATTCCATGCAAATATCCATTTATGTACAATAATCAAATCATGGAGGGGAAAAATGGTTAAGCCGTTTTTGCCATGGTTGCCACTGGCGACTGAACGACAAACCTCCCGTCTTCCAGAGTAATCAGTGGGTCTGTCTCTTATTCTCGTTTATTCTACAATTATCAAGTAAAAATTAAGTAAAACAGATGCATTCTTGATGCCAGCGATTTTCATGTCATGCCATAAAATGACACCAGAAGAACGTAAAAGCTATTTTAATAAACAGAAATTCAGTAACTGACGGATTTAATATAATATTGTGTCAAGTCGGATTGTGACAGATAAAACTGGGCTCTTCCCTGACAGAACTTCGGGACTCCATTCGCCGGGAAAATTACATAGGGCGAAAGCGACGTTAAAAGACATCGGATTTTAAATTCCCCCCACCCACGCGAAATATTTCATTAAATTATATCCACGTCAAAACAAGAACCTTTTCTAACTTGTGCTTAATAATTAGCCCTCAAAAGCACCAGGGATTAGGGCTCGACCCAGATTTTGTATCTCAAATCCCTTGAGGTTTTTTTTCTCTCTTCTATTTTTTTTTCTTTTCAATTGAAAAGAAAATCGTTGGGAGTGCTGAAAGAGCAATCAAGAAAAAGGGCTAAAACAATGCCCTCTTTTTTCCTGTAGTTTAAACGGTTGAAATCAAATGGATGCACATTTTTGAAAAATTGAAAACACAAGAACATCCTAAATCCTTAATCAAAATAAAAAAATAAATATTAACCCTGAATATGGCTAATAAGTTAAAGACCAATATGCAGGCTGGGGGTCATAAAAAATAATTGAATTTGCTCAATGAATAAATTTGAGGCAGGGAAAGCTTTCAGTCTCACTCCCTCAACGTTCTGGAAAGCTGGGAGTGACGGTGGGGTTGAAGGACCTCGAGGGGCGACTGGGCTCCCTAGGGTCTTGTCTTACGTCTCATTAGCTTCCTTTAACACAGCTACTAACTACTAATCACCGATCCTAAATTCTCTACACGCTTACGGCATAAAAGACCCCAACGCCTCTAATTAAACGAGCACCTACCTAATTGATTTATTTTTTCTGTGGGCTCTAAATGAATAAAATATCTGGTAGATCTTTTTTCCAGGGGGGCCAACATTGAACATGGGCAAACGAGGAGGCAGGGAAAAAGATGGACATATAAATAAAAAAGGCCTGGTCAGGTCTGGTCAAGTAGTTATGGATGAGGAACCTCCAAAACTTGAACCCCAAAAAGCGAGTTCTCTACAGATCTCTCCACAAAACCTTCTCGACTCCAATCTCGCCGATCAGCATCCAGCTACCCACCCACCTCAATATTCCTCCACTCTCCCTTCCTTACCACTTCACAACTCCCAGTTTGTATTTTTCAATCAAACCCCGCGTAAATATAGAACGAGCTAATGAGAAAAAAAAAGGTAAAAAAAACTACAAACTTTGTTTTACTTCCCTAATTTTAATTTCTTTATTTAAACAAGAAAATTAAATATTTTAAAGCATTCAAATATGTAGGATCCAAGTTTTATTTCTAAAGCATCGAATTTTCGTCCTCGTTACTTATAAATGTTGTGAAAAATTAAAGTTGTACCAAGATGGGGCTTATAAGAGTTGAATTCGTGTAAAATAAACAACTTTATGTTTTCATAAAGGCCGTCGCTGAGGTTATTTTACCAACGGGAAGCGCCCCTATTACGAGCCCCGGTGTATTTTCACCTAACTCTCAGCATCTGGCTCTCTGAATAGGCTAAACCCCGCACAGCCTCCCAATTAACAATGCAGACCCTACTTTTACCACTGCGGCTCCTGAAGCAACTCTAACATAATATAGCATAGAATTAGAAGGAAAAAAAAATCCGCTAAAATTGGATGAGACTTTACTGTTTTAATTTTAGGTTATCTATTTTGATGGGGTGAAAATCTTTAATTATACACTCATTTGTTAGTGATTCTCTGACGGATCTTGATACCGTTGGGAATTCCACAGGCACAGCAAATGGATGCGTCGTTCACCACTGTCGCGGTTCATGCCATGGAATTCCCAATAGGCCAAAATAGGCTGATTATCTTTTGGAACATCCAAACACCGGTGTTCTCTGTTCTCTGGAGGGGTGGAAGTTATTTTTTTAACTCGATCAAAATGGCCTTAAGTGATGGTATCTGAGGATTAAATCGATAAATTTAAATATCCCCTGGGAGCTGAGAAATTCTCGTTATTCGATGAAGGCCTTAAGAGCCCACTTTTCTTAAGTGAATATGGCAATAAACGAATATAAAATTTTACGCTATAGAATAAATAAACTTTTTTTTAACCAAACAAAAAAGTTTTATTTTTACAGAATCTTAAGAGTTGAAAAGTTTATTTTGTTTTTACTGTATGTTTTTGTTTGTTGGGATTCTCATTACTTGAAAAGTTTCATTAAAATTCCGCTTGACGTAATACGTTTAATGAACGCCTTTACGCGATGCGCTTTTATTCGAGGCAGCCGTTTCATTTTACATTCAGTTTCTAATCCGCTCATTAGCAAAGCTTTGAAAAAGAAACCGCCTTTTTTCAATTGAAATTGATCGGGTTTCTAATTATTATTTTGGTGAACGTTAGTTGGGGAAGTGATGGGAGGGGTGGCCGAAGATTCGGACTAGAGATGGGAGCATTTTGTGTTAGTTGAGATTTCTTTATATTCCCTCCATTTCGAGAAATAAATTTTTAACATTGATTTTGATGAAGCCTTGTTTTTAGGCAGTTTTATTCGAGTGTAAAACAAATAAGATTTGACGGAAAATTTCGGGATTGTTCAAACAAGCGGGTGAATGGAGAAATTAAAAAAGGTTGCTTTTTATGAAAGGGTTACCCGAGTTTAAAATTGATTTATAGAAAGATTTTGTTTCAACGTACCTAAAACTCTGCCCCAACAGTGGGAAAAACCTTTTTTATTTTTCAAGTTTCAAACTTCCTCGATTGTGCCGTCTTTTTGTAACCTCCCATGGTTCTAATTATGTTTCGAACGGTCCCGCGGTTTATTAATAAGGATCAAAACAGTCTGGAGACTCTAATGAACAAACCGCAGGGCTTTGGAACCTGTTAGAATCACCGAAAACCGATTCCCCACTGTCCTAAGATGATATTCTCCTAAATAGAGCTTATTCAAGTTCAGAACTAAGTTTACCCGGGCTCTAACTTCTCTGAGAAAATTAATACTAACAATTAAAGACGTGCAACAAGGCTCCCCCAACGAATTATTTAAGGAAGAAATTTTTGAAGAGGTTGGTTTTTTTAGCGGATTTCCGTAGGAAAGTAGGCTATTGAGGTGGTCGTCACGGAGGCTCCCAGGCCAGAGGCTTATATATTCGTGATCAGGAAGCTCTGGGGATCACAAAAATATAAGATGTTCCTTTCATGTTTATTTATATATATATATATTTATTTATTTATATATATATATATATATGTACATGTTCATCGCATAACTGGAGCAATTTTGGCATGAGGTAGATGAAACTCTGTATTTAGGGCCTAAAAAAATTGAGAAGGAAACCTATTGAAAATGGCTTGAATCCAGCAAGCGGTTCTGGTACTTCGCTTAGGGCATAAAGGACATTTTCGTGATTTTCTCGGAACCTGAAGGTTTGATATGGTTGAAAATCGTGACGGGAAGGTCCTAGGGGCCGAGGATCATAGTTAATAGCAGTTTAAATCTCAAAATCGGTTCTGGGACTTGGCTAAGGGGCCTAAATGGAATTTCGTGATTTTCTCGGAACCTTATGGTTTGAGATGGTTGAAAATCGTGATCTGAATGTCTGATGATCCGCAGACCGTATTCAAATCACGGAAGATGTTCTGGGACCCACGTTAAGGGGCCTAAATGGAATTTCGTGATTTCTTCGATACCGGAAAGTTTGAGATGGTTGGAAAATATATTATGGCCCGAGGACCATAGTAGAAGACAGTTGGAATCGCCTAAGCGGTTCTGAGACTCTCCTGAGGGAATTAAATAGAACTTCGTGATCTCAGAAAATAACAGCAGGAGATGGTCGAAATTGATCATAGGAGCAGGGGGCTGCTCATGAACTGAGAAATCACTTTTGACAACAGATCAAGCCCGTATACGAAGAGGAAGCTACTTCTTAGGGCATTGATGAAATTAATTTTAGAATTTGAACTTTTGGCGGAGAAAATCACGTGGTTTAATTGAAATATACTGAGCCATAGGCTTTGAAAAATTTTCGCTGATTTTTAGAGGAATTTTAAGCTATTGTGGTCGGTGCGATGGAGGCTCCGGGCTCAGAGACCCATTTCATTATTTTACTGTGGCGGGGGGGGGGATAACCAGGTCATCAAAGATAGGCTTAGGGAAGGCCTTTCCGGAGGAAATCCGCTGCTTCTCGAGGCTGCCTCGAGGCTTTTTTTTATTCTTTTATCGCTAAACTTTGATGGGAGGGTTGTTTGTAAACATCCTCGTGTAAACAATGCCGGACACCAAGTTCAACATATCCCCTTACAAGCTTGAAGCTTCCTGCATCACTTTAGTTTACCTCGTACAAACCCCTAAAAATGTGGTCGTTGAAATAAAAAATTTTTAGTGAAAATGGGTGGAATATTTTTTATAAAAGATGTGGGAAGAGGAGTTCCATTATCAGACTTCTATGGGTCGTATCCAGCACGCAATGGTCTTCTTCCAATCCAACTCTTCTTTCTAAATCCACCTGGACAATGTATCGCGTGAGAAACTTTTTTTCTTTTAGATATAAGTACGAAATAGGTCACACAATGGGAAACGAGGGACGATTCTGTTTCCCACTACCCAAAAAAAATGGGCTGGTCAGTGTGAGACGATAACTTGAATGAAGGGGGAATCGGTTTTAGAGAAACTCCCTCAAAAATTCTGGACTCATAATTTTTTTAAAGTGTATAAGGTACATATTAAGAAAACCCTGACGGAGGCCATAGATTTAGAGAAAAATAAAAAAATCACAAAGGGTTCTTTTAACTATATGTACAATATAAAGAATTTCCAAAAGA
The DNA here is from genome assembly GCA_018703685.1 of Orius laevigatus. NCBI lineage: Eukaryota > Metazoa > Arthropoda > Insecta > Hemiptera > Anthocoridae > Orius > Orius laevigatus. Next base: position 220,366 of record JAGWEN010000063.1, on the reverse strand, counting down.
AAACATTTTTTTTCCTTTGGTTTATAAAAATAAACACGCTTGTAAAATTTTTTGTAAAATTTCTAAAAAAAAATAATAATAATAGGTAATAATAAAATAATAATAATAAGAATTGAAGTGGTTACGCGTTCCCAAAGGAAAGCGAAAATGCATTGATTAGCTTAGGGGCGAAGTCGATAGCCTGAAAGTTACCTTCTTTTACAAAAGAACCTGATGTTTTATGTCAACAAAAGTTGAAGGTCAATAATAAAAAATAATAAAATTTGAAACTCCTTGTTTCATTGCACATTGGAAAGCAGAAAATTAGAGCTTTATAAAGAATCTATGTGAGTTTAATTCACTTAAGGATTTCAGTTGAAAATTATTAGTTCTCGATTATATGGTAGTTTTGATTAAACTCGGGTGTTGTGATTGGTATGCGGGTGGGTTAGCACTCACAACTCCGGTGGTAATTCGGCCACGGATCGGGTTACGTGATACTCCTTCCTAATTGGACCGAGAGAAACCCTATGGCTTCCAGGTGAGCCCCGAGACAGACGCTCAATATTGCACAATTTGTCCCTTTCGGAATCTTTCCTCCGACCTTTTACCAGTAAACAAACGCCTAAAATTCCCTAAAACTTCTTTCCATTAATTTTTTTTTTATTTCTATCGTAAACGTTCCATTTCTCTCGTTAGGAATGATTTATTCAGGGTGAAAACCCCTAATTGTCCCGCTGCCCCATCGCCACCTAGGCTCAACCATCACCGCACAATAAGGGCATAACGACTCCCTCAAACCTCCCCACTATTTTATCAACCTTCTACCAATATTAATTATATATTAATTGCATTTCGGATCCTCAACCAATCGTAAATCTTCATTAACGTTCACGCCCTTTCAATTAGTTGTTACTCGCTCGAATATCCAACCAATTTATTCAAACCAGATTTTAATGCTTTTCAAGATAAATAAAGATCATTAAATGCTCACTAGTAATATCGGCTATCTTTTCCATTAGCGAACTTTTTAATCCTTTTTTTTTTTATTTTACGTTGACTCTAATACAGATAAAAGAGCTTTTGTGTTCAGTCCAATTTCTTGAGAGCGAAGTAGGTTTTATACAGGAGATTAACTTCTGTTTCTAAGAGGGATCATACCTTTTCTCACTTCTCAAAAGAAAGCCTTCCTTTTCATATCTTCTGATAAAAAAAAAAACTAGTTTAATTATTTCACTTTTTAATTAAAAACATCAAAGTTTGTAATGTGCTCAAAACTTTTTTCTGACTTTTGATCCATCAAAAAGGAAGAGATTTTACAAAAATCCAAGTTTTATGATTTATTAAAACATCAAAAATATCCACTTTCTGGACAGGAGTAAACTTTTGACCCAAAATTCCAATAAGGTCAGAAATTTTTGGAAATATTTTAGGTTATTACACTCATTAACTAATGAGTGTATATCGGATTAAATGACTAAAAAGGATCCGAATATTATTATAGCTCAGATTTCAGCTGATAACCCTCAAGGGAACCGTTGAAGCAGAACAATGAATAATTTATGTATTCAAAATCGGGCGTATGATTGAAAATGCATAAATTCTGGTCACGGTTCCAGATAACGACTGCATTCATAGTTAGGAAAAAAATCGAGCTACAGGTTCAAAATTTGTGCGAGAAGAAAATCGTGAGTTTTTGGTTTGAAAAGCAACAGGTGAAAAAAGGAAAAAATGTCGAATATCCATGACCCGAGGTTGGAGAATGAATAAAATATGGGAGATACGCTGTCACCCGTGATATGGAAGTGATATGGAAAAAAAAGTTGAATGGAACCTTTCCTCGAACCTTAACAAAACCCACATTCCATTGGAAATTTCGTCCTTAAAAAAATTAAGTTCATTTTGTATAAATTAATAAAGAAAAGCCACAACCTGTTTAGTGTGTGGTAAAGGACATGGGAGTTTTCATATGCCCCCTCCTTTGTTCTTTGAATTCGAGTTACCGGATAGCAAGCTCAATTTATCAGCATCAAAGCGTGTCCCACAATTACCTAAATACTGGGAAGGGAGGGGAGTATGTGAAGGGGCTCGGGGAAATTAGGGGGTTTCTACGGGTCGATGGTTTATCCGAGCGAACCAACATCACTCGTTTACTAGAATACTTCTTTCATTGCACTTTTTTTTCTCTCTCTCTAAAATCAAAAAACGAGATTTAGTTTTATAGCTTAATCATTAGGTTGGTAAATACCTATACACAATTATTGTTCTTTCCTTGATTTAAATTTATAAAAAAATAATTTATCATAATTAAAAGGAGAGTAATGATAATATTATGTTCCTTTTTATGGTCTTGTAGGTATGAAGGAAGATCCTCCATAACTGGAACTTTCTCAATGAGAAGGGGCTCTACATCATGGTCGGATAGACCCACTCACACTGGTCAAAACATCAAATCTAGGTGGACATGGCCTATTAATGGTCAATCAATGAACAATTAATTACCACAAAGATAACTTACCAATTAAGTAATAATAATTATCAATTAATCAAATTTATTATTTATTATTACTTTTTTAGTATTACTAATCTTATTTAAAATAAAAATATTTATCTAGGAACGTGGAAAAGAACGGGAAAGTCAACGGATTTTCGTAGTATTTTATACTAGGGCCTAGGCGTAGTATTTTATACACTAGGGGCCCTTTTAACTTGAATTTTGATCCTTTTTGGACACTAAGAGCCCTTTTCACCATAGATTACCTATGGTTTTTTGTGACGAAAAGAGCCCTTTTTAGCTTGATTTATAATATTTTTTAGACAATAGGGGCCCTTTCAGCTGGAATTTTGATCCTTTCATTTTAGCTGGGTTTTTAATCTTTTTTTGACACTGGAGGACCTCTTAAATAGAATTACTTCTTTAACGACAATAAAAAGGTCCTTTTTAGCTTGAATTTTGGTCCTTTTTGGGCACTAGGGGAACTCTTAACTCGAATTTGTTCCCGTGCGACCAAATGTCCTCTTTTTGCTTGATTTTTATGAATTTTAAGACTTTTTGATTATTTGCTAATTCGGCTGGTAAATTTTACCTATCCCACTCATGCCAATCTCGACCCTCTCCCGCCTTCCCCACCACCACCCTCTTTAAAATAGCTCTTTTCCGGTTTCCCACCACTTATCAGCTAGTCTGGTGATAAACCAAACACACATTTGCGTGGTGTACTGTCCCAAAAAGATAATTTTATAATTTCTTTCTCTTCAAATTCTATGCATTCAAGGCTCCCAAATATTCAGGCTATCAAGTTTGAAATGTTTACGTTCACGGCAATTAGGATTCCCAGACCTCGGATACACTTCACGCTTGAGTAAGGTAAAGGAGAAGATTTGAGGAAATTCGCTTTGAAATCGATCGTTTAGCGAACATGTTAAAGCGTCTCTCATAATTCTAGAGCTAATCCTATTTTGAATAGTTCCCCCCCCCCACACACAGTCGCCCTAGGGGGAACGTCGAGACTTCTAATTGAATAATGGAGATGTGATTTGTTAACCGTTCAGCAGTTTACTTGAGGTTTCCGACATCAGAATTAGCTCCCATTCCCTATCCAGGAGCCCATTCTTCTTCAAATAAAAGACAACTCTCATCTTATTTTCCCCTCATTTTTTCATTATTGATCTTTTGAACATCTTCCTTTGACAAACTTTTATCATAATATGATGACATCAATGAATTTATTAGTACCCTATTATTGGTATAGGTATTTAATTATTTAAACCTCTTTCAAATCACGTTATTTCGTCACCCTATGACATCCCTTGCATAGAAGTCACGACATTCCGAAGGTCATTTTTGTTTTTAGTTTTTTCGATTGAATTCAATTTTATTAAAGATTAATTTGCTTTTAAATTATAAATGACTGAGGTTTTGAAAATCACCCGTTTTCTGACATTTTCATGTTTAATATCAAAATGTGTCTTTGCATTCTTAATATTTGTCCTCACATAACATCAAATGTTTACATTTTATATTCGAATCTAAATAGAGAATAGTAAATTCATTAGACTGATTAAACTTTCATTTGGAGAACATTTTGATGTCAACTTCCAAAATTATTAGAGTTCCAAATTATTTGACCGCCTGTGGTCGTTAAATTTAAAAAAATCCAGGCTAAAAGGGGGGTGGTCCTTAAATTCAATAATTTTCAAAACAGTTCTCCTCAAAATTTGCATAATTGTGTCGGTTTTGCATTTCAAACAGACCGAAACCCGTTGGGAACTAAAGAAAAAGGTCCGATATTCGATTCCCCTTTTGAAATGAAAAGCTTTATTAATTCAAAAAGCAAAATTATTGAGGGGAAAAAAAAAGAAATGACTTAATTTTTGTACAAAAATAGACATTTAAATGTGGAAACAACAGGCATTCCCTTTGAATTATTAATTTGAAAACGGCAATTTCCTTCTCGTATCGACCCAAAACTGAGAGGGTATTAATAGTTGAAAGCCACCATTTGAATTATTATACCTATCAATATAAGTAACATCAGCGCTAACATGCCTTCGAAGAAACCCTCTTAAACCCCAATATCTCGAAATGACCTAATAAATTAGAGAATTATCATCGAATTAATTTGGTAGCAACGAAAATTTTGTCACTGTTGAAATTAAACATTTTCGGATATTTTGGTGCATGTCCTTTTAATTTTCTCAAGAAGAAACTTATTACCCTCAAACCTGCGATTTTGGTGAGGTGTCTAAGAGACGACCCTTGGGCTTTATCGTGCATGACTTGGCCTGTCATATTGTCAGGAAGTTGGAGCTTTTTATTGGAGGAGGGTCAAAGAGGTAATGAGTGGTGGTGGTGGTGGTGGTGGAGATTGAAGAAAGGTTGCATGTTTGCAATTTTTTTTTTTTTTTTATACCGAAGAACTTTTATAATTTATCTTGATATAGTGACGTTATGAGACGGCAAAGTGACATACCTACAATGACGTCATGAAGTTAGACTGTATTATTTACTAGCAACGTCGTATGCATAGTTTATTTTTATATCAAAGACATGAATCGAGTTTTTGCTTTTGAAGTACGGAATCTTTGTAGATATAATGTATGTCTTAAGGGCTTCTTCAGTGGTTGTCTCATGCGTTATTGAAGCAAAGAAAGAATTAGGAAGCAAAAAAAAGACATCGGGGGAGGGGGAAGGCTTCTGAACAAATGTTATGAAAGGCGTGAAATAAATAATGGCCTGAAAGCGACAGGTTCAGCCGAAGGCGAAGGGGAAGGAGGGAGGAGTGTCCCAGGTAAAAGCCGTTTTACACAATTTACGATTTCCCATCCCCATTTTCAACCCCCCCCCACCCTCTCCATAAAAATACACTCACGGTATGAGCCGAGGCGTTTGTTATTTCGATATCATTTTAGTACATTTTTTTTTTCTCTACCTTCACAAAATTATGTGCTTTTTGATTTATATCAGAAAGACTTTTTTTGAGATTGCAGATAAAAGATGCCTACATGAACATCATTAATTTATAATATACCTAAGATTAATTTTATTATGGACCTTTTTTTTAATGAAAAGCATATTAAGTAGGCATTATGGAGGCCTTCAATCCTTATTATCAGTCCAATTGGTCAATAACACTTTTCTTTTTTTTTCTTTTCGATTTTACGTGCGGGAGGCTAGCCCTCCTTAGCCATAGGCACAGTCAGACGTGGTCAAACGTCTTATACAAATATTTGAAGCGTTTGACCAAATCGTACCTCACTAAAGGTACTACTCATTGCCTCAATCCCCTGAGTTGGAGATAGGGAATACAGCTCCGCGTTTAGAACATGAATATGAATATCACACTATTTAAGATGGATTATGTTCACGAAAATTACGTGAAACCAACAATTATTTCTATAGGAGAGGTTAATTTTAAATTTTTAATATCTTTCCTTCAGGAAATCAAAATAAGAACATATTATAATAAAACATTAATTGGGGAAAATAATCCTTGAACATTTTATGCTAATAAAATCAAATTGGATGCAGCTAATTTATCATAAAAACAACAAAAAGTGAAAAAAGTAACCAAATTTTAGTTAAAAATTCTTAATATTGGTGTTATATGAAATATTTTATATATAACAATGTATAAGTTAAAACTTTCCAAGTCGAAGTTAAGCTTTATGGACAAGTTGAACAGCTTTTGAGTCTAAGTGCTTTGGAAATCTTTTCCTTTTGTGCTTTACCGATATTCTTGACTTGTAGTTTAAAACATTTCCCGGTCCGAACATGGTTTCCCCTCTATTTGTTTTGTCAAAAGTATTTGCCTTAACTGAAAAATCCACGTGGTTCGAGAGGGTAAGCATGATGGTGATCCTCCTCAATTGCGTCACACTAGGGATGTACCAGCCTTGCGTCGTCAAATGCGAATCGAATAGATGTCAAATACTTCAGGTAACTTTTTTTTCTCTCTCTCTCTTTTCTTGGGTTTTTACAATATTCCTTCCTTATCTTTTTTTTTTTCTCTGGGAGGACCCTAAACACTAAGGGACTGGGCAATATTTTAGGCCCAGTGCGGGAATCGAATCCGCAACCTTTGCGAAAGCATTAGACGAGAACTACTTTTCCTATAACCCTCCACAAGGGCTAATGTCCACGAGCTAATGTCCGCACAAATTTTTTTAAATTAAAATCTTAAAAATCAATCTTACAATTTTATTAACGTTCTGGATCATTTGTAGTTAAACCCCATTTCATCGGCTTCATTAGGGATTTTTTTATAATAAGTAACAGGAATTAAAGAAAAGAAGGGATTAAAGTTTGAGTTAAGGGGCGCAGCTGCTACCATTCCGCCATTCTGGCTGCTAGGTGGGTTTAGTATCTCATTAACTCACCCCCTTCTTCAACCTCGTGCTTAAAAGGGGAGAAATCGCTTTTTAACTTAGAACGTACTAAAAGCCTATGCGTTACTTCAAATCAATTCCATGATTTAAGTGGAATAGTATGCATGAAAGTGGTCTATTACTCGAGATAGCAAACAAACGGTTGAAGGTGCACTTTTAAAACTGATTTCGACGTTGTTAATTTTAGCTGTTCGACGATTTCATCTTCGCATTTTTCGCCCTAGAGATGTCGATTAAGATGATCGCGATGGGAGTGTACGGAAAAGGGACCTACCTGGCAGACTCATGGAACCGGCTCGACTTTTTCATCGTCCTCGCCGGGTAAGCTTCATTCTGATAAATATTCAAACCTCAGATTACAATTCAGCACTAAAGACGCCCAGTTTTTCCTCTCTGTTTTTATATTAAAAGCTTTGAAACGGCCTCCGATTTTCCGAGGCTAATGAAAACTTAGGGTCGTTCCTGATGACTTTTGTAAGGCGCCAGTGGGGCCCCAAGGGTTAAAAAACAAGGGAGGCTTTCACCTGTTTTTAAACATCACTTTAAACTCTTTTGAACTTTTGTAATATCAAAGTAATTTTGAAAGGATAAACTCACCCCTTATAGCACCAGAGACATATTTTTTACCGTCCACGTATAAAATACAACTTTTTTTTTAACAAACCAACTTTTATAACAAAATAATTATAACTTAAATTAAAATTTCAACAGCCTCAATCTCCTGCTCAATAATAAACATCCAGTTTCAAAACAGCTTCAACTTCAGAATTCGTGATTTGCCTGAAGAATTTTTTTCAAGACGATTTTTAAACTCCAAAATAACAGCATAAATAGGCAGTATTTGAACAATAATGCTTGCTCAGGGTATTTTCTATGTTGGAACAATTCTAGAATGGTAAACGACACATGTGAGACTCGGGTTTGATTATTCACGTCGGCAATTAGAGTCTCCTTTAGGCCCTGAGCCACCTTTGACCAATTATCCGTCCCCTTGCACACGTTAAATTTGAGTTTAATGATTCATTAGAGTGGTAAACGTCTTGGTTTATTACCTCGTAATTAATTCATCAGTTTCCACGAAATTATACGCCCTCCGTTTGTTGCAGAGCACTGGAATACGCTCTGAACGTGGATAATATGAATTTGTCGGCGATAAGAACAATACGGGTTCTAAGACCATTAAGGGCGATCAACAGGATACCGAGTAAGTATTTTACATTATTAGATTTTCAATCCCACCATACATTAAGGGCTCTAATCTACATAATTTAGTTTGGTGCCATGAACCTCAAATTCTATTAGCTCGTATCACTAATGTACCCACAATACAATTCAAAACCGGTCGATACTCCGTTTTCCTATTGTGTTTATCATAAATAAAATTCGACCAAAATTATAGTGACAGGAAATAACTAAAAATTTAAACGTTTGTCAATTAGTCGAACGTTGGAAGAAATCGATACGACGAACCTCATAACTTGAGACGAAAACTGACGTTCGAACAAACTCAGCAAGTACCTACCGAACCTAAAATCCAACATTACCTCATTTTCCTAATTTGTTAAACGAAAAATATTGCTATGGAAAGTTCAATGGTTGAAAAGCAATATTGAATTTCGAACGATTGCGAAATATAACGGAACTAGGACAAACAAAGTTTAAACTCATATCCCTCCTTCAAACAAAACTTTGATGTTCGATTGATTGTGAAAAAAGGAAAGGGATTTTTTGTATTTATTTCTTCACTTGAAACAAAAAGGTTGTTTTTAATCTAAAATTGAGTACATATTAAAAAAAGTCGGTACAAAGGACGTTTTTAATGGTTTTATTGAAGAGTTTCCTTGAACTGAGACTTTTGTTTTGATGTTTATTTACAAGAGGAAATACGAATTCTCCATTTTCAAAACAAATTCACGATTCTTGCTTTACTCCTTACTGTTTTCATTAGAAACTTCTTCTGCTTTTACTTCTACTTGAAATTTTAGGTTAGCAAGATTCGAAGTTTTGTGTTAAAGCTTTAAAAAAATTCATTTTTTGAGATAACCTTTTTTTTAAACGTGTCCTTTGAGGCTCTTTTCATATTTTCCAAGTTGAATACCTGTTAAACCTTGTTTGGCTTTTGCCTTTGAAGTGTTTGAAGTACTTTTCACTTCTTAGACTGCAAAGGATCCTCGAGAACAAAGAGCACGATGTATCAATTCATGACGGACGGATCAAATTTCAATGCAACTTTTGACACTCACGCCGTTCGTAAGCTAAGGGCAAGACTCAGATCCATTAATACAACAACGCCTTTTGAATTTGACTTGCAAATGACCTTCTTAAGAGGTTCGAGAGGAGCTTACTCTGATGTGATAATCCAGACTTTAGCATTTGTTACAAACAATTTGGTTTGAATTACAGCAATAACTGCCAAGAGGTTCCCTCCTCGCGAAATTACACGATCTTCGTATTTTACGCAACAAGGGATCATAATTAAGTCTTTCACGCACCAAAGGGGTTTCAATTTCGAACGTAGCATCGACTCCCAACATTCCCATCCGTGTCTCCTCGACAAATATTTTCTGTTAGGTCACAGCTATTTTGAAGATAAGTGTATTTTTTACGAAGTTATCGATGGAAATTCGGTGTGAAATACAGGCTAAAAGAAAGGAGGAAAAAAAAAAGGTTTTTTTCATGGAGAAAGGGAGGGATAAAGTGAAAAATTCCCTATTGTCCCATGGGGAGCACCTAACTTTTTCCTTATCCCGAGGGCTACAGGCAAAGTCCATTTTCACCTCGGTAACCCGTGAACTACAAACACGCTCCCGTTTATCCGTCTCAATGTTTTTAATTTTAAAACTTTTTTTTTCTGCAGATTAGGTTTTGTATTTTTTTGTTACGATTGGAAGTTTGAAGTTTGGCTCTGGTCCAAACCTGGATATTCACTCCGTAACCAACCTAAAACAAAATGAGGATATAAAAACATTTTAAAAGTTCCTCTAATAAACCACAAAACACGACTAAAATTCGTGCAATTAACTTGATTTACTCTAGAACTGGGACTTTTTTTTTGATGATATCTTTAATTCCTTGGTTATATTGGCATTTGTGAATCGTCTTTGCCCGCTAAATATTTCAATGAAGGCTTATTGTTACGTTACGCTATGCTAAGTCTAACAATGGATGAAGGAAGCGCTTTGTGAGCATCCCAGATACGTCACATATCTCCCTTCCTTGACTAAACATAAACGGAAGGGGAAATTTCAATGCGAAAACCCCTTTCCATCAGTTTGTCCCATCATCCAAATAGACTCCTAGGAAGGAAACTTTTTCAATTTATTTCCAAGAGATTTATTAATTCTAACTCGCCCCTTCCTTTCGACGCCCTTTTCTTTTTACCGAAGGGAGTTTAGAGAGGAGGGCGGTGGACCTGTTGAAAGTTTTCGTCAGAGACAAGGTGTTTAGGGGTTTAACTTTGTCCGAAGCTACCCTCTTGGGGATCCTTTAGAATATTGCACGTTTTCAGTCTAAACGTCTAGGGACGTCTTTTGAAAATAGCGAACAATACCTAGTTTGAAAAAATACATTTATTTTTATACGCTTTGCCCAAAAAATTACGAATCTTTTCAAGTCACCGGAGCTTAGAATGAATGAAAACACGAGCTCTAATTCTTTTTTTCATTAGCTAGCTCCAGTGACTTTCATTTCATTAGCCCCTGGACGCCTGGAAAACTGTGAATCCATTTTTTAATGTTTCTTTTTTTGTGTTTTTTAGGTATGAGGATTTTAGTTATGTTACTTCTCGACACACTGCCAATGTTAGGGAACGTTCTCCTCCTCTGCTTTTTCGTTTTCTTCATATTTGGTATCGTCGGAGTCCAACTTTGGGAAGGAATTTTACGTCAAAGATGTTTCCTCAAGCCATTACCGAACGTCACCTACCCCAAGTAAGCCCAAGCATGGATTTCACTGCATAACGCATTGTAAATTTTGTATATTTTTTTCCTTTTTGGCCGGTCCACGAAGATAAATCAAAGTTATAATTGGCTTACATTAACTTTTTAAACTTTTCCTAAAGGTTTTACTCCCCCTCCTATCTACACCATTCATCCGATTTCTTGTTAGCTGTAATTCAATATCTTCCGAAAGAAAAACTCGGATAAAACCCGATACTTTTATATTGCTTTGATAAAAAAAAAAATCTTTTTTTCTTGTAAATAAACGGATTTTATCGAAGGGGAAAAGCGGACCTGGATTAGACTCAATTTAATTCATACCGTAAACCCAGACATAACTAACATACATAATTTTCCAGGCGAATAATAGAATAACCTGAATTGATAATATCCATTGGTATTCATAGAGCTAAAACCTTAAACTAGAACAAGGGGAAGAATCTTTGAATAAATTTTCGAAAATGTTTAAATTATGTATAATTTTATTTCCTGAACCAAAAGTGTCATTTGGGTTAAGTGAAGTCACGCCAGGGTAGGTAATGTAGGAACGACATAAAGAAGTTTGAAGAGGTTTTCCTTTTTATCAGCATTTTTCTGGATGATGCAATATTTCAAAAAATTGAGGTTTTATTTTTTGAAAAAAAAAATTAAAAGGGCGTAAAAGACACCTTATACATTACCTTCTTGACGTAAAGTTTTGTCTCGGTGAAAACTAGGGTTGTAGAAGGGCTTAAGAGGACTTTGGTGAAAGGGATTTAGTGTTATAGTCATACAAGGGATAGTACAAGACGAGGGTGAATCCTCAGGGATAATTCCTCCCCCATACTTTCTCAACACGTCAAATGCTTCCCCTCAAAACTATTTCACTGGAAATATAAAAAATTTTCACATCCAACCTTTTCACCACTATAAATTTCAATTTTTATAGAACGTAAAAAAGCCTCTTTTTTATGGAGTCTCGACCGCGTTTACATTTTCCTCGGCATTGTTAATTGCTCGTTTTGTGTTTTTTTACGATATCCTACATATTGAAAAAGGGAAGAGAAGCAATAAAAAAGGAGGCCGAAGAAAAAAGGGGGATCTTGGCTCATGTTATTCCAAACATCGTTGTTTCTGGCTGAGCAATAAATAATCTCGCTTCTGGGTATATTACAACCTACTCCCTAAAGACGTTCCCGGTTATAAAACCTTACAAATCTATACATGATGTCTCCCCGAGGTTCATAAAAGGGAAAAGGGTGATTTAATACATAAATTATTGTTTTTAAAAATAAATTATTGCCTCTTTATCAATATGTAAGAATGAATCTTGAAAAAGGTGCTTTCACATTTTTGAAATTCACAAACCTCACTGGGGGTTCGTCTTCAAACATTGGAAAATCTCAAAACGAGTTTTTTATTCATGATGCACTTTTGACGTAATTAAAGTGTCGTTAAGGACTTTAAGATGGGGGCCCTATGTAAATCACATTAAATCAACGAGCCGTAAATTTTAATTCTACTTTCGGGACTCCATAAAATTTTTTACTCAAAATGTAGCAGCTTATTTGGAGTAGACAAAAAAAAACCAGCGCTGATGGATTTGGTGCTTTGTTTCATAGCTTTAAATGTTGAGTTTAAAAAAGAAAAAAAAATTAATTACGTGCTTTTTGTACCGAAATAAATGTTTCAATGTTGAAGATGCATGAAATCGGATTTGTCTTTTAATTTTAATTTAATTAAATTAATTAACTAATTCAGGGGAAAATCGATTTTAAAGAAGAGAAGTGTGAATATTTTGATGTTTAGTATGCGGAGCTGTTATTATTTATTTGTGTTACAGGGGGCTTCCACAAGAGTACAGTGTTCGAGTCAGAACCACTGAGTAAGCCACTAAAGAAAGTGTTTGTGGGTGTATTTTATGGTCAAACAAGTCCTTTTTTTTTTCTTCTTATTTTATTTTAACGGATTATGTTTAATGGGGTCGATCTAAATAATAAATGCTTGACCAACAACCCAACGACATCATAAGAATACTTGACAGATCGACAATTTTGACTCCAAAACATATCCTTGGTTTTTATTTTTTTTACTAAATGTTCAGGGATTTAAATTTCGAATAATAAAAACGCATGTCTACATGTCACTTTTGAAGTATATCACTCGAAAATTTGAATTTCCGAACGTTTATTTTGATTTCTTCATTTTATTTATTTTTTCTTTTTTTAATGCAAAACTTGTTTGATCATTTGTCATGGTAGTTCTTCACTCGGAGCTGTTAACAACCCTTCTTCTATTTTTAAACAAACAAAAATCTTTTTGTCTTTTTCTGATGGGAGATATCGATTTTTGGTTTTTGATAACAGAATTTTTTTTTGGTTTTTGTCTAATTGAGTTTTTTTTTCTCTTTGGCCTATTAGTCCAAAAGTTATCGAGATGTTTTTATATTTTGCCTACAACAGGTAACTTTTGGACATTTTCTTCACTTCCGAAAGGTTGGGTGATCACAAAACTGCACAAATCACACATAAGAACAGAATAACAGAGTAGAAACAAGAGAACACGTAGGAGATCCTTTAAAAAAAACACATAAACCCAACCCTTCAGCATTCTCTAACTTTTCAGACTATCTTTTACATTGTGCACAACATGTGAATGCAAGGTATCGTATTTCCCCTACTAAAAAAGTTTAATAAAATAAAAACTGCGCATTTGGTTGCATTTTGAAGACTAAAATTCCGGTTTTAAACTCAGGTTTTAAAAAACATAATAAACTGAAAAGTGGTTTCTGAATTTTGATGTTGTTTGCTGAATGTCATTGGGTGTAGTAAAATAGTTTCCTTTTTCTACCGAACGTTTTTTGAGAATTGGAAAAATTAAAAAATCTGGTGAGTGTGTAGATTGTTTTTCGGGAATGCCGTTTAAATGTATTTCTTGTTTTTTATGCATTAGTGGTTTCAAAAAATCTCATAAACTGAGTTTTGAGGTAAGTAGTGATACACGAGAAGTGTACCACAAATCTCCGGCAAACTCGTTCAACGACACACGAATTTTGCCGGAGTATTTTTAGGTATTTTTTGTGACTCGTGAAAGAAAGGAGAAAAACGTAAAATAAAATGTGAAGGCACCTCCTTATTATTCCGTATCATCAACAGGATCATCACCTTTTGTCTCGTCTGTATTGTCCCTAGTTCTTAGATATTGACGAAGCCATTTGTATGTCGGACGGACACAATAGATCGTTAGCCGTCTCTCCATTGTGGCGCCCCAAAGCTCGAACAATTTTTCCAATCTTTTTTTTCTCTCCCTCAAAAATATCCTTTTTTTAGAGGAAAACGATTATTTTAATTTCACGAAAATATTTAAATAAAAGATGTCCTATTAGCCGAGATGAACACCTCACGAAATCTGATTAGGCAAGATGGTTATTGATTTGTTTTTCCCTCTAGTAAAATTCGCTCTTGCAACGTATTACAGATTGAATTATTTATTTCCTAGCGCTTCATTCCTTAAGAAACTTCTCCCTTGAATATCTTCAATCTCTCCGAGGCAATAATTTATTTGGAAAATCTCTATTTCTAAACTCGGAGCCGACTCGATCAATGTAATTCGAGTGCACCTGCGACTCGAAACCGCATCTGTTCAGTCCTCGAACGCAATAGAAGAAAATGACTTTTTTATTTTATTTTATCAAGACCCAACTATTGAGATTTCGTCCAAAAAAAACATTCTTTTCAGCCTGTTAACGCTATCAGGCAACATTTCCCGTTCAAATCACACTTTTCTACTCTAGTAAATGATTTAATTTCTTATTTTGATAAATTAAAAATTAATTTGAAAAGCGTTCGGGTCTAATTAGATAAAAAGTCTTTTAAATTAATTACCCGAAAAAGCGATTCCTGGGGTGTCCAACTTCGTATCATAAATCTCATATTAAAATTTTCGTAAGCGTCGAAATGTGGGAAAGCGGAGAAAGTTTTTAATTTCGCTTCAAGTTTCGAATGTGTTATTTAAACCTATGGTTTAACGGTAAAACTTTATTTAAGGGGAGGAAAAAAGTCGTAATATTCCAAGTCGTGTTCGGTGAATGAAAAGTAGGGAAGAGGGAGAAGTGATGAGGGCTGGGAGGTCGGGGAGGGGGGGGGGAGTTACTACGGAGAAAACGAGGGAGTAATCTGGGGGTTGGACGACCGTCCCTGCATGCAAAATGAAACAGTGTCAACCCTCTGACATTTTAAAGATTGATCATCGCCTCTTAATAGACTGAAAATTTCAAGTTAAAAAAATAAATTAAAGTAAAACATACCCAACGAATATTATCATCTGCGTAAAAGAGGTATGGAGGATCTCCCTGAAATTCGTGGCTCTACAGACCTCTGCACAAACACCAAATACTTCCGCATCTCTCCTCCCTCACTTGACGGAAAAAGATTGAACCTCAGAAAGGACTCGATCCTCCGTCCTTTGGATTTTTAGCCATCTACCTTTGGCACATGGTGCAGTCGTCAAGAAAACGAAAGTTCGGAGGATCGAGTCCTGAGGTACAATTTTTAACTTTCTCAAAACGAAAGTCATTGAATTACCCTCGAAAGAACGATTTTGGGAAGGGGTCGAGGAGACCTCCATCCCACCAAATTAAGATTTCGGTATAAAACCCCCGATCTCCTCCAAATTTTCACAATATAAAGGCTAGGGAGGTTGGGGGTAGGAACGCCGCAGCGTTCCGCTCAGCCAACGGAGAGATCTGTAGAATGCCCATTTTATGAGAAAGTTCGCGTTTTGGGCGTTCCACTTCAACTATACCAGACCTTTGCTTTCAACTTTTCTTCCCTAACTTTATCCTTCAAATTCATGTAAAATAAATTCATATAATATCTCTTGAGGGTAATAAGTTAAAAGTTATTCCACCAGAGTGAAGTATTGATTTTGATATAATCATCCCATTTTGAACCCCTTTGTACCTACTTTACGATCAAAATCTACGTTTCTGCAAACTGGGACCGTTTATAATTAAAAAATGTTAAGTGCTTCGAGCGGATGAGGCGACTAGGGTAATCTCTATTCACTTAGCGTGTATAAACTGTCGTTAACCTCCATAATATCCAGTAGTTGACCTAAACATCAGATATTATAACAATGAAAATTAATTCTTCCCTTGTATTTAGCGTGCAACTTTAAATGAAAAATGTTCTGTTTAGATAGGTATGCACAATATTGTTTTTAATTGAAATTTTATGTTATTACAGGTATTTAAGTCAAATTTTTAAATTCCAAAACTCTGATTCGGTAATTGATGTTTTTATTGATGGAAAATGCTACGAGTATTCATCTATAATTGAAGTTCCTTGGAAAAATAATTCGGTCGATAACCTGCATTGAAAAATTCCGAGTATTATTTGAACGGTTTTTAGCAAATATTTTCATTTTATAGAGCTTTCGATGTAAATATGAATTAAATTAGCTATTGACGTCCATATTATGTCAAAAACATGAAGAATAAAATAACTAATATTACAACTTTGGGAAATTATACAAAAGAAGTATTTTGGCCAAAAATGACTTGATTTAAGTACGTCGATGCCCTACATTCAGATCGGATTTCCTGTTTCTGATAGCACAATCTTAATCTTGGCGGAAAAACCTAAAACCTCTGACATCTACTGAAACAAATAAACTTTTTCTTGTCGGATAAGAAGCATTTTGTTATTATTTTTATTCCTCCGCGGAAAAAATTCCTTTCATTGCTTTAAAAACAAAAACTTGTTGAGTGGACCTTTTGTGTCTATTATAAAAACACGCTGAAATCTCTTTGCTAACGAGGCGAAACCGTTTCTGTATGAGGGAAAAAAATGGAAATTTGAATTTTAAATGTTGAATGTAAATCGAGTCGGATTAAACTGCAAATATGGAAGGTGGTCCCTAGAATTCGGATTTCCCTTTCCACAACCTGAAAATTAATTATGTGGGTTAATTGATGTTACAGTTGATTGATCGATCCATCCCTTCCATCAACCATTTTAGCCACTCAGGATACACCCTTCTCAAAATGTCAACGGTAACTCTATATTCCCTCCTTTTTCTATCCGGATGTTATCGATATACTTTAAATTTATTGTTGTCTTCATTATCGAATGTTGACTATTCTAACAGTCAAAAATTTGGACATCACTCATTCATTGGACATCGCTCATTGAATTGAAAAAATTTTAGGTCTGAAAATGGAAAGAGTTGTGTAGGAAACATTATTTTTAATGAAAAATTCGTGCTTTTGACCCCTTAAGAGAAGAAATCATAATAATTTTTGCATAAGTACTTATGCATAATAAGTAAGTCTAGAAAGGTCCCTTTTTTGATGTGATAGGTAATTTTTAGTGGAAAATGGAGTTTCTCGTCCTAAAAAAGTCGAAACTTTGGTGTTATAGAAAAGGAATAGACTCGAAATTTATTGTAGTCAACTCGGAGGCGCCTTCATAATTTATTGACTGTTGACATTTCCAAGTTCTCGAACTAATTTACATTGTGTCACTTCCGCCGCCGGTTTTGACGTAAACTTAAGTTTGAGTTTTAACGGATGATTGATTTCTTTTTTATCAGGCAACTTGCGGCGTACTACTTCTTCCAAGAGCAGGAAAGGGATTACATCTGTTCTCGGCCTGAGGACTCGGGAATGCATCGATGCGAGGACATACCTCCGACCAAAGTTGGAAACATGACCTGCACCTCGAACGCTTTGTTCCACAACTTCATGAACCCGAGCCAGAATAGCTGCGTCAACTGGAACCAATATTACACCGAATGCAAACCCCAAGGACTGAACCCCTTCCAAGGAACCATCTCTTTTGACAATATCGGACTCGCCTGGGTCGCTATATTTTTGGTAACGAAACCCTCCTTTCATTCAAAATATACCAAACTTTTCTTTCTAGGTCATTTCATTAGAAGGTTGGAGCGACATAATGTACTACGTTCAAGACGCCCATTCTTTTTGGGACTGGATTTATTTCGTCCTACTTATTGTTGTAAGCATTTTTTTTGCTTATTCAGCCAACGAAAATACGATTATTGACTAGTGTCTGATAGCCAATTTTCGTACTGAGATGATTTGCTGACGGGGAAAAACGATTTTCGAATAAGCTTCAGGGCATATTATTTGCATTCAATTTTATCTCCCCACTTCTTCTATTTTTTTATACGAGAGAGAATTTCACTCAAATATTCCTCATTCCCTTTTTTTTGCGATCTTTTTTCCCTTCTATGTGTGGATACATTCCGGGATTGACTTTCAAATCTTTAATTTGGCCATATGGGACTGATTTGACTTTGAAAGCTTTTGATGGAAGTAAAGCCAAAAAATGAAAACTGGCTTCTAATATTTTGATCCAGATAAACAATTTTTAACAAAAATTAGTTTGAATAAAAATTCTTCTATTAATTTAGCTTGTTTGGAATCTTGGCTAAGGAGTCAAGGCGAGGCTTAGCTAAAGGGTTGAAAGATAATCCCGTCGCGGTCGTTTGTCACAGCAGATTAAACGGATTTGACCCTTCAAGAGAACAATTAGCATCAATAAATCAACGAGTTTCAATATTTTGATTGAAAAAAATGAATCCTTTAAAGAGCCCCTTTTCGGAGTCAATTGTTTGGAAAATTGTAAGGTCTTTGGACGGGGATATGATAAAAACAGAAGGATTTACCGTCTACGGTCATCTCCCTTTCTAAGTGGTCCTGAAGGGATCTTTTTTTTTTCGAGAGTAACAATCCCTAATGGTCCTCCAGTGGGCTTTCATCACTTCAATCCTTTTTTTCTCGGCCTCTAATTGAATAAAACAAATTTTTCCCAGCATGACGCCACTTTTTATTATTTTCAGATCGGATCGTTTTTTATGATCAACCTTTGCCTAGTCGTCATCGCGACGCAGTTTTCCGAAACGAAAAAACGCGAAATGGAGAGAATGAGACTTGAACGGGCGAGATTTCAATCTTCGAGCACTTTAGCGTCCTCGACCAACAATTCCGAGCCGACATCCTGCTACACCGAAATCGTCAAGTAAGAAAACTTAAATTTCATCTATTTAGTAATATTTAGTAAAATAGTCCATTTAGTAAAATAGTCCATTATAAATAATTTACACAACCTGACGACCTACAGGCCTGAAGAAAAGGCACTTAATCACTCGGAGAATAGATTGCACTCCTCCTCCCACTTCCTCCCTTGAGGCTAACTTTGTTTTCATTTTAAGTACCTAATTACGTCTCGAGCTTCCAACGTCTTATGTCACCTATTTCCGTCAAAAATGGCATTTATGCAACGTCCTGTTGTAAATTTAAAAACTCAACTCCCATTCGTTTTTTAATGAGGTAAGGGTTTGTCCTCAATACGAGCCTTCAATATGACAAAATTCAGATTTTTAAGAATTATTTAGATGTTTTTTCCTCGTCGATTTTGAGCTGATTTTGACTTCTTTTTGACAAGAAAAACTTTTTTGTTCAATCTTGTCTTTCTTTCCTTCAAGATAGTTTTGAAATCGATAAGGACACGTTTTTTAAAACGATTTTTGATAATTGCAACGACTATACTTGAAATACACACCATAGAAATCGTTTTAAAACCAATATAAATAAATTTTACCATGATTATACATCCCGTCAGAATGGTGAACTTTAAATCTAACGAAACTTATTAATCCTTATGACTTTAAAAGTTACATATTTACACGTGAGATGGGCTAAAACTTAATTAATAACTTTTCTCGTAAGCCCCTGGCCAAATGCAATGCGGGGAAGAACGTAAGAAAGTTTCTAAATTAATATTTTATTCGAGACCTTTTAAAATTATGACGCACGAATTTAAACTGGAAAAAGATGCAGAAAATCGATACACAAGAAATATTGATAAACTTGAGAGGAATTCAACTTATTTATTTAGGTCGAAAAAACAATTTTCCTCTTCTTTAAAATTGTTTTCAAATCAACGCGAGGGATTTCTTTTTAGATGTACCTAACGTGAAACTGTATTTTCCCGTTTGAGAATTTTCCACTTTTCTCATTTCCATAAATTAATCTTTCTAAAATGCGATTTGAGCTTCTGCACTGAAGGGAAGAAGACACGGAAATTCTGAAAGGTTCACAAGATGAAAAGACTAATTTTAAATCAGATGTCAAAGACGTTTCTCATAAAAGATCAGCTTTTTAATGGACCCAATTGGGAAAAAGGCTTTTCAATGTCGAACTCCCTTCATAATGGAGATTAATTTATAAAAGAGACATCCTAATGATATTAAAAGTTTCAAAATCATAAGTATTTCCAAGCGAGCAACCTTTGGCTCAAATTCAAAAAATTTCCATACCTTTGTCAATATTCTTCATTGAGTATTTAAAGGTTAATAAATATTCGGTAAAAACCTTCATCTCCTCTGGTCAGTGAAGCAAAATTACGAAAAACGGTTTTTGCAAGGAGGAACTGAAAAAAAAGTTTCTTTTATTTGAACCAGTCCAATTAAAGGAAAAACAAACATTTGATCCTGTTTGTGTCACTACTCAGCCTTCCTCATTCTAAGGATTAAAAGGATATTTGAAATCTAGAGGAGGAAAAACGTATTTTTTCCTGGTAAAAATATCTTTTGACCCTTTCCATCGTGATGTGTTTTTAACCCATGTAACTAATTACGAAAACATGGTTCGAATTTTCTCGTTACGTCCATCAGCTTATGTCCCTTTATCTTAAAATAAGATTCACGTTAAAGAATTTTTTTTTGTCTGAAAAAAGGACAACAAAGGCTTCCCTCGTGGAACTCCCAAAAGGAATTTCCCTTCCTGTTTATAGAAATATTTTTTTTGGTCGCACCCTCGTTCCAGGGTAAGCCAATTCCTCCTCCTCACTTTCAGGGTCGGAAAATCTAATAAGGAACGTTTTCTTTTCCTTCCTGACTAGCGAAACGAGGCTAAATTACGTTACTTATCTTGCAGATTTCAATGTAAAAGAGGAGAAAGAGAAAACGGGCTAGGGGTGTAGGGGAGGGAGTTTTCCCCCCTTTTTTTTCCAACCTGACGGGTTATTATTGCCACAATAATAGAAGAAAAGGGGGGAAGGGGACGCGAATATAAGGTGAGAAAATATCGTTGAAAAAGTTAATGCGACTTTATGTCACTTTTTATGATAACGAGCTGAGTGACGGGACTTTTTGTCGGAAAATTGCATGTCACAAAAGAGGATTTCCAAAACCATTATTTATTTGAGTGGGTAGTTCTATTTATATCATTACATGATTCTATTCATTATTTCAGGAGAAAATTTCCGGTTTGGGAGGTTATATTTTTATGCCCAGGAGGGCCAACACTAAATACAGAGGGGTGGGGAAGGACCAAGCACACACAAAGTGAAAACAAAAATCTTGGTGGCAACTTTAGAGATTTAATACCCGAACATCCATAATGAGGCCTCCCCTCTAGTTGGAACCAGGCTTGGGAGTTTAAGCGCATTGTTGAGGCCACCCAGGCTACGACTGAGGGCATCGTTGACTAAGATTTTGTCTCTGTCTTTCCCTGTGTGTGTGTTTTAAACGAGTAATTTGCCAATATAATCGAAAACAAGAAATCACACATTTGGATGATCACTTATTTACACAAACTTTAGTTTTGTTAACATATCTTATTTGAATAAAAGCGTGAAATCTTTAATAGAAGGAGCAACATGTTCCCAGGTAGGATGAGGCACTCAGGATTACATTTTGAATTTCCATAAACGTAAAGAGGATTAAATCTTTTTGAATGAAAAGTCGTTCCGGTTCTACACCGAATATCAGAATGTTAAAATCCCATTTTATCTGGTTTTTGTGTTTAAAAAAAATTGTTTTTTTTTTTTATTAAAATGCGGGGGAAAAAGTTTCTTCAAACTCGATTGTCACAATTATAAATAATGTGGAAACGGGAAACTCATTTCGGGAGGAGACTCGAATCGACATTAATGGCATTTTCCGCTCGGGGAAAATGAAAGTTGGGAACTTATTTAGGATTATGAACGGTGTCTTTCGAGTAGATCACCAGATTAGAAGGCGACCCTCGTAAAATATTACAATAGGATGAGACCTCCTTTATTTCAAATTAAATTGTAATGCCTATAAAAATGGAAAACCAAAGATACTCGTTGAAAAATCTTCCATTGGCTTCAACGGTGTCGTCGTTTTTGCGGATGCCCCCGAAAAGTGGCATTTGAGACGACATGGTGACATTTGTGGTTAGCTTTCACTCTAAACTAAGAAAATTAAAGAAATTATAAGAAAATAATTAAGAAAAAATTTCACTCTAAAAATAATCAAAAACCCCATTTCGGGTGAAATCAAAAAATAAAAATCTTCGGGTCGAAAAAGTAAAGAAGGGTCCACCATTTGGTGAGGTCGAAAAAAATGGTTTTATATTCTGAAACCGACTTCAGAATTCAGATTCTAGTTTTTCACCCTAAAAATGGTCAAAAACCACATTTTGGGTGAAATCAAAAAATAAAAGCTTTCAGGTCGAAAAAGTAAAGAAGGGTCCCCCACTTAAGGTGAGGTCGAAAGAAATGTTTTAACTTTCTCAAAAAGAAAGTTATTTTTGTATCCCCCTAAAAATGGACAAAACCACCAAAATGGGATGAAAAAATGTTATCTCAAAACCTATACGCAAACGTTACTGGGGTATCCGCGCAAAAGTCAGCATTTAATCCGACTATAGGATTTGTCCGAGCTTCAGGATATGTAATTCAAGCCCAGGGGTAAGAGAGGAATGAAAAGCTCTAAGACACTTTGAAAGATATAAGGGATAGAAAAAATCTTGACGCAGCGCATCGTTGAAAAGCTTCACTACCCAAGTTAACATATTTTAAGATAATTCGTTACCTTATAGGGTTTTATACAAATAATGCGTTATCTTAGCAATCTTATTACACGCTTCAAGATACAAAGCCTAACAAAACTTCATTAGTTTCATCTACCTTATCGACCTTTTAACATGGTTCGCGAAGCAAATTTAATTAGTGCGGTTTTAAACAGAACGATTACTCAATTTAATTATATCTAGTTTAAAAAACAAAATTCATGTAAAATTTGCTTGAAAAAAAAAATTCTTTTAGGAGGAATTCTAATGGGAAACCCTCTTTATCGTTTTAGCCTTTAATTCATTTTCCGAAAAGGATGAAGGGGGTTCGGGTAAGGGGGGAAAAAAGGAAAAGTCCAAAGGGAGAGGCGAAAAGGGGACTTGGAACTTGTTTTTTTTACGGGTCGGGAATCAAGAAAGGGGTTTATTTCATTTGGGTTTGCCTTCTTGGAGGTCGCCCATCTCTCTTCGGGAATTCCTCCCCCTCCGCCCAACTCATTCTTCTTGACAGACCTCCAAAGGAAACTCAATAAACTCAACAAGCTCATTCTCTTCTTACATTTCTAGTCTTTTACCACCATTCGGAAAGGTACCCCGATTAATTTGTATTCTACATAGGATATATCTCCCAGGTATACTTCCAGAAATGTTTTGAATTTTGTTAATTTTATTTGAAGAGAATGAAGTTAAAGGTTGACGAAAATTCGTGGGCGAAGTGAAATCGATAAAGGTTGGAGGACCTCAACAGCCTTAGGGCTCCTTAGGTTTTTAAAAGCGAGGGCGGTTTTAGAGTGGGAAGGGGTAAGAGAATATTTAGTTTCCTATAAGCAACTCAAGTTCAAACCCCCCGGAACCTTCTGGGCTTCTAGATCCTCTCGTCCTCTTGTTTGCCGACCGCCTTTATCAGCGACACCGTTCCCGCTTAGCAAACACCGACGGGGCGATATCACTTTTTTTATTTTAAGAGCCCAAAAGTAGGGCATCTTTTAAAAAAGCGTTTCCCTTCCTTAAAAAAAAGTTAATTAGGCTCAATAAATTAGCATTTCCGAAGGATTTTAATAGGAAAATAGGTCTAAAATATTTTTTTCAGAGGTTAATTTTGTGTTTTTGTTTATAAAATGTACTATGAATGTGTCACATTTAAATTCAGGACACCGAATTCATTTAAAATTAGATCGAAACAATAACGTTGGCCAGAGTTTAACCAGTAGTTTATTGAATTGACACAATGAGTGAAAATAGAAATTCAATCTGCTCGTATTTAACCAAACTTGGAATGAGTTAATTTTAGATCGACATTAATTTAAATTTTCTTTCTAGATATTTGGCCCATTTGTTCAGACGTGGGAAGAGAAGGCTCGTCAAAAAATACAGACTGTGGAAATACAGACGGCAGCAGAGGAGAGAGAAGAAAAAAGAAAATCCTGTTCCACCATTGGCGAATACCATACTTCTTCGTCCTTTTCCACCATCGCGGAGTGTTCAAGCTCAAGGTATTTGGCTGGGGAAAAAAAGGTATTTGGCTGGGAAAAAAAGGGATTATAAACGAGGGCTGCAACTTTGGGTGCAGCTCCGGTCTTAAAGACCGGAAAAAGATCCTTATTGAGAGAAACTCGCTGTTTAAGCCATCTATTGTCAAATAGGAACACAATAGTAAAAAAGAAAAGGGTTTTATTGACTGTCCTTTTGTTGGGAAACGTTGAAAGGGGATCATTTTTTCCGCCCGACAGCTTTTTCCTTGAGGACTTATATAATATATTCCGCGAGTATTATTTCTTCGGAATAATTCAGACGAGAATTTTTTTTCCAAGAGCGGTTCATATTTTAGAAAGGGTGGAAAAAATATAAATACAGGGAAAGTGACAATAGGGGGTCAAGTGAATGTTACTCGAAACCATTGAAGGGGCCGAAACAAAAGAATGAGTTTCAATAGCCCTCGGACTTGCTACAGTTGTAGAGGCGCGGCTCTGTTCTACCCGAAACAAAAGCTAAAGAACAATCGGTAACTTAATGATTTGTTACGAACGTATCGCTTTTATTTACGATTTCCAAATAAATCACAACGATAATAATATAATAAAAATAAATTTAAAAAAATAAAAAATCTGTATTTCATAGATAGAACCGTCATACCCATGTGCTTTTATCGTTATGATCTGTAACTGACCTAGAATGAACTAGAGCAGGAGGTGAAAGACCATTTTAAAGTTGTAAAAAAATAAGGCGATCTTATATTAAAAAAATGAGGATTCTTTTTTTTTATATTTTCTGTGACGGAGGATGAAGTTTGACAAAAGAAGCATCCTTCTAACAACAGCGGATTGAAGTTACCCTCCTAAGCTTCTTAAGCCACTTAGCACTTTTTTCTCTCTCTTTCTTCCCATGCGCCATTAAATTCATCCTCTTCGTGGTTTTTTTTTCTTTTGCTTTACAAAAAATTCATGAACAAGAATATATCATGATTATTTTCTAAAACTCTGTTTTAATTGCCTCTTAATTTATCAAGTCTCTCGGGGCCAATCTTTTCCGACAGCACAAAAAAAGCTGCGGAAAAGTCCCGAAACTTTTTCCATTAGGTTCAACTGTTTAATGAGGCTGATTGTAGTTGAAAACGTAAATTTAAGAAAAAATCGAAGTTTTTCGAAATATTTTACGGTAGAATTTTTTTTTGCGAGGGGGAAAAATAGGAAAAAAGTGAGGTTGGCATTCTTTGAAGATGAATCGCGATCTTTCCGAGGCTCTCCACCTGGACGGAGAATGCCGGAATGTCCAATAAAGAAAGGCATTCTGCCTGATCTCCCTCAACTATTCGTGATCTGAATGTTTTTAATAACCCTTTGTATCGTTATTTTAAGAGGGATAAAAAAAAACGAAAAAGGGGAAAAAAATTCGATAGGTACCTTTATCTCTAAAAGGCTCTTTAAAATGTTCACTTGACCGACCCATGTCAGAAGAGTAATTGATGGGTGTCCGCAACTCGGTGTCTTTAAATGGGTTTAAAATTGACTTTGAGCTCTCCCAACGGAGGTGATCGCATTAAAGCCTTTGAAGAGCGAATTTTCATAAAAGCCTTTCAGCAGGTTCGGCGACAAAAAAGGACGAAGAAGAAGCAGTTTCAGAAGGCGAAGATGGGACATCGAAAAAAGGAAGCCTGCTTCGGGTCCCTTCTTTCAACGGTGGCACTGGAAGCAACTGGGAAAACAACGAAGTATAAAATTTACATGGTTTTTTAAAAGAAAAATTATTTTTTTGAATCCTAGGGAAACCTTTTATCTCCTGGAAACAGCCCACAAAGAAGACGAAGCAGTGTAATGTTCAGCGAAGTTGTCCTTCTTCACGGCGGTAGCGAACCAGAAACACCTGTCATGTCTGAAAAAATAACCCAAGCTGGTGACGGCTCGCTCAGACCACCGAACAAAGTAAACCAAAAATATATTCGAGACAATCAAATCTCAACTTTCGTAGGGTGGAGCTGCCACGGAAGCGATGACATGTCAGGAACTTCTGGCGTTAAGCGGCGCCTTAAGTGCAGCACTTCCGACCGGCCAATTAGCTCTAGACTCCCTCTTCACATCACTCAGCAAAGGAGTTTTGCAACCTCATTTCACCTGGGCAGACACAGAACTCGCTCTACGGCCTACCAATGTACTCTTGAATTTAATTTAAACCTTTCTCTAATAACAATTGACAGGAAAACAAGCAGAGGAAAGAACCAGGATGCCTTATGCACGGCTGCCTTTGCTTCAGACATTGTTTTTTAGCTGGAATCCGCCGTGCGATAAAAAGACTCGTCGACCACAAATATTTTCAGCAAGGGATTCTCCTCGCAATCCTCATCAACACTTTGAGCATGGGTATCGAACACCACAATCAAGTATTTGTCATAAAATAGCTCTTTTCAGTCTCTAATGATAATTTTTTAGCCTGAACAGCTCACAGCAATAGTAGAAACAAGTAACATTGTCTTCAGTTCGATATTCGCATTGGAAATGTTATTCAAAGTAATCGCTGATGGACCTTTCGGCTATATAAGCAACGGTTTTAACGTTTTTGATGGAGTTATCGTCGTTTTAAGGTACCGACTCGAAACTTTTCATTTTTTCGCTAATCTGCTGATTTTTAGTATGGTGGAATTGATCCAAATGACGCTAGGAAAAGGAGAAGGAAGCTCAGGTTTGAGTGTTTTAAGAACGTTCAGGCTCCTAAGGATTTTAAAACTGGTCCGCTTCATGCCGAATTTGAGACGTCAGCTCGTCGTGATGCTCCGAACGATGGACAACGTCGCCGTTTTCTTCTCCCTCCTCATCCTCTTCATATTCATATTCAGGTAAGCCGCATCCTCCCCGAAAAAAGAAAAGAAAACATTTTGCAACAGAGACCGAAAAGAACAGAAACATCTTAAAATCTGTTTTCTTATCGCATTGTCTTACGAACCGAGTATGCAGCATAACAAAACCCACTATACTGAACATGAACTTTACTTTTTTTTATTATTTATTTTCTACTGAGGTTGATCTTGCTGCAAGGCTTGGCAGGCTGAGCTTTCATGCATCAACCCCTTTTTTTAAACCAAAATACACCTTCAATTATTTTTTTTATTTTTTTTTCATTTTTTCACTTTTCAAACTATACATTTACCCCACTATTCCCCCTTTTGGCTATCGTCCCCACCCATCTAAGTAAGTGACACAAAAATGGAGAAAATTTTGTATTTGGGCAGAGGTGACCCTTTTTAATTGATTTAAAAAAATAACAAAAAACACTGACAAAGACTCGACTTTTCCGTCTTTTTTGTTTTTTCGAGAAAAAATTAACGACCACCCTATTTTTTGTTTTTGTTGTTTTTTTGTTCTCTTCAGTATTCTTGGGATGAACCTATTTGGATGCAAGTTTTGCGAACATACAACAACTGGGGACGAATCTTGCGACAGAAAGAACTTTGACTCGCTACTTTGGGCGCTTGTCACTGTTTTCCAGGTATAATTTCCTCGTCCCCATGACAAAACAACTAAAAACGTGGATAAACCACACGTCCGTTTTTTTTTAATTTTATTTCTGTGGCTTTGCTCGTTTTTCACTTTGATCGGCATTTTGGTAAGAAAATTCCGACCAAAGTAACTGATTTTTTTTTCTTTTTTTTTTAATTTGCTTATGCTTCATTTTTTTTTAATTTTTAAATTAAAAATTGACGATCGGCCTTTTCTTCAACCAAAAAAACCAGGTATGGTATCGCGACATTCAGGGACATTTTACCCACTTTGACATTACAAGACACAAACCATTAAGGCCCATAAAAACACAAAGATTACAAAAGTTAGAAAAACCAAGCATGCTTTCTCCATTCATTAAAACAGCCATAAAACAATTAAAAAATTTGCATGAGCATGTTTTCATAATCTTGTACATATTTTAAGTTTTGTCCAGCACCCACACTAATGCACCTTAAATTATTTTTAAAATACATAATATCAGCACATACATACTGGGTGACCGTTTATTTTCTCACACCCAGAACTAGCTTACGTTTTGGCGATCTTTTTTTTTAATTTGTGATAATTTACAATCGGGTTTATAAGAAAAGAACCAACTTTAAAAACCTTAATTTAGCATAATAAAACTTGCAAAAAGCTGAATTTTCCAAATCCCTTGATTTTGATTTTAGCCATGGGACGAGAGGGCTCCAGTCCCATCTGCCTAAGCTTTTTTAGCGGATTTTCTTTCTTTCTTTCTTTTCTTTCTTTTTTTTTAATTGGCAAGTTATAATTTTGAGTTATAAACGGTCAACCCCGTACAGTAAGTAAAATTAATAATTTATTTGTCTTTTCTTATATTCTTTACCTTGTAGATGACCGCGGACATAATATTTAAGACAAAAATTTGACTTTTCCTTCTTTTTTTGTTTAATCAATTTTTTTAAAGCTTTCAGTCACCTCTGTCAAGGAGTCGCTTTTTTTTTTTGTGTGTGTGGGAAAAACCTATTTTTTCCTATCTCATAAGAAAATTAATTTTTAGTAGAAATGTGTCACATACTAAACACCTCCAGTAGAATTTTTAAAAAGCCTATTTTATAGCGAGGCCGTTCTTTTTTTCCCCCTCTTCGCCTCTAGCACAACGCTTAAGTAGTTTCTACTTTTTTGTCCTACTTTACAAGACGCAGTTGCAGCACTGCACAGCCTTTTTTTTTCCTTCTTCTTAATTACTAATTTATTACTGATAATACTTTTTTTTAAGGGCAGTACTTAATGATGCTTTTCCAAAGTCGTTTTATTTTTATAAATAAAAATTTTAACCTTTTTTTATTACGATTAATCCATTATATTTTGCACGTTGTGTATTTTAAAAAAGTTCTTTTCCAGATTTTTTGAAATTTTTTTGTCTGTAGTGAAAATACCTAAAAATTTGCACTAATAAAATTAAAGAATGGAATCTTTTTGCTTAAACATTTTGGGAATCATTATTCAATGTTGAATTGGCATTAATATTTCAGCATAGAATTTTAAGGGAAAATTGGATTTCTAAATTATTTTATAGGGTTCAGAAAGTTTGAAAGTTGTTTTAGACGTTTTATTTAAAACTTTTTAAAATCAATAAAATCTAAATTTTCTTTATTAATTTTTTATTTTATTTTAATAAATATAATATGTACATAAAAAGGATTCCCATTCTTAATTTTATTACATAATATCTTTTACTATGATTTGCTTTAAATAATTAAAAATTGATAATGAACCCCTTTGTTAGAGTTAATTTTGAGATAATTCCTTAAAGTTTGGAAGCATTAAATTTATACTTTTTTTTTTGTTGTAAATTTTCGGTCACATTCCTTCTCCCGCGGGTCAATTTCTAAATTTGTGAGTGTGAAAGGTATCTCGTCTTTGACAACGGGCTGGTTTTCAGCATTCTCGGGATGTATCTATTCGGTGGTAAGTTCTGTACACTCGCGGACGGTTCGAGGGAATGCGACTGCAGCGAAATATTGGCGAAGAGGCCCGACTGCGTCTGTGATAGGAAACACTTCAACACCATGTTATGGGCCACTGTGACCGTTTTCCAGGTACACCAAGACACAACACTTAAAAGAAAAAAAAACTTTTTGTTATTTCCTTGATTTTTTAAAAGAAAAAAAGACCCTCCACGCATACATGTCGGCCGTCTAAAATTTTAAATTTTTTTGAAATGTAATGAAGTCAAATAATCCAAAAAATGACTTCAAAAACGTTTATTCTGATTTTTTTTTAAATATTTGTAATAATTTATGGTATAACCTAGGCAGGATATACTCCACTTTAAGAACTCCCGTGAGACCCCACCTATTAACTTTTAGGTAGATTTTCTGAAAGAAATCTTCCTATTTTTTATGAATTAATGATACATAAACTCCATAGATAAAAATTTATGATTTTCCAAATGAGATAGTTTATACCATAATTAGCCATTTTGAAAATATCCACTGTGCCGCATTTTTAGACGAATAATACGCTTTTTACGCACAGAGCTAAAAATAATCCGTTTTAGCACATTTTAGTGTTTGCTCAATGTGACCAGCATAGTAAAAACCTTTTAGATGCATAAAACCTTCCATTATCCATTTTATGTGTTAGTTGTCCTAGTTTAGGTTAGACAAAATGAAACACACTTCATTACATTTCAAAAAACAAAACTTTTTTTTTTTTTATAAAATCCCCGCAATCATTTGAACACCAGGCGCCTTCATGTACACCTTTATTTTTATTACAAATCCACAATATTTTAAAAACAAAAATACCCCGAGATCTTTTACAGTTTATTGTACATGACCAGACCAAACAGGTAATAAATGTACAGTTTATGTGTTTTTTATTTTTTTTATTATTATTATTTAATATCTCATATTTTTAGCACATAATCTAGATAAGTTAGTTTAGCTCATAAAAAAATTTAACTATTAAAATTAATCATAATACAATAAGTAGATAATAATTTTGTCTCAATATAAAAATTTTATATTTATTTTTATTTATAGATTAGTGTGCACGAATAAGCAAAAAAAGATTAATTTTCCTTTTTAAAAAAGAATATTCTAAAGATTCCAAATTAAAATATATAAATAATTTAAGTTTTTATATTTTTTAAAATTTAATTTATTTAATTTATTTAGATTTTGACGCAAGAAGATTGGAATGTTGTGCTATTCAACGGGATGGAAAAGACGAGTCATTGGGCCGCTTTGTATTTTGTCGCTTTGATGACTTTTGGCAATTACGTCCTTTTTAATTTGTTGGTCGCCATTCTGGTTGAAGGATTTTCGTCTGAGGTGCCTTAAAATTAATAGACAAAAAATTTTTTTACCTAATGATTGCAGAGACATGAGCGGAGGGAGAGAGAACAAAGAGAGCTCGCAAAAAAGGCTTTGGCCATGCAAAGAAAATATTCGGAATGTTTTAGCGAAGATGTTTACAGCTCGTGTTCTCTCTCAGAGCAGGATAGCTACATGCAAGTAGGTTTCCGAGTTTTTCAGTTTGTCACAAACTATTTTGAATGATTCTCTTTTGCAGCATGAAGCGAGAAGTGAAAGAGAAGAGTACAATCGGAAGTTGAAAGACAATGGACAAAGGGATAAAGAAAACTGGAGGATGAGACAGTTGCAGAATAAAGGCGAGTTTGACACGAAGTGCAATATACAAAAAGGTAAATCACTTTTTCTAAAATTTCTCTTAAAAGGATTCCTGATAGAGTAGTTTTTTTTTAAAACAAATTCGATATTTCCCTGCATCTATGGTTTGAAGATGATGTTTCAGAGAGTCAGATGTTGACACAAGCACCGATAATAACGCATACGGCGGCGACACCTCAGGATTCTCCAAACGCCACTCTTGACGGAAGTGCCAGGGATTTCAACAATCGACTCAACTCGGCTATGGCTCTTCATTTTTACTCGAGCTCTCTTTCCATCGACTCGATCGACTGCTCAATGGTAAAAATCATACATTTTTTTGTTTTTCTTAAATATTTTTGATTTTTAGTCATCACAAGCAAGTATTCCTGGGATGCTAAAACCACCGACGCTCACGGTGAACAATTTAGCGGCTCCCCAGACTCCCCTCGGAAGGAGAGCGAGCATGAACAATGGGGGGAGTAGAAGAGATTCGGCTCAAGCGTAAATTCCTTTAATTAATTTTAATTGGGAAGGAAAAGGTGGAAGTGAAAAAAAAAATTTTAATTACATGTACACACTTAACTTTTCCCACCACTGAAAAAGATTTTGCCAATATTAGGTTATGGTTATTAGCTCTCATGAGGATATCCATTTGGACCCTTTTTCTTTCAGCGGACTTTTTCAAAGGAGATGTTCCTGGAAAGTTTCCCGAGGCTCACTTCGGAGGAAGTCGAGGACAGGATCGGACCCTGACGAAGAGCAAAATATCGTTTTAAACAATAACAATCATTTGATAGCTGGCCCAATGTAATTTATTTATTTATTGCCAAATATAAAAAATTAATTTAAAAAAATTTTTAGGCAAGCTGAACATTTACATTGCAACGGGAATTTGATCGAGACAATAAGAAACGACACACAGAGTAGTAGAAGCTCTAGCAATAATAGACTTAGTCCTCAAAACTCAATAAGGAGTCATAATTCAAATAATTCAGATCATGCTCAGGTTTGAAGATGTTCCTGACCTTTCAGGATGCTAAATTTTAATTTTAGGTGCCGTGGGTCGCCAGTAGTAGTTTGTCGAGACAAAATTCATTAGGAGGAGCAAGCCCTTGTAGTCAGAATCCGCAACTTTTATCAGCTACACCTCCTCAGCCTATAATGTCAAAGGTAAATATTTTGAAATAGTCAAACCAAGTAGAGAGGGGGCCGGTTGAGCGAGGTACGAACCCAGTCTATATTTTGATGTTATTTTTAGGTTGGTACAACGAATAATTCCAACTTGAGTATTACGCAGCGTATCGAAGATTGCAAGACAATCAACATAAACCCGAGCGGTCTTATGGGTCCGACGCCGCTTCCGAAAGTCAAAGATCCTCCGGTCGAAGAAAACGTGAGCGAGCCTCTCGTCCCGCCGATTCCGAAAATATTTTTTTTTTTTAAACGAGAAGGATGTTTCGTCGACCGCGAGGACTACGCTCTCTACTTATTCCCTCCTGATAATAAGTTCCGTCTAATGTGTAAAACGTTCGTCGAGCAAAAATATTTCGACAACGCCGTCTTATTTTTTATCGCGTTGAACTGCATCACGTTGGCGATGGAACGGCCCAATATCCCTCCTCACAGCAAAGAGAGGCTATTCCTTGCCACTGCGAATTATGTTTTTACCGTAGTTTTTAGCCTCGAAATGTTCGTCAAGGTAAAATTTTATACCGCAGGACGTCCTTCTTTTATTTAATTTTTTTTTTCTCTCATTTAGGTAGTGTCAACTGGAATGTTTTACACTAAAGACGCTTATTTTACTTCTGGTTGGAATATTATGGATGGATTGCTCGTCGTAATCTCCATCGTCGATTTATTAATGTCTCTTATCTCCGAAAGTAGCCCGCGAATTTTCGGTATTCTTAGGGTAAAATCTTTTTGTTGAATTCAACCTCGCCTCTAACTTTTTTTTTTTTTTCTTTTTTTTTCTTTTCAGGTATTTAGATTACTAAGATCGTTACGTCCATTACGTGTAATTAATCGAGCTCCTGGTCTAAAACTAGTAGTTCAAACGTTACTATCATCATTAAAGCCTATCGGCAATATAGTGCTCATTTGTTGTACATTTTTTATAATATTTGGGATTCTTGGTGTTCAAGTAAGCATAGGGAAATTGATTTATTTTTTAAACTAATTTTATTTTTAGATGTTCAAAGGAACCTTTTTCTATTGTGATGGCCCAAATATAAAAAACGTTAAAAACAAGTCTGATTGTTACGCAGCTCATAAACAGAACCGATGGTTAAATCGGAAATACAATTTCGACGACCTGGGGAAAGCGTTGATGTCTCTTTTTGTACTTTCCTCTCGAGATGGGTGGGTCAATATTATGTACACCGGCTTAGATGCAGTCGGCGTCGATCAGCAAGTAATTTAAAAACATAAATATTACTTTTTAACTCTGAAAATTGATAGCCACAAGAAAATTATTCGGAATGGCGGCTGCTTTACTTCATCGCGTTTATTTTACTCGTCGGCTTCTTCGTGCTCAACATGTTTGTCGGAGTCGTGGTCGAGAATTTCCATCGATGTCGCGAAGAGCAGGAAAAAGAAGAAAGAGTCCGACGCATGGCCAAAAGGGCCAAACAAATGGAAAAGAAACGAAGAAGTATGTCCCCACTAATCTCCCCCCTAATAAATCCAATCTTAATTACTTTTTTTAGAAATGCATCAGCCCCCTTATTATACAAACTATTCAAAATCACGTCTCCTCGTTCACAATGTGGTCACATCAAAATATTTCGATTTGGCCATCGCTGCCGTCATTGGTCTCAACGTGATCACGATGGCTATGGAATTTTATATGATGCCAAAGGTTGCTCAACACCCAAAAGAAGAAAGTTCCAAATTGAACTCAGGAGTTAACGTACGCGTTGAAAATTTTCAATTATTTCTTCACCGCTGTTTTCATCCTTGAGTCCATCATGAAGCTGGTCGCTTTAGGTTTTAAGTTGTACTTAAAAGACAAGTAAGTAAAAAACATCAATGATTCACTTACACAACGCAAATTTTAGATGGAACCAGCTAGATGTTGGAATAGTCATATTGTCGATAGTCGGCATCGTACTTGAAGAAATGGAATCAAACATTATTCCCATCAATCCGACCATAATAAGAGTCATGCGAGTCATGAGAATAGCTCGAGGTATTTCATAAAAACATAGCATTTATTTCTTTAACGCTTTTTCAGTCTTAAAGTTGTTAAAAATGGCAAAAGGTATCAGAGCATTGTTGGACACAGTTATGCAAGCATTACCGCAGGTCGGTAACCTCGGTCTTCTTTTCTTTTTGCTCTTTTTCATATTCGCCGCACTTGGTGTTGAGCTTTTCGGACGCCTCGGTAAGATGAATTTTTTTGATAATGTGTTCAAACAATCGTTTTCTCAGAATGCAGTCCAGAACATCCTTGCCAAGGATTAGGAGAGCACGCTCATTTCAGCAATTTTGGGATGGCGTTTTTGACCCTCTTCAGGGTAGCCACAGGTGACAACTGGAGTGGGATTATGAAAGACACACTCAGGACGGACTGCGACGAGAAACCCGACTGCGTCCGAAACTGCTGTGTCTCCGGAATCGCTCCAATTTTCTTCGTCATTTTTGTCCTAATGGCGCAGTTCGTGCTCGTCAACGTCGTCGTCGCTGTTCTAATGAAACACCTCGAAGAATCCCACAAACAGGTAAAACTAACCTCATTTTTCTAAAAACTATTCGAAACACAAAAGAACAAACATTGCATAACAAAATCTCTAAAAAACAGGATGCAATGGACAAATATTTAAATGAGCTCGCCAAGCAAAATGGGGAAGAGGGTGTTTGGTTTACTAAAGAAACTGCGACACATCAAGAATTGGCCGAACTGGTGAGAGTCGGGATAATGATGGAAATCACAAAGCACTTGCAGTTTTGTTTTGTTTTGTTTTGTTTAATACTTTCCTTAGATTTTGCGCATCTAAAATTTCATGAAATAGTTTAACCTTTAGTTAAGCACTAGAACACATCACATCATACAAAAACAGGGCTTTTTAGACTACTTTTAATGCTTCATCAAAATAATGCTTTGTTCCAACCATTGCAGGTACTTAGGGAAACCGCCGAAGAACAAGAATATTATTAAAAAAATAGTTTTTCAAAATAATTAGAATAAAAAGAAACATAAAAGGAATGAGCGATTGATGGATTCAGCGAAATCAGGTTTTTTTGTAACCTCAAGACCTCAATTTTTTATTTCGTGCATGCATTTTTTCTTTTTTTATTTTTTATTTTATTCATACAAAAAAAGACAAAACAACAAACAACAGTTGCTCATTCTTTTCAAGTTTCTTTATGAGGTGGAAAGTTTTCCTCAAAATGTAACACAACAAAGTATCAGTCATTAATAACAAAAACAATTTTTTTTTCCACTTTGAAATGCACCCTCCACTTTTTCTTATCACTTGCATTAAATTTTAAGTATTAGTTATTGGCTTTTATTTTATATAAAATAAAATGAAATCTTGAATAGAAAGCACTTATATTTCGTAATTGCTTTTGTTTTTCCATGTTTTTTTATATATATTTTTTCTTAAGCACTGAATAGTACTTTCTCGCTATAACTCACATGTCTTTTGTTTTTAAGTTATAGCTCAATCACTTAAAATTATAGAAAGTATTCCTCTCGTTTGATAAATTTTTTCCTTTATTATTGACTGTTAAGTTTTGTTGTGAAATAGAGGAACTTCCTTTTCCAAAACCTTAAATCTGAAGAGCGGTTTCATAATTTTGAGGTTAGGATTGTTAGGTTAAATTTTGATTAAGTAGAGGCTTTTATGAAGTTTCAAAAGTAAAAGAACTTTTTAGAAATGTGGAAAAGAAAGTTTTTCTTTGGTCACACGTTTTTAAGGTTTTGATGAATATTATTTTGTTTTTTTAGCTTGAAGATGAGTTGGATATTGAAGATGAGTTGGAAAGGGAGTTGGCTGCCGAGCAGCTCGAAGAGGAAGAAGAGATGTGCCTCCAATTGGCACTCGAGAGGGATGCCACTCATCGACCTTTGGCAAAAGTTTTATCGCTCCCAGCAAATTTCACTTTCTCCGGCGACCGTCGGGATTCGAACTCGCCAAACAGTATGTGTTAAAATTAAAATCGAAAATTGATGTTTCCTTTCAGATTCGAGGCAACGTCGAGCGTCGTCGAATTCGTGGAGAGACATTCGAGAAAATGCGATTGCGAAGAATGCAAGGCGAAGACAAACTTTACAAGGACCCATGTTGATACCTCCAGCATATCCAGCAGTCGGATATACATCAATTTACACGACGCATCATGACCGAGAAAGAGTACTAAGGAAATAAATAGTCTTATTTGTATTGATTTTATTCCAGATACGGGTCACAAAGCAGCAATCAATCGATGATGAAAGCCCAGTAAACCTTTCAGCTCCTACGAATTCCAGGTTGATGAGCCTCCCAGAAACTTGCCAGGTCGAGACAAATCCAGAGCGAAGTGAAGTAATTCGGGAATCGCCCGAATCGCTTTCTCCCGGTGTCATACTGGTCCCCCCTCCTTACACGGATGCCGAATCTCCAACAGAAAACGTCACGTCCGATCCAAGACAAGAAAAACTACAAGTAATATCTCTTTTTCAATTTTCCCGTTTGAGCCATTTTTTAAAGGTAAGCCCGGGCGGACAAAGGGTTCGGATTCGACTTTGTGATACAAGAATGGATTCAGGAATCGGCGACGAAAAGCACAGCCAAGAATCGCAGCCATCCTCCGGCAATCCATACGAAAGGGAAACATCAGAAATTCCCATCGATCAAGTCATCGTACATAACCAACGAGTTTCATAGTGAAATTATTCAATCAACAAAATAAAACATTCCGACTTTATTTTTGCAAAATGGTTCTGAGCCAACTTTAGAGGGTGAAAGTAGACAAGAATCTAGAAAAACGTTTATTTATTTATTTAAAAGATTTCTTTTCTTCTATTTATAAAAAATTAATGGAAAAAAATTCATATCGACCCAGTTTTCATCCGTTAAATTGTCAATTAACGGTCATTTTTATCCTTATATCAATGTTGTCCTATAGGAAACGTGCCCTAACCTGCGCACAAGAAAATTTTAAAATTTCAATGTTATGAGCTGGTCTCAGATTATTTTCAAATAAAAAAAAATATATATTTCTTTATTCCGTTTTTGCTAAAAAGGAAAGCTATTCTTTGGCTATTTTATTCAGCTTTTAATAAGTTCCTAAATTATTTTATTGCCAATTATCAAATCACTTTTTTTTAATTTATATTATCGCACATTTTTTTAAATTATTCATTAATTGTTAGATTATTAAAAGAGGTTTATATAACAAAAAAAAAGATAATAATATATCCAAAAAAAATATATTTTATAAAAGAATTTCATTTTTTACTTGAAAAAGGGAACTAACATAATGTGTAGACAACGTAGCTAGCATTAAAAGAAAAGAAAAAAATAATTAGAAACTTTAAAAAGTAGTAAAAAAACCCTTTAGAAATAAATCATAAAATTTAAAACAAAAAAATTGTAAAAACTAGAAGACAATCTGTGTAGTATCTATTTTTCTGACTTCATGACACTGTTGTAAAAATAAAAAAAATAAAAAGTCAATTTTATAATAGTCTACATAAATAAATACAAAAAGCAGGGTATATTTGCACAGATATATAATGCAATTTTAATTTAAAAGGGAGGAAAATAACGAAAATTCGGCCTATAAACAACAATCAAAATTTAAATTTTTTTTTTATTTAAGTAGACTATAATTTCAACAGTGTGTTCCCTAGCTAGCCTTATCTACACTAAGACTGTTAGATAAATGTTAGACCTTTAGAACAGCTATAAAATTAAAAGAAAAAAAGTTAATAATAAAAACTGTATAGTCTCATCATGTCTTTCTCTAAGTGTTTTTCATGGCAAGTGCTTCGTATAATTTGCGCATTTATTCTTTATTTATGGGTTCGAAAAGCACAAGATAAAATGCCTGGAAAACATTAGCTATAAACATAAGTCGTTCAATTCATTTTCATTTTGTTCGGTTTTATAGGTTCTTTTGGAAAAATATAGAATGAAAGTTGTGGGGCCACAAACGAATGGCATGACCTCTTCAGGACGGACCATAACCCAGATCTTATCAATGTAGTATTGTAATTTAAAGCAATATAATATAAGTACTTTCAACGGTCATTTTTGGTGACATTCTAGTCTTAACTTAAATGGGATGACCAGAAAAGTGATCGTTTCATTTAAAAATATTGTAACAATGTGTATGTTGTATTATATTCTTAGCAAATCTGTGATATTCCTAAAATACTGTACAGTAAATTTAAAAAAAAAATCGCTTCGGTTTTTTTTTTTTTTTAAATTAGATTTCAAGTTTTTTGCCAATTTTTGTTTTGTACATTATGGTCTCCTTCTATGTAACTATAACATAAAAAGAAGAGAATATAAAAGTGTGAGAAAAGTGAAATATAATAGATATTCTTATGTGTTTGTTGGAAATTTCGTCCTTTATTTTTTTTATTTTTCCTAATTGTGGTAATCGATACCGATTTTCACAAGGGAGAAAACATTGGGCCGAAGGCGGGGGCTCTCGCCATATTGCCTAGACGCCGGGGAAATGGGCTAACTGGTAATGAGCAGCCAGAACAAACCAGGAGGTGAGTTAGAGGAACAAATCGTCCCAACCTGGGAATCGAACCCAGGACTCCCGTGACGTATCTACGATTAAGAATGTAAACATTATAAGTCTAACACCTTATCCACTACACCATGGAGGTCCCCAATTTCGGCCTTTATTGATTCCAAACAAGATCAATCAAGCGGTCCTCAAAATTGATACAAATTCCAATGTATTTACCTAAAATATATTTTGAATATGGGAAAACTCCACAAGGGGGTTATTAATTATTACCCATTAAGGGACCAGTCAGAATTAACATTATTATTGAGTAATAAACCTACAGGCCCTAGAATCAAAATCATTGAAATGATACAGGTAGGTACAAGACAAGGAACACACGATGTTAATTATCCTTGGGCACAAAATAAGGGCTTGAAATTCGGAATTCACTATGTATTCAGTTATTCCAATCACTTATCAACTTGAATTCTTACCAAATATACCCCCTAAACTTTTAAGGGACAAAAATTTGCTTTTCTAAAAAATTAAATATTTGTCGCAAACTCTTTATAAAATCTATCAAATAATGATACATCTGAAAAGGACTCACCTTTTTACGTTCGGCGCAATTTCAGAAGTTCCTTTTTCTAAGCTCGATTATTCGATTCGCGTTTACAATACATATTGTAAACTTTCAAACTCAAATTCGGTTCGGTTCACTAATTTAATCGTTCAAATTCGAAAACTTTCTTTTTTATTATTGTAAAACGAGAGACGCGCGTCCGACACATGAATCCCCGGAGCGTCCTTTTCGAATTTAACGCCTTTCGGCCTCGTCCTCCACTGCCGACCCAATCGAACTCCAGAATATCCCATGAATCGAATTGATATTTTATATTAATTTACTCCTCGTTCAATAAATCTAATTTATAATTTAATTTTAAATAATAATTTCTTGTGATCCTAATGCCCTCTGTGGCTCAAAACTGAACATGATATTGGAGGGAAAATTCAAAATATCATTGAAGTTCGCTTCACATCCTTACCTTTAAACAAACGAACAACAATCGAATTACTTCAAAACAAAGCTTTTGGACGTCAAACAACTGTCCAAACCATCACTCCTCCACCCTTTTTAATTTTTAGGGACTTAGGTTTGTCAGGTGCTACTATTTGTAATGACAAAGAGAGACAAAATTCGCCATCTTCGGAGACTCAAATGAGACATAATCATAGGCAATGTCTATGGATATAATAATACATATTATGTATTAGTATTACCCTGCAACTTTTGGATGAAGATTTTATATTCCCCATAATAAGCATAAGTACCTTATTGCAAAAGGTTCTCACTAAAATTTGGACGCTAAATATAAGTCAAAATCTTGGTCAACACGCCATTTCGTCATCAAAAATGTCTAGAAACTTACTAATAATGTTATTTTCTCATTCGAGAAACAGCCAAAATTTTTATGCAGAGTTGGGCGAATAGATATTCATAAAGCTAAGAAATTCGTAGATAAATTTATTAATTTGACTAAAATTTATATATTTTTTTAAAACTTTATTTTGCATGATTTCAAACATTTTTGCCTATTTGCACTGTACTTTCATATTTATGTATTTTCCTTTATGGGTTTTTTGTAAAAAATTTTTCCCAAAAATATACAACTATGTATCAAAACCAGAAACTGTCACGGAGCAGGAGTATAAAAGCATATATAAATTTAAGCCGAAAGAAAAAGCTTCCAAGCTGCGCTTTCATGTCCAACTTTGTACATATGTATCGAAATTTCAAATAAATTTATTATCTATCTATTTATGTATAAATTTCCAGAAATTGGTACGTTTTATGTAAAACATGTTATTTTTTATTTATTTTCTAAATTTTTATATGTACCTGTTAACCGAGTGTCTTAAACCACTGTTTTTTAAATTTTTTTTGTAATGACTACTCCGTTGTGGGACTATTCCTGTGGAGTTGTAATTTATAAATAAATAAATAAACATTCCAGATACTTCCTTTTGCATGATGAATATAAATATATTGGCACTTTCAAACATATTTAAATTCATACAAAATAAAGACGAAATAGCATACATTGATAAATTGCAGTCAAATTAATAAATTTACTTGTGAATTTCAAGAAATTCATCCACAAAATGTATAAATTTC
The DNA here is from genome assembly GCA_018703685.1 of Orius laevigatus. Taxonomy (NCBI): domain Eukaryota; kingdom Metazoa; phylum Arthropoda; class Insecta; order Hemiptera; family Anthocoridae; genus Orius; species Orius laevigatus. The sequence goes on along the minus strand of JAGWEN010000063.1, from coordinate 179,249 downwards.
TGAGAATTATGTAAGTGGAGTGCAAATGTATTTTAATTCATCCAAAATTAACTTAAAATAACATAATTTGTAGTTGTTTTTTTTTAAGCTCTTGCTCCACATATTGCACTACAAGAGCCCCCTTGCCTCACTCCCCGGCCCTGGTGATAGGAGGGGGGATTACAGGACTGTGATCCAGATTGGACGGTCACCCATCCACATCCTAACCACGGCCGACAATGCTTAATCAATGGAACCGGTGCTTTATTGCCGCTAGCCCGTAGCCTACATAAATTGTAGTCAAATTCATAGTAGTGAGTTTCTAAAAATTCATACATAAAATGTATGAATTTCTTAGATTTATGAATGTGAATATGAATATAACCGTATTCATTTTCATACCCGTAATCATATTCATATGTTTTAGCCGTTTGATTTTATTCATATTTATGAATACGAATGCGCCCAAATTTGTTTTCAGTCAAGAAGTATGATCGTGTAAGCATGTACATCAATCAGTATTCATTCCTTTTTAGTATTATAAAGTGTACCCTACAGTCACCCTGGAGGTATAAATAAACCACTACAGACATAATGCTAGCTAGCACAGTAATTTAGCTAGAAAGCGATAACTTTGTTAATACATTATTGAAAAAGTTTTATTAAGGAATAAAATAATATGTACAGTTATGACACTTTTAATACAACTTTTTTTTTTAATTAGCAAGAAAATTAGCAATATTGTTATCTTCTTCGTACTTTTGCCTCTGTTCATCTGTGAGTCGCTCTTCAAGTTCTGTACAAACTTGTTCGATTTCGTAATTTTTCTTCACTAATTCTTGCCACATCATTTCCAGCTTGGTCAACTTTTCTCCAGCTTTGGTTTGAGCATGTTTCCTCTGCCAGTTTATCTCCTGGATTTCTTTCCTACAAAGAATCATGAAGTTACTCAACTATAAACTATCGCACTACCTTATGGCTTGAAGATTTTTTTGAGCAAGCGAAAGACATTTCATTAATAATTCAATATATAATTTCCAAGCTTCGCAACTGTATTCCAGCATCAATTCTAAATTGCAGATTCTGTAAAATAAAGAAATAAATTATGATTGAAAAATGCAGAGGCAAACCTGGTGGCTTGATGTTCAAGCTGAGCCATGGAATTAGCGACGCACTCGTCCCACGCTTTCAGATCGCTCATTTTCGCTCCTGGGGGCGGAGGGAGCTCATAACGTTTCATACTCAGCGTCTCCATAGGCAACCTTTGCTGTAACCTTTCAAATTCGTTCTTCATCAAGTCAGTCTAAAAAGCAATAAGTTTCAATTGAGAGATTCCACTCATTAAAAACTCAGCAAGTACACCATGGAGAAACCAGCAGCTTCACACTTACCTCAAATACATTGACGTTCATGTTTGGGAGATGTTCGAGGTAGTTTTTAGTAGGTCGGTACCTCCTCGTTTCTTCCTCGACCAACGCCAATGCCTAAAAATTATCAGTTACATAAAATAAACAACAAGAAATAGCTCAAACCCCTTCACGAGTGCCAGGCTCGTCGTAGCCAACGTCAATATACGGCAAAGCGTCCACAAATATTTCTCCAGCCATAGTATCAATTGAAATATAATAAAAAATAATAAATGAGAATAATAATAAACGAATGAAATAATAAACGAGAAGACGCTTCCGAGTTCCGAAAGTTTGCTTCGAAGTTCGAATAGGTTACACAACTGTTATAGCTCATAAAGATAAGACTGTAATGTGTAACCGTACAAAAGGTTTACTCTTCTTGTTATTTCTCTCAAGATTAATTTAATTTAAAAAAATAAAATATGTCGAATGCTAATTTGTTTATGATATCTGGATATCCGAGGGCACCTCTTCAAAATGGCCTCGGTAGATACGTCTGCCAGCTTAAGAGGATCACCCTCAAATTTTGCAAAAGCAACGGAGACAGCAAAGGTGTGAGGTAGGTACCTCGAAAAGAAGATTCTTAAGTAAATTTCAAGTACTTTCAACCATTTATGGAGATCTCATTGTCATGTCTAGTCTATCGGGACAGAATGTTAGAGTCGAGTCCCCTCGGAAGTCCAGGAAATTCTTATCAAGTTAATAATTTGTGTTTCGTTTTCAGGGAATTTATAGAAACAGAGCTGGTCGATTTCGCCAAAAACAATCCGGGAGTCGTCGTTTATGTGAAACCGAGGAGGCATAGATCGCCCAATCTGACAGCAGAATATTGTAAGCGACTTAATTCACGTCTTATTAAACAAATTGAATGTTTTAATTTTAGTAAACGGTCAAAAAGATTACATCAACTGCCATCATTTTTCCAAAGAAGAAGTTTACAAATGGATAAATTTATTCACTCAAAAAGGTGGCAAAGAAACAATGCGATACAAAAAGCTTTGGCACACCGAAAACCCAAGCATTCAAGGAATATGGACTCCGACCACATTTCAAGATCCACAACTCAACCTCGCCACTTTTCCTCTGGTAAATTTTTTCAAAATAACAGAAAAAAAAAGTTAATAATTCATTTTTTTAGGAAAATATGAATGGACCACGAAACAAGAAGCCGACAGCTACTGAAATTTTATTAGAAATGTATGAAAAAGAACAACTAGAGGGTGTCATTCAGACGCAAGGCGAGAATATTAAAGTCCAAAAGGCGAATGTTATAGAAACTATTGAAGAAAACAAAAAGGTTTTTTCATAATCTTGTTTGTAAAATTAATAGTCATTTCCGTTATAAATTGTAATTAAATTTTAAGTTCAATTTTGTATCCTAATTTACATAACACTTACTATGTATTACTTTATGCCTTAATTTTGAAGTGATCACACAAATCACCCTTCAAGAAGCTGGGATCACAGCTTCGATTGATCATGGATATCAATAAACTTTAGCACTTGTTACTGTTGAAGAAAAAGTTGTTAAAAACAGAAAATTTTCAATGTTGTTGCTGTCAAGTGCATGATGGGACAGATAAATACGTATTTAAATTCATGATGGTTCGATACCAATCAATGCATGATGGGAAGCTCGAAAATTATCGGAAATGTTGAAATCAGCATTTCCTCTATGAGGAAAATTTTCCTTTAGTTAATTAAAGAGGGTTTGAGTAAACACCTCTGTTATATGTATGTTTGAAGGTGCAAATAACTTGTTTTTCTTTTAATTTTCGTCATCTTTCTTTCATATAAGATGAGATTCCTAGGGAGGGCTATAGACCTGTGTCCATATAAAATATCATTTATCACACAGTTGGCAGAAATTGGTCTTTACTTTTTAGACGCAAAATTCTTTTTCTTTGACTCTTCAAAATTATTTTAGATAGAATTTTAGACCAAAAACTAGTATGTACCTACTTTTATTGTACAATTTGGTTTTGTGTTTAAAAGACTAGTTTGGGAGTCTTGTAAAGAAACTCATCTTATTGTCGCGAAATTTGGGGGATTTGGATAGAAATGATGATGCAGAAGAGTGTGTGCTAGATAATGGCGTTTCTGAGTGCTGAATGTTGAGTCTGGAGATGGAATGAGAATGACTTTCATTTTGGGCTGCAGAATGGCCTGGAAAGTGGAAACCTCTGGACTGTTCCGGATTGATCTAGAACTTTCAGGAATGTTCTATTTGGTCCAGAAGCTTCCAGGCGGCTCTGGAACATGATGGTCCAAAGTCCAAACGTTGGTGAGCGTCACTCTGATGTGGTCGCCACAGGAGTTTAAAGGAAAGTTTGGAATTTTAAGGCACAAAATTTCCTCAGTGTCGCAACATTTGGGAGGATTTGGACAATTCCCACACGACTTGTTAGGAACAGAAAGTTTTTGAAGAAATGTTGATTTTGAGGTTTTTTGAAGAAAATTTGTCTTTTAAAAATTGGTTTTGAGATTCTTGACGAAAATTGGCTCTTAAAATGTTGCTTATATGGGTTTTGGTCGAAAAATAGCCTTTAAATGTTGAGTTTGAGGTTTTTGGACGAAAATTTGGCTTGGTTTTGAGGTTTTTGACGAATATGTACATAATTGGATTTTGTCATTTTATGAACAAAAATTTGAGTTTTTGACAATTAAAAATGTTGGGATTTTTCCAGCAAATTGTCTCATTTTGTGAATATTTGGCAAGTTTTTTGAGTTCAGAAAATGGCACATTGTCGCAAAATTCAATGCAAGTAAATTTGGACAAAAAATTTTAAGAACGGGAACTTTAAACCCTTTATTTGAGCTTACATATTTATTTATTTTATTTTATTTTATAAAATTTTGTACGCTTGTGCTTATTTTCAGATCTTCTAGGTACATATTCTTTGAACAACTTCGTTTCTCATTCATTTTTAGGAAGTAACCGTTTAGAAATGTGTTTTTCTAAATTACCTACAAATAATTTTTTCTCCTCTGGAAGCGCATGCGTTCGTCTTGGCGGCGGATCCTGAGTTAAAACTTTTTTTAAAAACGTCATGGAGGGGATGCGAGAGACCGGTCGTTTCAGACGTCCAGTGATATGTGCGATAACGTAAACGGTTCGTTTGTTATTTACGTACGAATTTTTTAAAAAGCAAATCTTTCATCGTCAACGGCAATTTTTTCCCCAAGGTAAGACCTCCACGTTTTATTTCATCGTTATAAAATTGTTGAACTTTAAATGACAACTCTTCCGTTTTAATTTTGTCCCATCTAAAATTAAAGAGACACGCAGGGCATTCACATGGGAAGAGACAAGGAGGATGTGATTATTTTTACTAGCCGAGTATTTTGACTACAACTCTCTTGACCCAGTTTTTCTCTAGTCATCCAGCATCACAAAACAACTTTTTTCCCCCTCAAAAGGCTCTAGAAAAAGTTCAAAATATTCATCTGATAAATCCGGAAGGGAATGCCATTTCTCAGTACCTACTTGATTTGTGAAGAATGGTCATTATTCAGCATGAGATGGAGTAGGGCGACCATTTCGGCATGCATCTTCAGGCAAACGAACACCATAACCTTCAACAGATACGTCATTCCAGTGTGTCCGACTTCATTCCAAGACTCATTTTCTAATGCTCCTAATGTTCTGTGAATTTCTATACTAACGGGAACTCGATTAAATTTTATTTTCAAAGCTTAAAAGTAAAATAGATTTTTTTTTTTTTTTTTTTTTTTTTAATAAATGTATTGTACCAGAGGATGCTTACTCGGCTTTTGTGCCGGTTTAAAACATGAGCTTCCCTTTAAGACACGTTTTCTTCTTTGGGTCACGTATCGAGAAAATCTGTTGCCCACCTGGACCATTCATCTTTCAGGTAGTCTCCTCTAAAACATTCGTTGAACATTTTGCCACACTCGCTGTTATTTTGATTCCATTTCGAAAAAAAAGGAAATCCCGTAAACATTCTTGAGATCACATCATTGTATACAATTTTAATGTCAATATTTAGGGACTGTAATTTTTTTCTTTTCAGTTTTTGCGTTCCAGCATCATATTTGTGAGCTCAGCTTATTTCTCTAGAGTTTTTAATTGCCTAAAAAAAAGGCCGACTTTTTTCTCTTTTTTTTTGCTTTCTATGCGCCTTATATGATTCATAAAGAAATAGAAAATGCGATTAGATTAGATTAGGCTGTCGTAAAAATGCAGGCCAGCAAAAGAAACAGGAAGTCATCGGTAAATATCTGGCTGTGGATGGCCTATTTGCCTGGAAGAACATAATTTAATTACAAATAAATAAAGAATAGCGTTTGCCAGTCGTTTAGATGTAACTGGTATCTCAAGAGTTATCCTTTGAGTGAATTTCGAAAAGATCGTCGTTGCCAATGAGAAGATGAAATTTTGCGTGACGACCATGGTTCAATAGTTTATAAAATAATGAACTTTTTAAACTTCATGCAATCTAAAAGGAAAAAACCCGGGAGAAGTTCCAGATGTCCGGCGTTTCTCACCTGGGACGACCACCTGCCTTCCTACTCTCGCGCTTCACCTGAAAATAAGGTCCTTTCCCTCAGGGACTCATCTGTCTTCAGACGAAAAAACCGAATTTCAAAGCTTCCGGACAAAGAACTCTTTCAATTTTCTTAAAATATTCAAGCCGTAAATTTTAATTTAAAATGCCATAAAAAACATATTTTATCAAAATTTTAGCTGGATCGTAAATTAAGTTATAATTGTTTTTTCTGGCATGTCGACTCTCGAAATTCGGTACGAGAAGATGAAAACGTAATAAAATCGGTTGCTGTTATTTAACGCTATCGTGACAGAGAATACAGAACTAAAATTAGGCTAAAAAAAGACTCAAGGAAGCTGTAATATTATGTATTAATTATTATTATCGAGGTTTTATCCGTGGTGAAGTCTTGGTTGTTTGATATTCTGGTAGAATAGACCTTGATTGTAATTGGGGTGGAGGATCTGTACAGTTGGCAAGTTTTCTGTTGTTGTTATGTTGTTATGTGGCGTTGTTAAACGCCACATAACAACGAACAGAAATCTTGGTTGTTTAGTAGCAGAGACAAAGCGAATAGTAAATTGAAGTTTAATCTTTGAGTATATAAACACGTAATTTATAAACTCAAAGGTGCACGATTGCACGATTGCAACTTGTCCCTTGATCAACAAAAATATTGCTGGCTGGCAGGTGAGTGGCTACTTAATTCATGTATTCATAGATTTCTTTTTCACAGAAAAGAGGGGAAAAACGGTTGACAAGCATGAAAATTGCACTATCTAGGGCCCTGTTCGAAATTTGCAACAATACGAAGTAAATCTTGAGTTGAATAGACGTTGCGATTTCGATCTTGGCGAAAAACGTTGTTTGGGTTGGGGGAGATGGGTTTTTGCCTGGAAACTTCTCCCCCTCCTCAGGCTCGCTTTTCCCTGAAAACGGTTCCGTTTCCACGGTCGGGAACGCACATCTGTACGTACCTAAAACCATTGTCAAAGTAGACAATGTAGGCATTTACGTGCCGGATCTGACAAACCCCGTCATCTGCCGCCAGCTGCCCTCCTCGCAAGTAAACAAGGTCAGAGCGGCCTGCTTAAAAACTTGGAGAACACGGAAAAAATTACGTTGCCCCACTTTTTGTTTGGAACGAGTCAAATAATTTAGGATGTCGAATGCCAGGTGCGGTTGATGGCTATTTAGCTCAAAAACAGCCTCGTTCCGTCACCATAAAAATTTGACTTCCTAAATTGCCAACCCAGGTGAAGGGAATTAGGAGGTACCGATGACTACTGTTCCCTAGGAGGAGCTCTTGCTTACTAGTAGGTATAACCAATCTCAGGTTATCTCCAAATGTCGAAGGCGAAGTACTAGTCGGTATTGATCGTACCGATCGAAAAATTTTTTTGTCTTGCAAAAGATGTTTCCGCCCTTTTTATTTTATTTTTTTATGAGGTCGCTGAACCCAAATTTCTCTGAAAACACTTTTTATGTTCCCTGACGAATTGAACGTCTCCGAGTTAGGATAGATTTAATTTTTTTAAGCGCAATTTTGGGCTTTTTATAGGTTTTCTGGGAGGGAACTTCACTTGCACCTTTTATTTTGGATAATATAATAATAAAGTGTAAGTTTGGTGATTGAGGCTTCATGGACCAGTTATTAAATTTAGATTTCTGTCCGATACTTGGGAGTCAGGAAGTTCTCGAGGGGAACAATACGAAAGGAGTGGCGTCCCAGGATGTGCCGAGCCCACTTCACGAAATTGATCTCCTTCCTGTATCGGTTCGGCTCACACGCTCTCACCGTTTTGGTACCGCCGATGGACAGGTCTGAGGTCAAACCGAAAAAGATCTTCGCTCCAAAGCGCCGCGTGCCGACCGCCCCTCATCCAATGTAGGCGAAACGTCTGGCATTGATAGCATGTCAACAGCCTCGAGTTATATTTATAACCCCGTCCCCCACGCTTTCCCATCCATTCCGCCCTTTTCCCCCAATTAATATTTAAATTCTTTTTCAAAATACACCTATAAATGGCGAAGTTGAGATGTCCTTGATTGATTGATATTTTTTTCTTACTTGAAAACTTGCATCTGCCGTACATCTGGCCTTTCCTGTAATCAGTCAGTCACAGTTGTAATTTACTTACAAAAGGTTTGGAGTTATTTAATTCCAGTAGACATGCAACAACCTTGAGAGTGAACCAATTCTTCAACGCAATCAACTACGTATTATCATTGATTAAAGACGACTAGAAGAATAACTTCTTTTTTGAGGAAGCTAAAACTGACACAAAGCTTATCAGTTATCAATATTAATTGCTCCAGATTGTTCCAAACCAAATAAACAGCGAGTAGGCCATTTGAACATTCTACATGAACATTCTCTGGCTTTCTTTGAATTCGAGAAGTGGGATGTTGCCATTCCATTTGCCAACGATGTCCATGATTTTTGAATTACATACATCTGGAATTGCGCCATCGATGACTCACTGAAGGCCCTACGAAATTCTTGAAGTACAGGGCGAACTTCTTTCGAGTTCGTTTCCGAATAAAATGGCCTTTTGTTCTTTAATTTCCCTTTATTTCAAGCTGTTGAATCATCGTTTAACCTTGGACGTTTATTAGGCTTTTCGGTAGCGCGGCATGTCGAAAACGAAATAACTGCCCCTCTTCGTCACTCTTAAAAAAAAAAAAGTTTATGGGAACCTAGGCGTCAAGTTTGAAACAACTGTGACCTACTTTGGGGCATTTTTCGGTACAAAGGAGATTCTGCCCGAGGGGGTTTTTTGGATACCTTTTTCCCAGAGATCTTAATGGGGGTCGAACCTACGTGGACGACCTTGATTCGGCAAGCGGCACAAAAGACGAGGGGAGAACACCAAAAAAACAAAAGACAGGTTTTAGGGTAAAAATTCGAAAAAGCCGATTGACTACTTCTACTTCCCAATTTTCTTTTGTCCAAAATTATTCAAGGTTGTGAATTTTCGACCCTCAATACCAAAACTATGACCTTCAAGCCAATTTTTCCATGAAGCTTTTGAAAAGATTCCTAATTTATGCACTTTTCCAAGAGGCATTTCTACACTAAAATGACAGTGGAATAAAGGGGACACCTTTACAAAGCACTTGTGTTTTATTACTTTATTTACCATTTTCAGCACGCTTTTGATTTTTTACGACTTGTCTAGGGATGGGGAGATTTTACGACGCTATAAAACATTTCTAGGAGGGGTTGCTGGTTCAACTGGTTTTCACACCCCTCGCTTATTAAAATTTACCCCATTTTAATTAGTTTAAATAATTTTTTAAAGGCGAGGGGGATTCGAGTGGACGCACAAAAGGCCCTCCGATAAAAAGATTTGGAACGAGATGGTTGAGAGTTTCGGGACACAAAAGGGGAAAAAAGGGCTCAGGGCTGGATGGGCGAGGCTCAAGTGCGAGAGGATCTCTTATTACCCGCCTGGACTTCCGCTCTTTACACATTAGATGACGAATGGAGGCGGCTCAGGGAACGGATAAGGTTTCAAAACGGATCGCCCTCCACGGCTCCACCAAAAAGGAGCATACAGATCCCCCAGATAAGAAAATTACAGGGTCGAATTAAACGAAATAGGGTTTTGATTTCTTTGTCAGGTTGAGGTCTGTAGGTTTATCAAAAAATATTTATCCTGCAAATCGCAACAAGCCTACAATAATTTTAGGAGTTTCAAATGTCCTGTCTCCTTATTGGATCAGGATCCCCATAGGCTGAACGTGATTCTCGCTTTTTGTGATTCTCGGTTATTGATTACGCCATGGAGTTCACCGCTCCAGAATATTGGCATAATTAGTTGTTCTTAGGCATCCTCATTTGTATTGTTTTTGTTTTTTTCAAACATAAACTTATTTGCCCAGGGTGGCCAATACAGACACATGGGGGAGTGGGAAAGGACCAAGCCCTCGCTTGGGTATGGGGAAAAAACAAGGAGAAACAATCAACAAGGTAAAATTAAAGTACAAAATCCTTCTCTTCGATGCCCCCAGTAGTCGTAGCCACTTCATCTATATTTAGGCCTTCCCCCGGAATTGGGAACGGGCTTGGGAGTTCAGCGCTTTCTGAGGCCTCACCCTCACTCCAGAAACCTTCGGTAAACAGGAGGCGAATGTCCGGACAGAAGAGAAGACATGGACAGCACAAATACATAACATAAAATTCATTCACTCACTCATCACTCACTACCGTGGAAGTGTCTAGTTCTGAAGGGTCCCTGGGAAATATTGCATTTTTACGTAAGGGGGCCAACACAGACAGGCGTGTGAAATTAATATAGTTTCAAGGCCTGAAAGCCCATCCTGGATTAGAATGCATGCAGTCAGCAGACGCTTATCGCCTATAACCTTGATTAGTTCCGCTCAACTTTATCCTTCCCTCACAAAACCTTTAACTTTTCTCAAATTATTTTATCATTTTTTTTTTCTTCTTTATAATATAGGGCACTTGCACCCCACGACGAAAAAAAAAAGCTATTAACGAGCCTCGTAAAAAAAAAATAATTAAGACTGTTCGAAAACGCGTTTAAAAATTTAGGTTTCTCCCATAAATTTTGCGGAATTCGTATAATATATTTCGTCGTGCAGAAAGAGGCCGCTGTCCAGTTTGCGGACAATGGAGGGACAAAAAAATATCTGATTGACTTTTGAATTAGGGAAAAAAGTAAATGGCGGTCCAGAAAACGGGTTGCAGATGTCCACTTCCGTACACTCAACCCGAAAGAAACGAAAACGTTCCTCGACTAACTTTTTTTTAGACTTCCTTGAGAAAAGCCGAAATAGTTTACCTGTTTCGGAGGCGCCTGCTTATAGCGGTTCCTTGAAGAAAACAATAGCATTAATATTTAAGTAGTTCGTTGTCCCCTTGAGTTAATCCACCTTAAGAAACCACCCTCGGTAAAACCCTTAACGGAGATTTTACGCCTAAACCTTTGACAATCGGTCGTAAAAGTGTTCAAAACCTAAAAAAGTAACGGTACTCCACCTATTTCGGGCGGAATTATTTTTTCGAGAAGTTTTTGCAATATTTGTTTTGCATAAGAAATGTTTTCTCCCCCTTTTGAGGTCCACGCCTTGTCCGATTTTATTTCGGCCTCACAAAAAATTACGACATGTTTCGTCTTAAGTAGGAGGGTCTTGTCGTGTTATTTGTTTCGCTTTTGTAAATTGCAACATATCGGGTCCACCGGTTTCCCTTTTGTACGGAATGAATCGGGTAGAGATTCAAAATCCCTTCCTTCTGGCGCAACCATAAACGGTCCTCTTCAAAAGTTCAACCGAAAAATAAACACGGGGAAAAAAATCCGCTAAAAGGCACTGAATGTGCTTTTAAAAAATTTAAGTTTCCTAAATTCGTAGGTCGTGGTTCTACATTCCGGTTCAAGGGCGATTAGGGCGTGTATGCAACAGGGTGGTTTTTTAAATTCCCCCTCATCACAACCGTGACAAGAAGGGTTTCACACCCTTGATTTTAATTATTATTTTCCCTCGACTAATTTAAATGTTTCTTTAACTGTTTAATTACAAAAAAAGCGTCTTTTTTTTTCTGATGAATAACGGATTTCAGATTTGTAATTCAATATACCCGAATAGAACTGTATCTGATCGGAATAAATGTTTCGTCTATCAACCTTATGACCTAAGAGGATTTTGGCCCCGGACGCACGTGCAAAAGAGAAGAAAATATGGAAATAAGTTCAGATTCGTGAGTCTCTCTGTGGTCACTTCCATCAACAAAGGCGAAATCTGCAGCAGCCAGCAGCTAAGGTTCGGCCCGTTCGCCATTGTTGATGGGGTGGGTTCAGGGTTGAGTTGTTTGGCGTATCAATTCAAATCTTCGCACCCGGTCTTTTTGATCGCATAAAAGAGGGTGAGAGGAAAAGTTTATTGGAAACCTGTTGGGCGTAAAAACAGCATCAAGTGTATAAAAATCTTTTATGGTGCCGTTTAGTAAATGGAAATCGTAAAAAGGGGGGAGGGAATCGAGGAGGGAGGCCTCGTTACAATAGCATCCGAAATCTCTTACATTGTTCATCGCGGAATAAAAATGGGTCGAAACGATTTCAACTTGTTGCATGGATCGCACCCCGAAATTTCCATAACCGCAGCCCATTGGGACCGTTAGAATTAGAGAGAATATTTTAAGGAAAAGAAACCGGGGAGGTATAGAACGAAGAAGCAGCTGCTATACACGGCAGCTGTTCACCTTTCGTTGCGTAAGTTCTACTCTCATTACAATATAAAAGAAAAACCAGAGTTCTCTCCCTATACATTTTTTTTCTCTTCTTGGTCTCCTTCTTCTTTTTTGAAAATTTCTCCGTCTCTCTCAGATCTTTCAAGAGGCCCCCCTTTCGGATCAAAAAGGGGATCCTTTTGACAAAAGGGCTCAGGGGTACGAACTGATGCAACGCGTTGCTAAATATGAGGAATTGCCTCTGTTCTTAGGATATATCATATAGGATCTTGTAATATTGGGTGCCTTCCAAAAAGGAAGCACCTTCCGCTTCATGCTTGGAATACCGATTTTTGCATCTTTAAGATAGGCCTGTGTAATCCTCACACCTAATTTATTGCTCGTTTGTGGCCTGTGAGTTTGCTTTTGATCTCATTCTAGAATCTTCGTTCGGGGGAGTCATTTTATGGTTTCCAATTTTTACACTGGGCTAAAGGGCCCAGCCATTTCCCGTCGATTTGGATAGTCCCTGTTGGCTTTCGAAACGAGTCAACTTTTTTAAAGGCAACACTTGACGTTTCTCTACGTGAAACATCTGTTGCTTCCCGTAGTACAAACCTTGAGGGCGTAAAAACGAACATAAACGAAGGCTTCACGACACCTGCAGTTAACGATCGACGCATGAAGTCGTTTGCTAAAGGGGAGTTAATGATTTGGCCCCTTTTTTTCAACCCCTGCCCTACTTTTACATAAAAATGATTGACGTGAAAAACAAATATGAAATCAAGAAATAAAAGGGTGGTTTTTCTCCCCACGATATCAAACCCGTTGTGAAAGGCTCCAGCCTGGCATCTCGTTAAGTCTTGATGAATCGTCCAAAACCCTTTTTTATTTTTTTCTTCCTTACATACAACGTATGTCTGGGCAAAAAACAAAGGTAAGGAAGTCTGTAAATCTGATGTGGTAGCTTGTTCTTCATCGGCTTCGCTGATGGAGGCAGATGGGATGCGGCACCTGCCCAAAAGGCACGCGCCATCCAGCCATCTGCCTTATTCGAAAAGCATCGTTGTCTTCCCCACCTGGAAACCGTCTTTTCCATTTCACCCACTCACCAATGGTGAATACAAACGGAACTTCTCAAAATTATTTATTGAATCATCCACGATAAGGAGCACACGTGTATCTCACAATATTTGAACGTCGTACACAAAAAGCAGAGATAACGCTCATCCTAACAATTATAAATCTTTTTTGCAGAAGTTCAACGGACGAAGTGTAGAAAATTTTCTAATTTTCAACCTTTTCTCGAGTAATGCAGGTATTTTTTTATTTGTTCATGTTCCTAAGTCCTCCCCGTCCCAGTATTTAGTTTTTAAAAGGGTAGGTACGCTATTGACTGGGATTTAAGAAAAGGTAAGAATGCAGGTACTGAAGTGATCCTATGCTATTTTTTTGCCCGGAATAATTTTTCTATTCTTATTTTTGCACAAGGCTTTTTTCAGCACAGTCAATTTTTCAAAATTTTTACGTGTAAACTTTATTTAAGGGGCGAATGTAAACATAGGAATTGGATCTGTTACGCTCGTTGACTTTTAATTCGATTCGTCACACGAGAAATGGGAGTTAAACTACGGTTCACTAATCATCGGAGGCCTCCCCTAGCGCAATATGACAGTAGATAACTGCTTCAAAAAACCGTCCGTTTTGAACGCAGAGAAGCGTGAAAATTATGGTATGTAGTTCCAATCTCCTGTGTGAGGTCAATTTGTACATTTAGGTGACAAACAAATTTTATTGTTTTATAATAAGCACTGAGGAGTCGGATCTATTTGCAGTTTTTTGCCCATGCCCATGAAAGAGGTCTCTCTTTCTACCCATAATATGTACTTCTATTTGTAAAAAAAAAAAAAAACTGCGACTTTAGAAAAGGGAATGTGGGTAAGGGTGGATTTTTTCAACATTTTAAAACCTTATTTCTTTCTACTTTCCGAGAAAAGTTTCAAAAATTAATTTCGTCGAGACTATTTCTCTGGAGTCCGCGTCAAAGGGTTTTTGAAATACAATTTTTAGGTACTTTTTTTACTTTTTTTAAATTTATTATTATTTTAGCTTTGCTTTGGCACATTTAGGCATATGGTTGTAGGCTTTTAGCGGATTTCCGTAGGAAAGTAGGCTATTTTTTTTAAAGGAAATAAACCTCCCCTACAACCTACTCCTACGACCTGTAATTGTAGGGTACCCTAGGTGATATGTCATGAGGTTGTTTCATTCACCCAGAAAAAGGCGATGGCTCAGCTCATCAAATTAAAAGAAAAAGAAAAAAAAAATTATATTTGGCCTACTCTGTCAACTTGTAAATGTAGTTGCCAATAAAATTTGCCCAACTCGGCGAACAGGAATATTTTTCTGACATAATCTCATAATGAACGCAGTGAACAGCAGCCAACCAAACTTATGACCTATCATGGCCATGGCCTGAAAAAGTTACCACATCCTGTTAAAATTATTCTTGCCTTTAAAAATTAGTTCACAAAATGTTAATTCTCCATTTCGTACTTTTTTTACTAGCATTTTGATGGCTTTAAAGGATCCAGCTTCAATGCAAAATTAACATTTGCGAATTCCCACGAAGGAGCGGAAATTGCCCTTTTAAAAACCAAGGAAGAAAGGGTCATGGATGAATAAAAATAAAAGAATAAAGAGAGAGAGAGAAAAAAAAAGGACATAAAAAAAAGAAGAGCTTCCCCTCGAAAAGCATAGAGGTTTACCTGCGTCGAAGGCCATATTTCGGGCCCATGGATTGAGTAGGGGAAAAGCAGATGGTATTAATTTTAATTGTTATTGTCAAGGAGCAGGTATCGGAGTTCCAGGAAAAAGAATCTTTTTCCATCCTTTTTACCTGGAAAGACTCGCGTTTGTTGCTCCATGTCAAAAGCCTCCCCTAAGTCGAGCGGCGCAGTGTTCGGCAATCCTGGCAAACGCCCCCCACCCCTCCCCTCCATAAGCTCCCCACCAGAAATCCTCCCCACTCAGATCGGGAGGAAGTCTCCTGCGTTTTTTTTTTGTTTCTCCCCTTCTTCAGCCTTTCGCCCTTCAGTCATCTTACGAACCCCGCTCCTGTTGTGATACAGTGGACCCGAAGGATAAACGTTCTTTACTCCGGACACCACGTGATACATAGTTTTTATCTTCACCCTTTTGGATTTTTCCCTGTGGACTTATTTTTGTGTTTGTGGATTTTTCAATTGACATTTTCGGTAAGCATTTCAATTTTTACATTTTTTTTTTTCTTATTCACAACTGACAACTCCACTGCAAAATTTCATTGATTCGATCAGTGGGACTTAAATTTGACATTTCTTGAAATTAGAGAAATCTTTTGGTTTCTCGAATAAAAATAGTTTCCTTCTACGGAAACTTGCAACTATGTCAATAAATTAGAAGATTTTACCTCATTTTTTCCACCAAACGAAAAGTAATTAATTCATATTGTTCAACAGTGTTTTTCCTCCCTTATTTGATTCATCAACATAAATTTG
Source organism: Orius laevigatus (assembly GCA_018703685.1). Lineage (NCBI taxonomy): Eukaryota > Metazoa > Arthropoda > Insecta > Hemiptera > Anthocoridae > Orius > Orius laevigatus. The sequence goes on along the minus strand of JAGWEN010000063.1, from coordinate 163,615 downwards.
GTCTCCCTATTTAATCGAATGAAAAAACAAAAAAATTGTAGTGCAAATTTTGTGTGAGTTTTCATGCCACGTGGTTGGAGAAAAACTGTCAACCTTCAGCAGGTAGACGAATGCAGTCACTCCATCTTTTAACTTTTTCTCGCTAAAGAGTTGTAAACCCTTCTACTCCGTTGATTTATTGGGCATAAAAATTCATACAATAATTTTTTAAATAGAAAAGGTTTCCAGTTACCTACTCGTACAGAGATTCACTCTCAAAATCTGAGTTTTTGTGGGACACATAAGATTAAATTGCTTCTTTAAAGTATAATAATAATAATAATATACTACTATATTAATAATAATAATTACCTATGCATTTAATTGATTGTAATAAAGTATAGGTACCACATGTGAAAGATAAAAATTTAGATTTCCACGGCGAGGTGCTGAAAACACGATAAGAAAGGTGCCTACCTCAACAATAGGTACTGATTTTGATAATGAAAGGCTTTTTCCTCACCTACGTAATATTGTATGTAATACTGAATTCATGCAATTATTATCCTAGTTGTTTGTCTCTATCCCTCGAGTACGTTCTTTTTGATCGCATTGATTTGGAATTGAGGGTTGCTCATGAAGGGTTGTTTGGTCTAGCCAGAGTGCGAATCTTTTCACAGCCCCAGAATCAGTTCATCATCAGGTGGACGAGATGAACACAACATCTTCACCAATTTGATCAGACCTGTCATACTCCAGTTTCCAATTCGTAGATATGTGAATGACTAACGTCGAAGAGTCCAGCTGTATGCATTAGAGTTGAAAAACAGGATGGGAATGGGGAAGTGTGTCCCGATTGGAGTGGCTTGGAATAAGCTAAAAGGGATGTTATGCAAACATTTTGTTGTGTTCCTTTTAGGTTTCAGGTGCGTAGTGCATTTTCTATAGCAAAGTGAACGCCGTTTGGTCTGCATGATGGAAAATCATCAAAGCTGGAACAACGGGACACAGGGTAGACACTCCGCCCAAGTCGTGATGATATTGGTACGGTCTACATAGGCAGAAAGAAATATGTATTTTTTTTAATTGCCTCTCCCACAGCCTCTCCTGATAATTTTTGAAAGTGTTCGTATTTGCTTAAAAGGTGCTTAGATAAACCATTGATGGAAATAATGAACAGAATATTTGATTTAACACGGTGTGTCCTGATGTCATTTGTCAAATGAGCAAGAATTATTGGTTGTCTCTTGTATTTACAACTGACCCACCGATCACCAAGATTGAAGAAGTCAAGGAAAAAAAGTTAACTTGAAGACCTAAGTTTCGCCTTGAATGCTAAATTATTCGTTCAGACCGTTTTTTGTTCCCCTTTGGTGGTTCAATTAGTGGATGTGTGACCCCTACTTAATTTTAAAAGCCACGAGGCCTCCCTCTCGTCTCTCGTAAAGGCGGAATTAATTAAAACGAGTGTCTGCCTTTGACTGACCGTCTGAACGTCCTTCGTTATCTCCTAAAATAAATAATCACCTCCCTCCAGAATATTGAGATATTTTGCGTCTTGTTGATCCCACTTCGGATGTCATCGATTATCCCAAATTGTCCCCGCTTTTTCTCATTAGTCTCAATAATAAAGAGGTTGTTACCTGACCTCCGGTAGTTGTTTTGCAAGGTTTTAACACCCGTGTTATTACCAGTACAAAAGACCCACGCACTAAATTGAGAACGAGTTTGAACCGTTTTATATTAAGGGTCGTATAAAAATAAATCTCTCTTGAGTCATACTCGGAGTTTCCCAACATCTCTTTATCGAGGAGATCCACTTAACATTATTCAAAACATTTCCTTTTACGTTCAAATCCGTAATTTTTCTCTTCAAACTCAACTGTTAACAGCTATAGGTTTAATTTTAAACCGATTTTTAAACAGCTTTCCAAATATGTATGTGTATGGTCCGTCATTTGTTATGTCTTAAGGGAAAATTAATTTTGTTCTCTATGAAACATTTGAGTATTCTGCTACTGATTTTGGTCGCTCTTATTTGACGAATTTGATGGCCCACCAACATTAAGCTGTTATCAGAATTCAGAAATACAGTAACTTACGACAATTTATTTTATCTATAAACTAACTTTTTTTTTGTTTATTCCCACTCTCTAAAGTTCGGCGATTATTATTCCTCGACTTAAAAGGTGCCATGGTTTCTAAAATCTGAGAGAACCCTGATTATAGTCTTAGATTGTTATTACACCATTTAATTGTTAGGTTCCGAATCGTGTTATTACTGTCGCATTCACCAAAACATGTCGCATAATCGCTATAATTACGATTACGTTTCAAAACTTTTTATTAATTCGGGCGTAGAAATTGTGTTATTTTTCTCTAAAGATTCGCTTGGGGGCATTTTTCTCAGGGACGCCGCCGGAAACGAGTCATCGACGATCGGGAATGGACTGCGGTAGTTTAAAAAGAAGGTTGAATGAAAAATAAAAAAAAGTTAAAAATAATAAACAAAGAAAAGATGCCGTCCGTTTCGAAGAAGAGGGGATAGAAGAACGCCCTAAATTTGAGAGAGCGCTTATCTTGTTTACAGGTGGTTTCCGAGGTCTCGTTTTTCTTTCATCTGTCAAGTTCGAAATCGGCCGACCTTTTGTTCGGGCAGATGCCCTCAAGCTAGAGCCTACAGAAGAACATGCAGTTGAGAAAGGACCACAATACTTGTTGTTGATAGATCGAGGATTCCTCTGGTTCTTTTAATTCGAACTGAAAAGAAAAGAATTTGTTCGACGTATCGCAGATTCACCTATACCGAGGGCCCTTAGAGAATTAAATCGTTATGCTGATGAGTCATTAGGCCAAGTCTCTCCGTTCTCTCTTTGACTACTCTTGAACTAGACGCTCTGTTGGAGTTACAATTATGAATAAATAAATAAAATAAAGAAAAAAACCTCGAGAACGAGAGAATATCCTCCTGAACTCAAACCACGTGATTTTCCAAATTTTAAAATTTTTGTTTTTTGATTCTGCCCCCCGAATAAGTATCTGCCAGTGCTTCCCGAGCCAAATTAACCGATTCCTAGACTTAAAAGATGTCCCTGAGCAATTTCCGACGGCTTTGCCCGAACTCGTGCCTACTCCACCTTTACCTGAATCGGCTGATGATGTGGTGCGTCCGGATTAGTAAAAATGCTTGGCGTGCAAAGGCTAGATGAGTCCCGTTAGGTCAGGAAGGGTGATGCTAGTGACGAAATATAATAGCAAGTCCAGGAGCAAGTTGCGAAAAACTAAAATAGCCTACTTTCCTACGGAAACCCGCTAATAAAAACGAAGAAAATGGAGAATTAATAAGAATGGTGATGGCAAGGCTGCAGAGCAAAAAGATTTCTCGATTTGAGTTCGTCTAATATTGTTGTGCTTCAACTTTCTGCCCTGTTAATAAAAGAGATGACTGTAGAGCTTAAACTTAAGAAAGATTTCGATGTGTATTGACTGAAATTGTGCTCAAACTCGAGGGAGACTATTCAGCTAACCTCCTAGCGGTGTCTCCAAGGTGATGCAAATAGGCTAATCGTCGGGACGCATCTAACCTTTGCATACCTAGGGTGGTTGGACGCATCTAACCATCATTAAGGGGAATAAGACGCACCTCACCATACCCGTTTTTCGGGTCGGAACCCAATTCGTCCCCAGTTTGAACTAAGCCTCTAGGGTCATAGCCCGACTCGTCCCGGGGGGAGCAAACTGAGCCTGAATACCCATCTCACCACTCCAATACCCAGCGGCCAGCGATCTCATTATTTCCATAAATATCCATCATATATTTTGGACCTTGCTTTCCAAGTACATACGCTAGCATTTCATGTTCCCTAACGTGTCCTATTATAACGTATCGAAATTTAAAATAAATTCGTGGGACGAGATGGCTATAGCAATATGTAAAAAAATATTTTTGCGGGGACGAATCGGGCTATGGCAAAAGGTTAACAGTTTATCCGCGGGGCGAGTCGGTCTATGTGTTACTAAAGATTATCGGGGACGAGGTGGACAATTCCCTTTCCGACCCATTCCCACCGTTGTGATTGCACTTGGGTCCCTAAGCTAAGTACCACAACCCCTGGCATTACAAAATAAATAAATATGAAAGGAACCCCTTACCTACATAGTACATTATTAATGTTTCCATAGATTTCGCCAAATTGTTAATTTCCTGTATTGCTTCCTAGAATGCAAATCCGTTCACCATTTCGCCCTCTTCCTATGGTGACAGCTCGTATCAATAATTACCCCAGTAAGCTACTCCGTCGTATTCACCCCTCAACTACGTAAATGCTTCATTGATTTTTTGAAAATTACGATTATGCTTGCATTGCATCACAGAAGAAAACATAGGTTGGTAATTTGGTGCTGCATCGTCATGAAGGATCCTTCAATGCTTCATTTTCAGAATGTAGAATCGGTTTTTTGAGAGAGATTGCCAACCGCGGCCATGCTCTCGCTCTTCTTTTGTCTGAACCGGTCCGAAGACTGCAATTAGGTATCGATTTTTTTTGTGTGAAAACATTCCAGAATAGTTAATAAGTTCTATGAGGAAAAAATATAAGGTATCCTAATGAGGCAGAATGCTAACGAATGTCCTGTAAAAAATGATCCAGAATGTTTTGAGAAATTCCAAAGAAAAGAGAACGGCAAAATCGAAAATTCTATTTTCCAGTTCCGCCCACTTAAGTTGCAGTTTTCCTGTGTTGGCTGATGAATGACTCATCTTCCCGCCTTAATTATTTTCCGATCACGACGATTGTTGAAAACGTTGGAATTCGAATCAGACTTTTATTAACGCCAAATACCATTGGGGAGGGTAAGAAGCTCAGAGAATTAGGATCGTTTTGATATGAAATCGTTAATATTTATGTTTTCATCTTTCAACAATCCAGGACCAGCTCTAGACACCTATAGTAACTGGTAGATTCCAAATTAAAATTTGTTAATCTAAGAAATTCATTATGTTTTGCTTTTTCGTGTTGTTAATTACGAATCTTTTAATGGATCAGTAACATGTGTTGGCCAATTAACTTTATCTGTTTTTGAACCTAAATAATCAAATTAGGTAAAGATGATATCGAAATTTATTTGCAGACAAAAGGCTTCAGTCGATTTTAAGTTGAAACGGACCAAAAATATTTTAATCTACCAATGTATTTAGCGTGAAAATAAGCCCAAGAAGGCGAAATTAGGTACGTAATAATTTCAAATCTAATTATTTAATCATTTTTTCTGAAGTCTTCTTTGAACGAACTACCTTTGAATATACAGTAGAACCTGGATATAAGGAACCTGTATGTAAGGAACAAATTTCGCGGTCCCACCCCATCGGGACTCAAAAACCGCTTTTTAAGGAATTTCATTACCTCTATGTAAGGACATAGGATTTAAATTCAATGGAACTACTCCATATTGTCCTGGCTATGTACCTAAAATTTTTTACAAATTATTGAAATCGTTTTCTGATGTCATGTCAAGAAAGTTGTACGCTATGATCTCCTTTCATGGAAATTCAAACATACTTGGTAATGGCGTTCTCTGTTGGATGAATGGCTCAGGTAATGTTTCGGCTCGTCTGAGCTTTTCATGTACTGTGTACAAGCCAAAGAAAGGAGTAAAAAAAAAATAATGAGAGACTTCTATGTGAAGACATCGTAAAACTCGTGTAAGTTTTCACTTTTTTATTTATTAATAATGAAGTCGAAGGTGTTCATTGTACGGTCCGGCTGGCCTAAATCTGTATTATTCAAGGCTATAGGACATATTTGGCAACTTTCCTGCCAATGCCTGACACAAGTTTAGTGCCTTCTTTTTCTCATGAAAGAATGTACATACATATTTTGTAGGAACAGAGATTTAAGTCGATAAGTAGATGATACTTACAAGTAACCGGTTGTGATTCTTCCGTGGAAATGATCACGTTCTTTGAATACGATCGGTCAGAACGGCTGTAGACTGAGTAACCTCCTATTGTTTCGGAAGGTAGGGTCATAGTTTCGTCACCTACAACTATCTGAGTAAATATGCCGATTCGTCGCCAAATAAAATTAAATTTAGGAATAGACTTTGAACATGTGCCTCTGCAGTTATCGGTCATCGGCCTTGCTGCAATATTGGTTCTAAGCTTTGCTCGCGATATATCCCTCTGCAGTTATCCAACTTGAAGCATTATGTTCGGGGCTTTGCTCACGGGAGGAAAAGGTGTGCATTTCTTAAATAATGGTGGCGAATCGGTATAGTTTTTTTTTTTTTCAGGTAAAAGCTTTTTGTTGACGAGTACGGATCCACCGGGTCAGAACTCGGAACACACAGCTTTTAATTTGAAAGTTCTTAATAGCCCCCTCTCTCTTCAGTTGACGAGTACATCCCATTATTTCCTAGCATCGCGAGATAAATCAATTTTTTCATGAATGCTGAAGGACCAACTGGAAACCAAAAATGGGATCATCATTGTTTGGGGAGGGTTATCGCCTTGTTCAAATCATCTCAATCTCCAGCAAATTTAACTCATTTCAACTTAGAAATTGTCAAGGCTACCTGATATGGAATTTAATACCTCAAAAATGGGTGGCAGATGGCCGAGAGTGGTTGTGTGTCGATGCAGGGTGTATCAGATTCCCTCTATCTCCAGTTACCTTCCTTTTAAATTTTTCAAGGAAAAAAAAAGTTAAAAAAAAAAATTATTCTTCGTCTTATTTCAGGAGACCGGAGTTATTGTAAGCCGCATTTGGAGTAGGGCGGGATAGGATGCATTATTCTGTTTTGTCCCGCAATATTGCACCTGTCCCGGCCTATCCCGGTTGCGGACTGGGCGACGGCGGCGGGCGCCGGCCGGGCGGATCTTCAAAACGTCGGCGTCCTTCTTTGAGGTGTCTCAGTAGGTCGTGGCCTGGGCAATATTTGTTGTTTTTCGTTCAAATTGCACAAGTCCCGGCCTGCCGTATTCACTTCGACTTTCATCGAGGATCATAGACTACTTATCGATGGAGATTTAAAAAAAAAGTTTTTGGTGTCTACTTTTACTACACGATAATTAATTATCTTGATACTTCAATATTTAGTGCTAATATTATGTAGTATGTTAATATAACCTAACAGTGTGTAATATGTACTCTGTAAACCTACCTATTCATTGTCACACTCATAAATAAGTATGGATGAACCTAGCCTTGTTCCAAGTTTTAATTGTGTTAATCCATACAGATTTTCACAAGATGGAATAGGGCCTAAGGCGGGGGCTCTCGCCATATTGCTTAGGCACCGGGGAAAGTACTAACTCATCATGGGTAGCCAGAACGGAGGTCAACATTAATTTTCGCTGTTTGGTGTTCTCATTTGTCTTTGTTTCCTTTCCCATGTGCTTCCTAGTTTTTCCCAATATTTTGGCCCATCTGCGGCATTTTTAGACAGTAAGTATGTCCTTTATCTATACATATTATATTTTAATAAACTCATACCCAGGACACCATCAATTTTTATGACGAAACAATGGCTGCCGGCTCACTAGATTACTGAAGTAGTATTCTCAGCCGTGGTTAAAATCTGGGCCCTATTTCATAAAGCTCTTCACTTTACACCCTGCAGTCATCAAATCTAACTCTGCACTCTTCGTTTTTTTGTAAAGTGTAGAGTAAGAGCGTTTCATAAAACTCTTCAACCGACTTTGCAGAATTGCTAAAATGTAGAGTGATTTTGAGAGTAACCTGCTAATATTGCAACCTAATTTTTTGTTTACTTCCCACTTCTACTGCCGTTACAGTGGCCAAAATCGTTTTTAGGCGAACAAATTTAACCCAAATCGATAATTTTACAAATCTCCAAGTAGGAGAAGGTCAAGTTCAGAACTTGCGGTCTTGTAGTTCCCCTCCATCCTAGGGGGGTGAGACATGAAGATTAGGGACAGCAGCATTTTTCAAAAGCATGATGCAAATTGAACTTTTTAATATTAAGTATCTATCATTCTAACTATTAATATCACTCTGAAACAAGGAATTTAATAATAAATTAAAAGAATTTTCGGGTATAAATTTTTTATTAATTAAAATAACCAACATTAACCCACATACAAACGAATATAATACATCCTGCAGGTTAATTTTAATTAAAAACAAATTTTTTTTGACATTTTCGATAGGATAGGATAGGATAAAAGATTTTCGGGGAGGGGAGGCTTACCTTCATCTCTTTTCGGGTATCTTAAAAGCTAGGGGTGTATCGACACGAGGTAGTCGGTCCATTTCACCATCAACTTCCGATCTCCAAAACGGAGGAAGTTATTTGTTTGTTCCTATAAATTGGCAGTGTGGAAAGAAAAAAAAAAGCCCCCTTTTACAAACGGACGAGACCCTGTTTTGCGCCCTCACCTTTTAATACTGCTGGAGTCGACAAACATTTAAAAAGGATTTCGTTTCTACAAATTGAGCTTCAACACCGAATTATTGGCACTAAATTCATCAAATTATTTCGATTTCGCAAGCGCCGGATCGGGACATCAGTCTTAATTTAATAAGCCAAAGTTGGTCACACTGACTTACAATCCGAAATTTTTTTTTCTTTTTCACATTTTTAAAAACAAAAAAGGGGTTCTTTCAAAATTTAAGGCACCTGCTTGAACTGGAGATGAAGATAATTTTAGCCTATAGTGTATCAAAATATACCTGGGGATGTGTGCCTATAAATTACAGATCCTTTCACCGAATGATACAAAAAGCGATAAAATATAATTTTAGAAGAAACTAATGTTACATACTTTTTTGTTTTTATACATAGTCCAGTTTTTATCTGTGACAATTTTTAATTACAATAATAGTATATTAATAATGTAGTCTCCACAAAGTAGTCGAGGGGGACAGGGTTGAGTGCTGTTTCTCTCCAAAGTGCCTGGAAAATCAGCAAAAGCTTTCGTCATTTTGGGAGAAGACACAAAATAACGAAAAAATATGGAATGAGACAATAGGAACATTATTCAACCCTCAAATTGGAGGGTTGAATCTTCATTACAAAGGAAAGGTAGGTAAAGGGTATTAATATAGTCACTGTTGCCCTGCCACCTGTTAAAGACTTTTGCAACTTCAAAGTTTTTAGGTTGAATTATTTAGGTTATGCAGCACTTTCAAGTGTAGAAGGCATTTTTAGACATTTTTTAGTCTCAAGTTTTGTATGAATTTTGAAATGTAAAAACTTCAAGGAATGAGGACAAACAAAAACGAGTATTAAGGTTACACTTTTTGTAGAACCTCAATGCTCTTCATTTTAAGGAAAGCTACCAATAAATGAAAATAAAAAGATACAAATTTTACGAATATAATTTTCATATTTATTTGAAACGGAACACGATTATAAAAATACAAAGACTTTAACCTTTAAGAATGAGTAGAATAATAATTAAAAAAAATTATCTTTACTAACTAAATTTTACTTAATTATTTTGAATCTCGTAAATTGAGGTTCTACTTGTTACCTCGTCGATGAAAATGTGAGATTCATGAACAAAAACAGTCTTGCCGTCAAAGAAAAATAAAGAGAAATGAAGAATATGGTTGTATTGTGAACGGAACACTGAAACTACTTGTGTAGGGACCCTTGAAATTCATGTTTACCTTTTAATGTTCGATATAGTTTTGTTTGTGTAAATTTTTTAAAAATAAAGTTTAATCCTCCTCTTCATCGCTTTCAGACTCTAAAAAATAATGAGTTAGAAATTAATAAAACAAAAGAAGATTTATTTCACCTTCTTCAGCACTTTGAAGCCATTCGACGAACTTCTTCATCTGTTCCAAAAACATCATTTTTCCTTTGACTGAATGACCGTCCCTGTACCATTTCATGATCACTTCCTCGGAGATAACTTCCTCTGAAAAAGTTTTTTTTAAATTTGAGGGCTAGATAGCTTTTTGTTTTACTTTTGTAGAAAAGAAGGATGATCTTTTGAAAAATCTTCATGAAGTTCATGTTCTCATAGCAGTATTCCTGGATTTTCAAAAGGAGAGCCATTTCGGATTTCGAGTTGTCGGTGAACGCTTCGAAAAGCTGGGTGTACTTTTGCAAATGCTTGAGCGCTTGGTCTGCGACGAGTTCCTCTTTTTTGTTCCATTCAGCGAGAGACATGACCGTGACCCAGATCTGAATTTAAAGAAAAAAAACATGAAAAACAACCTCAGAAAACCAATTGGGACTTACAAGAGTGATTATGTCTTGTTCAGAAATCATATGTTTGGCAGCCGTTTCTCTGATATCAGTCACGACCTCTTTCAATGGCTGGCCATCGGACAGTTTTTCCTCAACTTCTTTCTGAAGGTCACGTTTCGCTTCTTGACTCGCCTAAAATTGGAATTTTTATCAGAAGTTTTTAACACCTTTTTTTGGATAAATCTTGTAGAAAATATTATCAGACATCCAAGGAAGTAAAAGGTAATCATTTGATATATCATTTTAAAAAAGTTTTGTCATCATGAAATTAGAAGGAGCTTAATGCGACCATGAAGAATAAAGAACAAACCTGGGCCAAATGAAGTTTAACAATGTCAGCAAGTCCTTTGTCTTCAAAAGCAGCTCTCAAATGTTCTTCGGTTCTCTTGTTCATTGGAAAAAAATCCATAAGCCTAAAAAGTAGAAAAGGCGATGAGAAAGAGCCATATGGATGAATATTTGTGCAAACTTACTTCCCTTCCAAGCCTCCGCGTTTGAGGCAAGAAGTGAGACTGCTTAAACCTTTTTCTTGCTTCCAAGTCACAAAAAGCTCCAAAAGGAACTCGAGAGCGAGGCTGTCTTTGACCAAATGCTCCTGTAAAGGACGATTAGAAGTCTTCAAAAAGTAGAAAACCTAAAACTTACGTTGATAAGTACTTGGAGGACATTAGGTGGGACGGAGCCGTTGGCGATCCATAATGCAGTCATACGAGCAAGTTTGATCCGTTCCTCTTCGGAGAAGCCTTTGAGGAAGACGAGGACCTTTTTCATCTCGTCCTCGAACATCTTTTCAAGGTATTTGTACCTCCGCATAAGCTTCGTGAAGACTTGCTCGTAATTGCGGAGGGAAACAATGTCAGACGGCGCGTTAAAAATGCAGGAGCTCGTCCTACATTGCTTGTCACCATCTTGAGCAACAGATCCTCCAGGAACTAAACAAAAAAATAATAATTTCATTAATAAATTATTCAATAAAATTCAATTTACAACTTTAAAATATATTTCAGACATCCAAGGAAGTAAAACGAATCACTATTTTTAATCAAGTTTTTTGGTTTTTGTCATCATTTAAAATACAAAAAAAAATTATTTAAAAAAGAATGCTTACTAAGAAGTCCGCCGGCAATTAATATATCGAATAGGGCCTCGCCATAGCGACGATAGTCGAGTTTGGACCCGGCAGTGTCTAAGAACTTAGAAACTGCCTCGAGGTCGTTACCAGCCTTCTCGAGACCGACGATGATGGAATCACGAAAACCGGAGGGATCGTATTTTTCCCTTTCATCTAAAAAACAAAATTACAATTAAGTATCAAATCATGTAGCACAATTTAATAATTTTTAATAAGGCCAACAAGTATTTAAAGAAATTTTTTTTGTTTTCAATTCTTATGACTGATTAGGTTAATTAGGGCGGGCTGGAAAATTTAACAATTCAAGCTGGAATTTCGAATCTTTTTCGTTGACAAAGCGTAAATTTAAAAAAAAATTGCTTATGCGACATTTTTATTTTAAAATTGTCCAAAACTCAAACTGGGACAATTCAGCAACATAGAATATTTTATATTTGTATTAGATCTGAGGGATCAATCAGGTAAGAAAAAAAAGACCTTCTTTGAAATCATATTGACAGCCTATTGCACAACAAAAGCCAACATGAGTAATCTGAGGGTGAAAAAAATACAAATGACTCATTTTTTAAAAAAAAAATGAGGTCGTTTAAAGTCTAATTCAAAAATGGATTATCAACTATATTTTTCTATCAAAGAACAAATATGAAATAAGAAAAGAAACAAACAAGGGGAAAAAAAATTGTTTGAATTGAAAACTAGTATTGAATAATGGAACAATGACAAGAAGAAATATTACTTTGAGTTTTTGTATTTAGGACATTTCTGTTTATCTCAGTGCACTTTCTGGGAGGCCCTGAGGGTTTTGACGGTAAAAACTATGAAATGAGGATATTCCATTCTCTGATTGGGACTTCATAGTGACAGTCTATAGACAGTCTACCTTGCCCACACAGAAGACTGACAAGTTCCTCCACTAACACATTCGATGCAGGACCTGCCAATGAACTTTTAAGTCCATTTTTGAGGTCTAAGGAATACTATGAATGGGATCTAGGGTTTTTTTTATAGCCCTCCTTAGCCGGTCAAACGTCTTATACAAATATTTGAAGCATTTGACCAAATTCTACCCCACTAAAGGTAATACTCATTGCCTCAATCCCCTGCGTTGGGAGATAGGGAATGTACAGGGATCCAGGGTTGAAAGCCTAAAATAATTGATAAAATCAGTAAATAAAAAATTGTGGAATTTATGGACGATTAAACAACATGAATTGCCCTACAAAGTCCCTTCCCGATTTGGCACAAAATAGCACCACTCCAGTATTTTAGATGTGCCCATTTTTCTGTCTGAACAGCCAACACAAAGTTCAAGGCAGTGACTCCTGCTTGAACCTCTTGACCCTGAACCAATTTGATGTACTCTTAAGTTGGGCGACAAATTTTCAGGGCGTCCATTTACTAGCAAAAACTGGGCAAATACCAAGTGTCACAATGAACCAACAATGAGGATGAAATCAATGGTCACTGTAGGTAGGCACAAGTATTAGGCAATGAATATTCGTTTCAGCAATCCTAGTTGAAATGACCTACGAAGCTTATGGAATCTAATTTATTCGGAGCCTTAACTCAAAATTGCGTATAGAACCAGAAAATGCCAGCTCGGTAGTTAAGCCTCCCTAAATATTGGCATGGCCAAGGAGGGAAAAAGCACAAACGACCCTCTATTTTAATAGAGCCGCAAGAAAAACGTAGCAAATAAGTTGTAGGGACTTCTCTTGGCATCGTCTCTGGAGGATCCACACTAGACAAGGCTGAGTGAACATACAAGAGTCCCACATCCTACTTGGCATGCTTGGGACTGGGAATGCATTTTCCTGGCTTTCATTGGCAGCAACTTTCTGCGGATTATGATTGGCGCAGCCTGTGGCATCCATGCCGCCATTGTGTGGACGTGAGTTAATAGTTTCTGCGAGGCTTAGAATGTGCACAAACAAGTGATCACCTAGGCTGACGCAGTTTGGTAGCTACAAAGACAATTAGCAACAGAAAGCTGCACTGAGCAAATCCAATTATGATGACCGAACAGTCCTGCTTTGCCTTTGTGAGCACAGTAAGGATGTACTGGAAGGAATATTATGAGCATATTGAGGAAAAACAGAATTCAAAAAGAGGCCTAATTTCAGCAGTAATACCAAATAAAGTCCAACTGCCCATCCCTAACCAAGAAAAAACCTCTTTTTTGCTTAATTCGGAAGTTAAAACCAAGATTTATGTAAATACGGAAGAAAATTTTTCAAGGAAATCAACTAGTTTACACAGCAAAATCAACATCTAAGAAATTCAAGGCTGAAGTAAAAATAAATAAACTGAAAACTGCCTCTTTTTTTTTCCACTTCCTTCTAAATGCGGATATAATTGAAGAAAAAGTATAAAGAAGATAAAAACCTCGAAGAAAAATATGATTAATAAAAAGATAAAAATTTATGTCCGTTAACTAGGGCAGAATGAGACGCCCAAGGACTTCAATATTAGGAAATCCGTTTTAAATATAACCTTTTTTCAATTTATAAATAGTCTCTTAGATAGTTAAAAACAAAAAAGGTTGGATTTAAAAAATAAAAGTTTAAAAAATTAAAAAAGCGTTTTCCTTAATTTTGAGGTTGTAAAAGTGGGAAGAGCACGAGGTGAACGGAAAGCCCAACCTAGGGGAAATACACCGCTAGCCTTCATTTTGAGAAAAGCCCTTCTAAATTACGAAAAACGCAATAAAATGAAGAATATTTTTCTCACCTCTTTTTCTGGTCTTGATCCGTTGACCTGAGAGCACTGGTTTTTCTGTTTTTTGACTCATACAATAACCCGCTGAAATTTTAAATAACAATAAAATTCATGATGTTTAAATAATAAATTAAAAATAAAAATAAAATAAAATAAATTACCGTTCAAAATTTGATGAAAATGTGTTTTTTGAGGAGTTGGGAGGGGTGGAAAAATGAGAAAATAAAACGGCTAACGTGAGGGATTAAAACGTGTTTTGAGGGAATAAAAACTAAAAAATATTTAAACGGGGAAAAGAAAAAAGAAAACTAAAACAAAATGAATTTTTCGGACGTGCGAATATCAAGAACGTACGAAAAAATTGAAAATGGAAAAAAGAACTTACGGAGAAACCTTTTAACCTGCAGGAGGAGATTCTGGTCTGAAGAAATGGACGATCGCGTGAAGGGGTGGGGGGAGAAAAGCGGGGACGGCCCTGCGACGTCTCACGGAAAATCCGGTTTTGAGGGTCAACGGACCTTTTTTTTACTCTCGGTATTTAATGCCTTCGAACCTCGACGTCGCTTCTGTGTTCCTCTATTGTTTTAGATTGAAAATTTTCTCTTGAAATCGAACGGGAAAACTAGAAAGAGATTGGGATTCGATAAATATTTTTTAAATGAAAAGTCAATCTAAGAAACTACCGAATGTTCTGTATATTCAAAAATAAAACAATGGCGGAATTCGGAATTTTGTCTGATTTTCAATGCCTTTGTGATCGGGGAAGCGTTTTTATTTCCTTTTTCAAAAAATAAAGTAAAATAGATATAATAGAAAAAATAATTCTTGTTTTTTCATTAATGGTTAAATATCCTTTTTATGAATTCACAATTTGTTATATTTTGATTTAAAAGGCAGTGAAATAATCCCGCTCTTTTTTAAATTATGAAACAGCCCTTGGGAACGGGCAAGTGGGGCACTTGCCACTTATGGGTCACCCTTCCACATGGGCTATTTTCGTATTTGGGCACCAAATTTGTATGGAAGGTAGTTGAAATGAAGTTTTTGAGGGAAAGGATCACCAATAGGAATAATCCGGCTTTCTCTATTTCGTGTTTGTTCCTCTGGATGAGAAAACGCTTGGTTGATTTTTTTTTTCAAAACTTCCCTGTTTCTTTTGCTGTTGCCCCCCGGTTTTTGGACCTTATAAGTTATAACGTACACTGTAAAAACCACGCTCTTTCGGCCCAATTCAAAGAAAATTAGACAAAAACGGAGGCGTTTCCCAACCAAAAATCATTTCTCAAAATTGACTTTGCAGGGTAGCCGTTTACCTAGCTTACCAGCAGTATGAAAATCGAATAAATAGATCATAAGTTGTGAATTTCTGGGCTTTGACAGGTTCAGTCATGAAATCGTGCTGCATTGAAAGTCTTTGATCCTTTTAAACAGCGTTTCTGCTCTAACAGAGTAAAACTCGCCAGTTTAGTCATAAACGGTCCCAAAACAATCTAAAAAAAAAGATTTAAGTCTCAAGATTTGGAGTCCCATCATCCAGTCTATAGTCCTTGAAAACTTTTCTCCAGTAGGAAAAAATTGAAAAGAAATCAATAATTTTTTTAAAAATTTTTTATTTACAATGATTGCAATTCATTTAATTTTACAAAGTAAATACATATAAAATTTATATCAAAAGTATAAATTATGTACATAATAATATATTTTTATTATCAGATCCAAGCATTCAAAACACAATAGGATTCTAACAAGAGTCATTTGAGTCCTAGTAATTAATATATGCTAAATAAAATACGATAAAAGAACACTTTTTCAATGAATACAAACAGTTAATCAGAGACCCTCTGATTTTTAAGGTTAAATAAGAAAATTTGTCTTTTAAAATTTGATTAGGTTTCTGTAGAATTAAGACCGAATAAAAATAAAAACAAAAAACCAGAGATGGGCCTCATATCACAGAGTTTTTGTTGAAGAAGGCATGAAATCAGTTTGCTTCGGCTTCTTGGACACCTCGGAGGCGGTCGATGTTGGAACAGATTTTGAGCGCGGGGCCGAGTTTGATGGACATCGCGGACATGAGGTGGTCCGCTTTGAGCAAGAGGAGAGCCTGACCATCAATTTCTTGCATAGCGAAATCTTCAACGTAATCGCTGCATCCGGGAAGCTTTTTGATAAACTCGCAGACGTCGTTGACCGTCCATTTGACTGGATTGATATTGGCAAGCTCGCCAATGTCGTCTATTGCGACAGCCATAGCGGCCGAATCTCCAGACTCTTTCGATCCAGTGTCCTGTAAAAAGCATTTTGTAGTGGTGATTATTTTAGAAAAGAAATTAACTTACGCAATCGATTCTCTGAGCTATAGGAGTGGCAGCAGCAGATTCAACAGGTTTGTCAGCATTCTTCTCACTCGGGACTGCAGCTCCATTCTCTTTCTTGGCACTGTTACTAAAAAAAAGTTAGAAGATAAAGCATTGAATCAAACCAGGGACCCCAAAAATGATATGATCTTAGGCAAAATTCTGCTGTCCTAAACAAAGGTCCCCATTATTTCAAACGGATTTCTTACTTTTTGGCACATGCTAATGAGCAGAACCGTTTGTTCTTCTTGAATTTTTCTTTCTTTCCAATCGTCCCGCAAAACTCGCATTTCGCCTGATCTGGTTTGAGGGCCTCTTTTTCGCATATTTCACTCTTGGTTGTTTCACACAAATTGGCTTTTTTAACTAAAATTTAAATAGAACAAAATATATTTAAAAAAATATGAATCTTACGTGGAGGTTCATCAGCACTTAAAGCAGTCGCTTTGTTGGTCGGTTTTTTATTTTTGATCGTTTTAGCCAGTTCGGTCAAAAGGACGGACCTGTTTATGGGAAATGGTTCCGAAGCTGAAAGAAAAGTTGATTTTTTGCCATTCGTTGAAAACTTGACTTACATTCTTGAATAACGTATCCTTCAATGACATGTGTCAATACTTGAGGTTTGACCATCGCTTTAGGAGGGCCTGACTTGGGTGAGTCTTCTTGCTCTTGGGATTTGACAGGCGGAGTTTCAGGCTTGGGAGATTCTTTAGGGATGGGGGACGGCTGGATGGGTTGGACAGGCGAGGATGTTGAAGTGGGAACAGGAGAACTGATGCCCGATTGGACCGTACGAGTCATATTGGCCACCTGAGGGTACTGCGGCAAAGGCACCGTTGCTATCAAAGCGGGTGGTTCATTTTGATTAGAAAGCAACTCGATTTTGGCAACACACTCGTTATTTGGATTATAGGAAGCATTCTCAACAGGGACAGGGAGTTGCTGAGCTTCAGGCTGTACAGGCTGAACAACTTCCATCGGTTTATCTTCAACAGGAGGCATTTCTTTCGGTGACTGAATCAAAGTAGGCATTGAAATACCTAAAACAAAATAATTAAGCTAAAAGGGAACAAAATTGCAACTTACTCATCAATGGTGGTGGTTTTGGTTGCAACATTTGTTGCTGTGCTTGTAAGGTTACGTGTGCAGTTTGAATATGTTGCTGCTGAGCAACTTGAAGCTGCTGCTGTGGCATTATTGTTCCTTGAGACGTTATAATCATCCTAAAATCAAATTAAAAGAGCACAAAAAAACAAAAAACAAAAAATTACTTTGTCGTATTTTGATGCTGGATATTCTGAACTTGGTGTGTTTTAGTTTGATTTTGTGCATCGAGTTTAGGAATGGGCATCCCTTTGGTCAAAATCGCTTTTCTTATTTTGTTCTGAATAGCCTAAAAATTTAGCCAAGGTCGTAAAAAAATTTTGACAACTAAGGTGCGAAACTGATAGAAAATTAACGAACCGAGTGCTTTGGGACAATTTGAGCTGTCGCGTTTGTAGCTCCCGCAGCCCTAATTGGTTGAGGCATTGAAGGTAATATTGACAATGTCCTGGATGTCGTTTGTTGAGCTTGTTGGGCTGAAATAGAAAAAATTAATATGCTATTTAGTGGAAAATAGGTCTTACGTTGTTGCTGTTGTTGAACAGTTTGCTGAGGCTGCGACTGTATGAACATTGTAGGGTCTGGATGAGGACCTCGGATAAAAATTGGGTTCTGCGCGGTGATGACTTGCTGGTGAGGTGGAGCCGCCCAGACCTGAGGCATCTGCGTGCTGAACTGCCAAGGCGAAAGCTGGACTCCGTTGCTCGTCTGTAACCCTCTGTTTTGGCATGTCGTGTACTGAAACGAGTTCTATTATTAGTTGGACAAAAAAACTTTGTTTTTAAAAGACATTTACCTGGATCGGAGATATAAGTTGATGCAGCATAGGCTGAGAAACGACACAGCCTGACAATGCGACGCTCGATTGAACTGTGTTTGCCTGTCCCTGCTTCATTTGTCCTCCTGACACCGCCTGCATAGATGGTTTAATCTAAATGAGTTTTAAATGATTTATAAAAATAAAATAAAAACGAATAATTAAGACCCTTCACCGAAAAAAGAAGAAAATAAAAGAAGGATTTTGATCAAGATAGTGAATTGTAATCCTTTCAATCCACAATAAAACAACAACAAATGAATATTGATTATTCCTGAGAATCAAACTTTGAAAACAATGGCTGCGGTTTATAATAAATAAATTCCCAAAAGTCAAAGTAACTGAAAATACCTTTTGAAGCTCTTGTTTTTGTTGGCCACCCTGATTAGAATTGGCTGGAAGTATGTTGGGCTGGCTGCTCAAAACACCAAGTTGACCAATCACAAGAGTCTGGTTGGTCGTCGTCGGTATTGTCGCATAACTTGGGAATGAAGTTTGCTGCGTTCCGATAACTTGTTTGCCTAAAATCTGTGACGTTATGTGATTGGACTGGAATGGTTTTCCTGCAGCAATGACCTAAAAATAAAGTTAAAAAAGTTCAAATTAAATTTGGTTCATAATTACTTGGATGGAGCCACCAGGATTCATGTTGTGGCCAGGATGCAGCGCGATATTTCCAGACATCAACATCTGCCCGTTCGCATTGTACACTTGCTGTACGTATGCCGTATTCTGAACGGGCTGCTGCAATACTTGAACTTGCTGGAGCTGCGTCGGTTGGTTGGTCTGCGCCATGCTTGCTTGCATTGTTGAAATAGTATTGCCAGAAGAACACAGCTGGCTTTGAGAATTCGCCATTCCAATTTGCTGCTGGATATTCGCAGAATTGACCAAAAGCGTTTGTTGTTGGACTTGCTGCTGTTGCGAAGATGCGACGACCGCTTGCTGTTTCACTTCCATCACTTGAGTCTGTTGCTCTCCTTGAGGGGCCTGCTGTTGCTGCTGCTGTTGAACTTGCTGCACCTGTTGCACTTGCTGAACCTGCTGCACTTGCTGCACCTGCTGGACTTGCTGCTCATGTTGGGCAGCCTGGACCGTCTGCTGTGGCATCTGCTGCTGCTGTTGACCAAAGTAACAATTTAAAAAAATCCATTTAGCTTCTTTTAAAAATAATTAATTCCCTCATGCATAACTAATGTACCAAAACCGGTTGCTAAATTACGTTAAATAATGCTAAAAATTTATTTTTATTTTTAATAATAAAAAAAAAGATGGAAGAGGGATAAAAGACTTTCACTTCTTTGGAAGGGAGCGAAAAAGGCTCCTTTTAAAAGGAAGATCCCCGCATCCAGGTAGCGACGAGAGAACCCCTGAAGAGTTCAGACAAAAAAAATGTCCATCTCCATTGGACGCCCACGGCACAATAGGCTAGTCCCAACAATACTGGATTTAACGGTTTTGGCCTCTCTTTTAAAAAGGAGAGAAGAGGATCGTAAATTTTAAAGAATTTTTCCCTCTTAATTAGGTGCACATGACATATTTTGGAGGCACCATAAGTGTCCGAAAGAGTTCTTCGGCCTCCAGATAGGGCGATTGATTGATATGTGTTCTGAATGCAGAAGTTTTAGAGGTTAAAATTGCCAAGTGGTGAAAGAAACCAAAAATTCTGGATAAGACTATGGATACAAAAATTACAGTACTTTTAAAATGCCCTAGATTGCCGCTATTCCCGATAATGAATTTATTTGTCAAAGATAAATTTTTGAGATAAATTTTCCCCCACGATAAGGAAAGGGCAAAGTACAAGCCTCTTGCCTACCTGAATCTGCTGACTGGCGCTCGTGATGATGATCTGCTGCTGTGGTTGCTGCTGATGCTGCGCCGAGGAGACGGCCTGCTGCAAAACTTGCGCATCCATTTTCGACTGTTCGGGGTTACCAAGGCTAGTGTCTATCATGTGACCACTCTACAGATTCGAGGACATCATTTTCCTCTATAAAAACAGAAAAGAAAAAACTTATATTATCTCAAATTTTCAACCAGGCTATCAAGTTATCGCTCCAGATTAGACTTTCTTTCAGTCATGAAAATATCAATTCAGTTGCTAAAAGGAAGCTAAATTTGTTTTATTTATAAACATTTTAGGTAGATTTCTTTCAGAAAATCTACCTATTGCAATGGGGGCAGTAGTCTCAGAATCAAAAATTTTTGTGACAGGTTTTCATTTCAGACCCCCTGGACCCCAAAACCACCCTCATCTCAAAAGTTTATATATATATATATATATATGTATATATATATATATTCGCACGATAACTTGAGTAATTTTTACTTGACGACCATGAAATTCGGTATTTATGGCTTTTAAACTAATAGAATTTATGAGTTCGTTAACGGCTGAAATCGGACCAGCGGTTTTGGTACTTTGTTTAGGGCCTAAACTGCGTATCTCCTAAACCGTTCATCCAATCGCTTTCAAACTTAAAAGTGATGTTATGGGGATGGCTAAGGAAGATTCAAAGTTGGTTTGGATCAGCTGGGTGCAATAGATTTGAATCTACGTAAAAAAGAAAATTTTTGAATTTTTACCGGGAAACAGATGATTTTTATTTCTTCGAATTTTAGAAACTTCGAGATCTAACCATCTGAAAGAAATCTACCTCTTTAGTCCTGCTGCCGCGGGACTCATTTTTCGTTTCAAACAATATTTTATCGTATTTAAAATGAATCAGCCCACGAATGACAAAACACGTTTTCCTACTTTCCTCCCTCAACTAACATCAAATTTTCTCGGCTGAAAAAAATATACAATCCGTTTTTAATAAAACATTATTAAAAACACTTTTAAAGTGAGGATTTGCACAAAAAGGTGTCTTTTAAAAACAAGCCTCGCGTGAAAGTTTTTAGGTTGAAAATGGAAAATAAACAAGAAGAGGAAACAAAAATAGAATTTGAGGTTTCTCATTATTTATTAGCGCGACTCCAAGTGTTGATTCTGGCTGACAACGAATTAACCCTAGTACCACCAGGTGGGGTGATTTGCCACCCGAGAGAAGTTAAAAGTAGGCTCATGGGCAAATGAGTGGTAGGAGAACGTCCTGACCTTTATGTATTCCTCGAATAAGTTGTTCGCAACATGTTTCGTCACTCAAAATTAACCGGAAGTAATCAACGATTCTGTAAATTTTGTTAATGTTTCTCATTTTTGCGTTTGGGGTGGTAAATCACCCCACGTGGTGAGTGATGTTGCTTAAGTTGGGTGGAATCTCACCCTGGGTGGTGATGAATGTCACATTTTGGCTTTGTTTTTTCCGCGGTTTTAGGCTGGTTTTTGACTCTCGGGGCATGCGCGGAACGTTTAAACGTTCCAATAATCGTTCTGCGCATGGGCCCTGGATTCAGAACCGGTTTGAAATTTGGATCTGCGGTGGAAACATAGCTTTTATTTGCTACCTAACACGTTTTTGTCAATATAATAAGTTTCATACAACTAACCATGGCGTCTTATTAAACTTTTCCCAAGTATTAGATACGTTTAAATGAATAATTTTATATGCATATTCAAAAATTTACGTTTGTTTCTCGTTTTGATTTAATAAATTTATACAGTAATGTGGACGTACATGATATGTCGTTCAGAAGAGATAAAAATAATGCAGGGCTGTTATTGTTATATTTTTTCAATGTCAATAATGAAATTTGTTAAATTTAAAATTTATTTTGTAATAAAAAACTTTTATTACCATAACAAATTTCACTTTTTAGAAGCATTTGATGAAAAAAATTAAAAAAAAAATGATCGGGTGGAAAATCACCCTAGGTGGTGAGAATCGAAAAAAATTTCACCTGGTGGTACTAGGGTTAAAAATTAGATTCGGAAAAAAAAAGCGAACAAAAATTTGAACTGTTCTCTAAATTTTAGATTATCCTGGGGATCAATAAAATTCGTCTCTCTATAGATAAAACGAATCGAATTAATTATTTTACAACAATTACGTAAAGATTAATAATCTGCTATTAATCCCCACCAAATGGCTTCAGTACGATAGCACTCCCTAAAAAAAAAAGTTCTTCATGATAAGAGTTCTCGGCATAAACGGGAGGTAGCGCTGGCACCTAGATGTTTTGATTTCTGAATCCTGGTAAATTTAAAGAGATGGACTGTGGACACCAAGTGCAAACCGTGTACACGATATCTCATTGCAGGTAGATGAATGAAAAGCACTAGAGTGTAGGAAGACAGTTCCTGCGCAAATGTAAAATCGTTCATTCGTTCTAACTTATTATGTATTTGAAGGACTTAAACAGGTTCAAAAACGTTACTCTCCTTTCAAACTAATTTTTTTAAGGTGATTTTTGTTGTCAAACACCAGGAAATTACATGCGACCAAATCGGCACAATCGTTTTTAAGATTTAGGGATGGTGGTTAGCCAGAACCCCTTGATCCACCCCATGTTTGCCCCAATAGAGAGGAGGACCAAGCCCACACCGCTCACGTACTATTGTTTGTATGTTGGATATATCCCTGAGCAGGGCAAAACGTTCTATTTCACGGGGAAATCCTAGGCTGACGTTTGGGTATGTGGAGGAGGCCCGGAATAACTCTGAGAAGGGGATCGGGTGTCCGAAACCCACCTGGGTCCCCTAGGACCGCATTATACCAGGGGCCCTCAGACACTTTGACTACCTTCCGGCGAAAAAAAATTACACGGACAGACTTTGACGAAAAAGACGATTTTGGGGAGGACTCTTTTTTGACGAGAAAGACACTCTTTTTGATAGGACTTTTGAATGTGAAAAACATACATACATACTAACAATAAGACTTAAAGTTTATGTAAGATGAAGATTTAAAAAAAATTGATATCTCATCCCTTCTCCTTGGATCAAAATGTCCTCCAGTGCTCCAAAACCCGACATATCGGGCGTGGCTCCACCAGAACAGGATTCCGTTATCAAATATTCAAAGGTGAAACGCGTCATGTCAATCGGTGTGACGGTTTTCGTGGTGAGAATAGTATAATCATTAAACAAATGCTTAAAAATTGACTCTTTTTAACCGAGGCAGAGCATTCAGATCGGTCATGAATGTGCATTCACCATTGGCTGAATTAGTTAAACAAGAGGGCGCCGCGTAAATTAATTAGGAGGCTCGCTCACAAGCTTGACCCGACGTATATTCCACAACATAGCCAGAGCCTAAAAGCACAAACATCTACAGCCCTCTCCCCTCCCCGCATACAAATAATTCAACAATAGATTAGCTTTTTATAAACATTGTACGAAGGTCTCTTAGTGTAAGTGTATGCTAAAAATTGTCCTCCACGTGTGCTGATCTGTTTCAGGTTGCTAGCATTGATCAAACTATTATTAAGATAAGTAATAAGTAATAACTAATAAGTTACTACATAATAACTAATAAGCTATTAGCCGGTGGCTGATGATCAATCTGTGGCGGTAGCCTAGCATGCCTAGTCAATGTTGATTTTTTAGCGGATTTTTTAAAATATTTTTCTTCTTCCCTTTTCCTTCATATGACAGAAGTAGAAGATGCACTTGACTTAACGGTTTGATAGCCCTGTGAAATTGTCGATAGAAAGTCTGGGAAGGGGTTTTTAATAGGGCAATAAAAGAGTGTAAAAATAAAATTATGACTATAAATGTCGGTGAATGAACTTTTTATCGTTAGAAATGTGGCAACCCAATTTTTCTGGAAAATTTTGCTAAATTAGATAAGACATTTGCAGTAAGTGGCGGTGAGTCGAGCAACTGGAGAGTTTACAACCCGATATAAGGATACAGTGGTCACACTGGAGGATATAATATAAGGTGGAGTAAAAAAGCGGCGGATCCGACATTCCTTGTAGCTAGAGAACAGAGGCACAAAATTTAGCTAATGCCTGTAGAAATAGTCAGAAGAAAGATTAGAAAATTTCCATTCCTGTACGCCTGTACCTGAATGAAGAATATGAATTTAAATCTATCTAAATCCAGTAGATAGAACTATCAAAATCAGCTAATTCAGGTGCCTAGAGGAAAAACCAACTCTAGCTTCATTTCCTTCAGCTAACGAGTATGTACCTAACTGGAATAAAGGGGTCCGAAATCCAGCTAGTTTCACTCAGTGGCTCGATGAAAAAAAAAGAAGCTTGGCATCTATGGTCTAATGGACTGAAGCTTATTTCTGCAGCTAGATAACAAAATAAATCCGCAGATCGACGAGTCAGACAGCCTTCACAACCTGATTCAATAAGGTTCTTTCTTTAGATCTATCTTTTCTTTTCCATCTTTTTCATTTGTTAGGTAGTTCTAGGATTTCCACGAAAAAAGGGATTAGGCAAAAAGGGAATAAAAAATCAAATAAATTAGTGCTTGTATAATCGAAAAGCAAAGATATGAAGTCTGGAGTTCCCCACCCCTTACGATAAAGAAGAACTGATAGAACGGAATTTTTACGAGTTTGTCGCGACGCCAAGCATGCGACGTTCAGAGAAACATCGAATTCGCGACTTCTTCTGTTCTTCGTAGAAATCACGAGAGGACAAAAACACTTTTGATCAATTTTTTAGAGTATCGACCCCTCGAGGCTTTTAACGCACTGTTGGGAAAGTAATTTTTAAATATTTTAAACGTTCTTCACATTCGAAAACCAAGTTGGATCGAGAATTTCTGACTTGAATATTTTTTTCTTACTCGAGCCCGATGAAGGTCAGCCCCCTGCGGTTGCCATGGGCTCTAAGAAGCTTTAGCTTATAAGAAAGCCTGAAATGCAACATGAGGACCTCTGACTTATTCAATCTTATTTGAATTTTAAGAACCCTTCCTCAATAAGATCTCAAGATGCTTTTTTTCCTTTACAAAACCCACGAAATGGATCCCTATGGTTCATGTGCACATTTCTCTTATTTTTACCGTTTACATGGATGAGAAAGGGGAAAAAATAAGAGAAGGGTGAGGTCGAATAGGGAGAGTCAGGGCTCGGAACGAGGGATGCAGGCCGTGCACTAAGAGGATGCCGAGTTTAGGGGAGGAGGGTGGGAGCGAAGGGGGGTGAAGGGAGAATTGGGGAGAGACAAGTGCGGAATCGATACCGAACCGAAAGGGAAATTCTGACAATTTTCACTCTTTTTTTGGATTTTATCACTATAGCGATTTTTTCGAGGAGAAACGCGAAAAGGGGCCTTTTTTCATCTCAGGATGAAGGAGAGAAAAAAAAGGGGGGGAAAGAAATTAAAGAGGGGTGAAGGAGGCTAGGGAAAAAATGAGCGGAGTAAATTAGCCAGAGGGCTGTTAAAAAAATCAATGATTAATTTCTTATCTCAAATAATGGACCCCAAAATTAGTAAAACGGGTCCATTAGGGCAATGTAACCTAGCAGGAAAATTGCTGAACAAAAAAGCTTATAAAATATGGTAACAAGGGTAAAAAGCTTAGAATAGGGTAACGACATCGATAAAACCATGAGTGGTCGGAGTCGTCGGGCAATGTGGGCAAACGAAGTTAGGTTTTCGGGTTTCTCTCCATCAGAATGTAGGTATAGCTATTTGATTTGGGGACACCTTTGTTTATCTCTAAGTCCTTAATAAAAGGAAAGTAGAAAAATTCTTTTTAAGTTTAGGCTCATTCATAGTTTGGATAATAATGCTTTCATGCCAGGCTATAAGGATCAAATCTGCAATATAAAACTTCGCAGGGGACACCAACAAACCCCATTTTTCTTCATTACAAGGGTATTGAGACCGGAATGAACAAGCAAGGGAATCGAAACCTTGGAGAATGATAAAAATCTTCTTATTCAGGTTCAGGGGGTGGAGAAAAAGCGTTTTGCTGCCACGAAATCAAGGAGGCGGAGAGGGGGGGGGGAATCGGATTTAACTCAGAAACTATTCATCACAGGAAGCCAAGTACGATTAGATTAATTCAGATGCTCTATGAAGTATTGATTATTTTCCCTAAAAAGCTACTAATACCAAAATTTTGTCTATTTTGATCATTATCGATCGTAGAAGGTTGTCTTAAAATTTTCATGAAGCAATTCTCAAGGTACAACTTTTAATCCTCGAATTTTCAGCCTTCTGGGTCTTCAGTATAGTAGGGTTATAGCCGGATAGGTAACAGTGAATTATTTATTTTATTAGTTATTTCACAAATGAACCAATTAATGGGGTTTAGAACTTTCAAAGCTCAAGCCAAAAGACTTTCAAATCTCTTTAAACAATAATTACACCATAAAACTTTCTAAAATTCGAATTTACCAAATCGTTTTCTTATTTTAGGCTATTCATGGATAAACCCAAATCTAAGGTGGGAGCCTCTCTTTAAAAATATGAACGTTTTTCACTTTTTGACCAAAATATGGATAAGTGAAACCTAACCGAAACCGGTTGAATACTGAAGCAGTTGAAAACCCGGTTTTTCGTGGTTGTCGGGTTCTTTTTTAGTTGTATGACAGGGCTACAGCACCCCAGAAATTTCCGTTTTTTGAGTTCGTTCAAAAGAATTATTTAGGTCTAGATTCCATTCTGGCTCTCAACTAAACAACCCAGAGGTTATGAACAAGCAGAAGAAAAATGTGCAGGGACAGGCGGTGACGTCTATTAAGCCCCCCCCCCCCTCAATCGCTCTTGAGTTGAAACAACCCTCGGAATCCAATACATACATAGTTTCAAAAGTGGTTTTTCGACAAACTTTACTTTTATGAAGGGCGAAGGCCAAGGGCAGAGGCATATTTAAAGGGGGAGGCCTTTAATTTTATTTTTCCCAGTTCCCATGAATGTGTGGCGGCAAACTTCTTTGTTCTTTTTCTGTCTGTCTCAACTAACTTTTCTAAATAGTCTTAAGAAGAAAGCTATCTTTGAAACCTAAGATGAGACTAGAACTTTTCGAAGTTAAAACGTTGCGAGAAATTTCTAGGTCGAGACGGGTTGAAGTGTTATGTTGGAAAGTTGGGGTATTGTAGGAGTCTACGTGTGTCGTGAAAAGGAGAGGGGGTTATGCAGCGGGGGGAGGTGGATGTTAGTGTGGGCCCCCGTAGTTCTAATTTATCTGAGAGTCCCCCCTCCCCCTTCCACTTCCCTATTATCCCCACCCCACGGACTCACTGCCATTCTCGTTTTATTCGCTCCGTCTCCCTCGTGGGCGACGACCCTCTCGCTCTCGCCCGTTGCCATGGCAACCCACATGGGTTGGGGTTGCCCTCCGACTACTCGTTCCGGAGGCTAAAAGGGAGTCGGAAGGGAGGGTGAAGTGAGAGGGAGAGGGCACGACCAGATCTCATCCAGATTCCAGGTCCCCCTCCTCCATCAAAAAGAAGAAAAAAAAAATTCGAAGATTTCAAGCCGATTTACAAAAAATTAAGACGAGGTATGCTAAAATACCTTATGAAACACAAATTACAGTTGAATAAAGCCCAACCACTAGTAACCCACTCCTTTAATTTAACAACCAAACCCTTTCGTAAGAACGAGGGATATGAAAAACATAAAATTATTCTGAGCGCAATAGGCAATTAGACGAAATAAGTTCCTCCCCTTTTGCACAAGGCAAGAAAAAATAACTAGGTAGGCCTCCAAGCCTAAAGTCTCAGAGAAGCCTACCTCATTAGCCAGCTTTCCTCGCGAAATCCGCTAAAAAAATGCAAGCAAGCAATGTGAATTATTATCATGCAGCAACTGCTAATGCATTATTGTAAGGGGTGGGAGGGACTTCATTTATTATTCCAATTTTGCGTTTTAAAAGCCGAAAAAAAACGCTATCTCATTAGTCATTTTATTTTACGTGCATTTTATTTTATTCAATCCCCGACGAGCCCGGTTCTATGGAGAGTTTGATCGTTTTTCATCCAGCGCTCATCGTATTTCCGAGAAAATTATGGGTCTTCATTTTTGATCACGCTTCATTTATCACGCAGCGGGGCTTAATTCCTTATTTCCAAAGTCTTAAATTAGTGGCTTTAAGTTTTTCTTTCGACTTAAAATTGTGATGGATTTCAACCGAGATGTTCTTATTTCGTTCTCCGAGGGTCGATCCCTTTTTACACGATTTGGAATATTAATTTAAAAGTCTAATATGGTTCAATATGAATGAAAAAGGCATGATATCCAACATTTTTCCTCGTTTATGAAAGAATACTAAGCGTGAGAGCGGACCCTATGTTACATACACCTGCGTGCGTTAAAAATTCAGCTGATAGGTTCAGGTATAGAAGTCAGGATTAACGGTTTTGGATCTTCTAAAGTAAAATCTTGGGGGGGAAAATGGTCTGGTCAGGTAGTTATGGAAGTGGAACCCCCAAAACAGGAACTTTCTCAAAAATTTGGTGAAGATCGGTGGTTTTCTGCCGAAATCTCCGTTTCGGGGCTCTCGTTCCTAGCCCTACCTTCTAAGGACCTGACCTGAGTACATAACATAGTGGTGGGTGAAATTTTGGTGAAGACTAGCCATAAGTTTTAAGGAGGAACTTCGCCATCGGATCGGTGATTCGCCCACATAAAATCCGCTGAAATAACCAAGGGCATACGTAGTTTTTGTTTTGTAACAAAATCGGAAAACACTGAATAAGCGGATTAGTTCCAATAAAATTCTTAAAATAGCATTCGAAACTCAGCAATCCTAGCTTGGCAGTGGAGAGAAAATACCAATACCATCCACGTACCGGCAAGCCTATCAGCATTTCCTTCGGTCGGTCGTCATTGCTATCATTCCATTCGGACCAAAAATGGCGTTTTAAAAGAGCTTATCAGTTAGCAATAAACCTATCCATCTCTCTTTTCCCCTTTGTTTATTTGGGTTTGCGGTGGGGCCAAATGAGACTGAGGCTACAATTTTTCAAAACAATCTCTACAACTTGAAGAAAACTTATATTGAAGAAGTTAAGTACATTTTAATGTTTATTTATTTCTTATTTATTGATACTCCCTTGCTACATTTCGTATTTCGGGAGCCCCTTGCCTCACAAGCCCCTGGGGATCAGAGCGGGAACCACTGGATGTGAACCTAAGGGTAGGTATGTACATACTAGTGAATCAGTAATACCTTTCTAACGAGTGCACACACACAGAAAAGAAAAAAAAATTTTATCTTCGAATGAAAATAAATTATATAACGATATTTAGGTAGTAAAAATATAGCGGGTGCATAAAAAAAAACATCGCTAAAAAAAGCTCACGAAGTTTGCCTAATTAAAAAACGAGGAGTTACGATATGGTGGGGAAGGGGGTCGAGATGACCTTGGCCTAGTCACCGATCGGAAACAATGTCAAGCCGATGCACTTGTTCTACTTGGAGAGGCTGAGCCGAGAGAGAAAACCCCACCGAACCCCGCAACACGGCTCGAACCTCGTCCGGGTGGGAGAGAAATACGTTGGAAGAGCGAGAGAGAAATGTGGGAGAGACCGAGACCACAAACGGCAAACGTGAAGGGAGAAAAAAAACGTGGTCTGAAGGGTGGGGAGGACGTACGGGCCCAGTCGAGACTCCGAGATAATCAAGCCCGGAAATATTACTGATAAAAAAAAGACGGGAAGCCTGGAAGAGAAAGGCGAGAAGGGGGGAAAGAAAAGATTCGAGAAAATTTCACATTGTTTTGTACGAGGGAAAGGTTTCTTTACGGCTTCGTTCCGGACTAATTTTCTCTTTAATTAGCATCGATTCAAAACCATCTCATTAAAATCTACATCTCTTTTTATACCAAGAAATAAAATTTTGAGTGTATTAAAATTTTGAGTGTATTAAAATAAAATGTGTATTAAAATAAAACATAATTAATTAATCAATCTAATGACAAGAAGAAAATTAAAAAAATTGTAAAATTCGAAAGAATTGCCAATGAAAAGAATTTTCTAGGAGGTAATCCAACCATAGGACATTTGTAACAAAACTGCACTCCCATTCACAGTATCACTGATAGTAGTAATTACAGAACCCTTCAGAAAATAACAAAAGTAAAAAGGAAGCAGGTGCACTACACAAATATAACTTGTAGAAGTAGGGTGACTGGCAGATATCGGAACAAAAGTAAACTCTATTTCCAAATACATACTTAGATATTTTCTAAACTTCAATATTTCTACAATAAACTGCTCTTGTGTTAATTTGGCAAAAAAATGTTCCAAATTAGCATACCTAGGAGCCAGGAGGAAAGAATTTTCTAAAACTTGCGCATTTCTCACTAGAGTATTCCTTTATGCTTTGCCCGACTTGAGGAAAAGTGTTTCAAGTTTCAAGAATCAAGGTCGGACCTGTCGTAGCATTTTTCACAACTGCTTATACAAATAATCGCCTCACGAAACAACTTTTAAACCAAACCAGGAAAAAGAATACCAATATAAAATTAGTACCTACCTACCAATGAATTTATTAATTTGAACACATCAGTATACTAAATACATATAAATACTTACTGTAAATACTTACTTATAAGTACATATACATACATAACTTTACCTAAGGGGGATCCGACACCAAAATTCTATCAAGTGTGCGAGAGAGAGGGAAGATGCCCAAAAGTAGTTTTCCTCGTTTTGGGCACTAAAAATGGTCGGAAATTTTTTTTTTGAAAAGCGCGTTCTCATTCTTTTGGAAAACTACGTGCTGTTTAGGGGGCAGTTTTTCCGGAAAAATTTTCCTCGGGAAAATAGAAAATGCAATTTTCCGCCAAAACTGAAATTTTGAAAAAACAGGTAGTAATCTTGTAGGTTTTGACGAACTGATTTCAAATATGCTAATATTAAG
Organism: Orius laevigatus; assembly: GCA_018703685.1. Lineage (NCBI taxonomy): Eukaryota > Metazoa > Arthropoda > Insecta > Hemiptera > Anthocoridae > Orius > Orius laevigatus. Next base: position 132,551 of record JAGWEN010000063.1, on the reverse strand, counting down.
AAGATCGGATGAATAGATTCGTCGGTACGAGATTTTTAAGGATTAGACGCTGCGGGGAAGGGGAGTTAAATGAGGGGGGGGGGAGAGAAAAGATTAATAAACATTTTCCCTTTGCCAAGGTCAGGGTCTTTCAAACAGGTTTTTATTTCAAGAAACCATTGGCCTGCTTTATTTTCTACCATGTTTTTCTATAATTTTAAATTTTTATCCTTTGCAGACTGACTTTTCTAAAATCTGACTTTTTGAAAGTAAAAAATCGAAATCCAGCTTTTTTTGTCGCCTCGTAGATTGTTTTAGTGCCTAAAAATGGCAAATGGCTAGTTCAAGCCAAAAAAATTTTAGTTAAAAAACTTAATTTTGACGCCTAACTACATAAATACCCCTGCTTACCTCCACCGTCCACGTCATGATTCCGCCCAAATCACCTAACCTCCCAAATCAACCAAACCACCAAATCACTCAAATCAGAAAAACCACCTAAATCACCAAAATTACTCAACTCAAACCAACAACCCAATTCGCCAAAATCACCAAAATTACCCAAACCACCTGATCGTCTAAACCAGAGGTTGAACGAAAACCTGTGCACAAAAAAAAAGTTTTGAATGTTAATTTGAGGTTTTTGAAGAAAATTTGGGTTTTAAAAATCTAGGTTTTGAGCTTTTTGACAAAATAAATTGCATTTAAAACGCTAATTCTGAGGTTTTTTGAAGAAAAGGCTCTTAAAACTTTGATTTTGAGGTTTTTGAACAAAAATTGGGCTTTACAATTGATTATGTTGAGTTTTTTGACGAAAATTTGGCTCTTAAAACTTTGATTTTGAGGATTTTCGACCTTGATTTTGATATTTTTGACGAAAAAACCTTTGATTTTGAAGTTTTTGGACGAAAATTGGGCTTTACAAAAGTTGATTTTGAGTTTTAAGACGAAAACTTGGCTCTTAAAATGTCGATTTTAAGGTTTTAGATGAAAAACAGCATTAAAATATGTTCAGAAAGAAAATAAAAACTAAATTTTTGGGGAATATTTGGGAAAAAAATCTTGAGCCTTTTGTGGTTTTGACTAAATATTATGAAATGGAAAAAAAATCCACCTAACAACCTCACAATAGAGAGAAAAAAATTAAGCCGTTTGTAAAGTTCGATGACCTTGAAGGAGTAAGAGTGATGAGTCATCTTTGCTTCCCCACAATTTAACTCCCCTTCCCCGCAGCGTCTAAACCTTAAAAATCTCGTACCGACGAATCTATTCGTCCGATCTTCTTAATATTAACATATTTGAAATCAGCTCGTCAAAACCTACAAGATTACTACCTGTTTTTTCAAAATTTCAGTTTTGGTGGAAAATTGCATTTTCTATTTTCCCGAGGAAAATTTTTCCGGAAAAACTGCCTCCTAAACAGCACGTAGTTTTCCAAAGGAATGAGAACGCGCTTTTAAAAAAAAATTTCCGACCATTTTTAGAGCCCAAAACGAGGAAACTACTTTTGGGCATCTTCCCTCTCTCTCGCACACTTGGTAGAATTTGGATGTCGGATCCCCCTTAATTAAGATTAGAAAAGCGCAGCTACTCCAGTCAATCTAAGCCCGAAAAGGCCAAATAAAAGAAATAAATACGATATTTTGTTTCTCTACGGAAATGTGTAGGGGTTGTCCCCTGATTAACCAAAAAAATAGCCTACTTTCCTAAAAGTGATTTTAGCCTTCCTTGCTTTTTTCCGACTTTTCTAAAATCTTAATTTTTTCATAGGAAAAAATCAAAAATCCCGCTTTTTTGTAGCATCGTAGCTCAGAAACCTTTGGCCCACAAAAAATCTTAGTACATAAATCAAATCTGTAGCAAATTGTATAAGCTTTAATTTTGTTTTTATAAAATTTTGGGAAATTTCAATTTTAGACTGAAATTTTTATTGAAACTTTTTTAAATTTACCCCCACCCCTGCCTATTTATTGTTAATTGCCTTTTGAGAGTTGTTTTCAAAAGGTAATTAAATTCTCTACAACTTTTATTAAGTACACTTTTTTGATTAGATGACGTCTTTCCTCCTTCAGAGGTCAAAATAGAAAACCCCGTTTTTTTTCCACCTCGCAGCTCAGATACGTTTGGTCCTACAAAAAATTGTATTAACTCAAAATTGTAGCAAATTCAAAAATCTTTAATTTTGTACTAAGAATTATTTCGCCTACGACCTACGGTTTTCGAGATATTTGCGAAGAAAAGGAAAAATAATCACCTTAAAAATGCTCCTGAAGCCAAAGCGCAGGGGTTTCGGTTATGGACTTTTTTTTTGGCTAATCAGGGAAACAATCCCTACACATTTCCGAAGCAGGCTATTGGGGTCGGCCTCACGGAGGCTTTTTAATTTTTCTACGACAAAAAAAAAGCGATTTGATGTAAATTGGTTTCCATACTTTATATTATCAGTTATCCACTTATCAGCAGCAATTGAACATGAAATGGCAATGAAATTTCAGCTTGATATATATTTCTTCCTAGCCCAAGACATTCGTAGAAATTCCATAGGTGATATGTACTAGTGGGCTTTGTCTTCTCTGTGGTGGGTTTTGCCTATGTAGGTTCTAGATGGTTTTAAAAACCTTTTAAACTTCGGACTTGGTGAACTTGGCGAAGGAGGAGGTCTGAGACTCTGAGAAGGGAGAACTTTATCGGGAAAATTTTTGAGAAATTATGAGTCACGAGAGTCTTTTCCTTTGGTAATTCAAGGTCATTTAGAAGGACAATGGCAACTTTTGGTAAATTTTATGCCTTTTCCCACAAAATAAGTAGGTAGGTTAATTTGTATCTTCTTCAAAATAGTAAAATTTTTTTGCTTTTTTCTAAGCTATTTTAGTGTGCATTTGTACCTGTTTTGGGAAAAACCCTCCACCCTGCGTGTACCTGTTTCAAGAGACATCGCAGAAAAAGGAAATTGCTTAACCGATAGGTCAATGAACCGTCGGTGGTTTATAAAATATTTTTGGAATTCTAGAAAAATTTATCTCTATAGCACACTCTTTGGAATCGGGAGTGGCACATATTGGGCAGTTAAAAACTAAGTTATCACTTATCATAAAATATCTTTTGAGTCATCGCGGTGTCTGAAGACAATACTCAAGTGCGTCGACGTCATTATCAGAGGACGTTAACAAATAACAACAACAAAGGCATCTTCAAATAGGAGTTAAGCTTGATTAATGTTCTTTGTTAACGGACCTATCGCACATACAAGGAAGGGAAGAAAGAGGGGGTGAAAAAGGGGCTCGAAGAGGGGATGAAAATAGGGGTGTGCACACAGGGTGGCAGCTGAGTTATTTCCATAATGGATCCTACTTTTCGGTCCCCCACCCCAAAAGTTCAATCCACACCCCATTCCGAAACCTTTGGAAATTTCCTCGGTGACCATTTTGTACTAAAAAAAAACGAGGTCGAAATCGAAGGGGGGACGCTAAAGAGAGGGAATTTAGATACAGAAGAGGGGAGGGCATCTGCCCACGAGTCATACTTGATTTTAAGCAAGACCCTTCCCCGTCTCATTGTTTATGATTCGCCATCTTCTTAAGAGTGTTTAATTTCAAGACAAACGTCACACCTTAATTTATTTTTAAAATCCCAATTAATGCTGGTATATTTTCATGCTCTTAAGAGAGAGAGAAAAAAAACCATATATGTATCTAGGTACTACCTACTTATAAGAGGTTGATTGGGCCAGCATAAAATAATAAAAAAATTTCATATAGGGATTCGAAAAAAAGAAAAAAAAAAACCTAAAAAAAATGAGTCAAAAATGCACACAAATAACAATTCTATTTTTGTTTATAAAAACGCCAAACATACGCTGCAGGAGTGCTGAAAATGCGAAATAAGAGAAAAGGAATAGAGGGTGCTGAGGAGGTGGGGGGTTGAAGTGGTGGGGGCTAATGATGATAGGGTGGAAAAATACGATCATTAATTTTTAATCCATTTAAATAAACCAACATAAGTGATAAAAAAAATTATAGGAAATAACAGGCAGCAAGAAAGTTTAAAAAAAAATGGTTACTTACCTTTTGGATTTCGAAAAAAAAAAAATCAAAAGTCTGAGAAACTTGTCCCACAAGGGTTCAATGCACCAGGACCACTGACAGGAGAGAAAAGCTATCGGCATGAGCGGGGATGAGAGAAGGGATGGATGAGAGGAAAAGGGAGGGTGCGCGCGTTTCCCCCCTACCAAGATCCGACGCTCTCCCCACCCAAAAGCGACTCCTGAATAATGTGGGCAGTTCGTTTATAAGTGGAGGGGGAACGCGTTTCACGTTCGCGTGCACTTAACTTAACGTTTTCTCTTCCCCCTCCGTCGTTCGGAACGGTTTTTAATTTCGCTCCCTATCCTTTTGGTAAGTGGGCTCGTGAAGGAGAGGGGTCCCTCGGAGAATTTCGCGCCGCCGGACGAGGCAATTGGATCCGCCGAGAAAGACGGGAAGTCGTGGATGAAGGAGGCTTGCGCAAATGAGAAAAGGCTCGACGTATGCCTCGATTGCTGCCCCACTCTAACGAAGACAAGAACGGAATGACCGAGTTACGACTCGAACCTCATAAGTCATAAGCCAAGTGGCTATTGATCTTCCCCAAGTGCCTTTATAATATTAATTATGAATGTTTCAAATGATCAAACGAACTAATAATTCATACGAGAACCTATACACATTTAACTACTTTTTAACTAGGGAATTTTTTCACTATAATATGTTTACCAACTAACTAATCTTGACTAACATTGCCATACATACTTCGTTCATCGGTGGGGACGATGGAATAAACTGGGGCGGCCAGTCCCCACTCTCCAAATTGAACCCGAAAAAACCACTGACTAAACTAAAGTCTAAACCACTGTCCACTGAGCACTGACCTACGAAAGGACAAGTTGAAGTTCTGGATCTTTTTTATGAACGATTATTGTTGGAACTTTTCAAGAAACCTTGTAGCTTGGTAAATAAGGTTTGTAATTTTATTCAAGTGATAAACAACATAAAAATTAATAGGTAATGAGAAATAGTTGACACTTGAACTCGTCATGGGATCCGATCAGTCTTCCACTCAAGTGAATCAGCGTCTTCGAAATATGTAGTAGCGTTGGTCGCTTTTTATTCCATAGAAAAATCCGGAAGGTATGCTCTAGCCTATAAGCAGGTAAGAGCCTAACAGTATTGAAGTGGGTTCCTTGTCAAGAAATACCTAATTCACGCCTAAAATATATTCTCCCTATCACAAAAACTAATGAAGCGCCTATACCCGGTTTTACCACATTTTCCCCCACGTACTAAAATACAACTAGGTTACCTACCTATTTAAAACGACTATGCGTGTTACATAACATTGATATAATTATCCTCGAGCAAAACCTGAATGATATTATGTATTATATGTATGAACCTACTTAGGTAGGCACCAGCGAAATAAAAAGACATATCGAAGATACTCACCAATGATCGACGGTGACCAAAATTAATAATAATAAAATAATAACAAGTAATAATACTAATAATAAATAAAGTGAACAGGTTGATACGTATGTACTTCTTTTGGCGGAATTTATAATATGTACCTATGTACATAGGTTTTCTCCTTCGATTTCAGGGGGATTCTCCCATCAGGATTGTTTGTTTCTCATTCAAGAGGTCGCAGCACTACCACCCCCAAAAATAGTTTCCTCGTTTTGGGCACTAAAAATGGTCGGAGAATTTGTTTGAAAAGCGCGTTTTCATTCTATCGGAAAAATAAGTGCTGTTTAGGGAGCAGTTTTCCCGGAAAAATTTTCCTCGGGAAAATAGAAAATGCAATTTTGCACCAAAACTTAAATTTTGAAAAAAAAGGTAGTCAAATTGTAGGTTTTGACTAGCTGATTTCAAATATGCTAATATGAAAAAGATCGGATGAATAGATTCGTCGGTACCTATGAGATTTTTAAGGATTAGATGCTGCGGGGGACGGGGAGAGTTGAACAAGGGGGAGCAAAGATAAACATTTTCCCTTTGCCAAGGTCAGGGTCCTTCGAACCGGTTTTTATTTCAAGAAACGATTTGCCTGATTTAATTTCTACAATGGTATTTTCTGTAATTTTGAAATTTTTTTTCCTTTGCAAACTGACTTCCCTAAAATCTGACTTTTTCATAGATAAATGTCGAAAATCGCGCTTTTTTGTCGCCTCGTAGATCAGAAACGTTTGGTCCTACAAAAAATCTTAGTTGATTAAATTTGTAGCAAATTTAATAATCTTTGATTTTGTTTTCATAAAATTTTCTGAAATCTTCGAACGCGGTAGCGTTCCGCCACGCCAAGCAAAACCCCGAAATTTCAGCTAGCCCTCCTTAGCCATAGGCACGATCAGACGTGGTCAAATGTCTTACAAAAATACTTAAAGCGTTTGACCAAATTGTACCTCATTAAAGGTTGCCCATTGCCTCAATCCCCTGAGTAGTAGATTGGGAATACATATAGCGCCGAGTTTAAAACATGAATATGACTGTATCATTTCTTGTCGTCGTTGGTGGAGTTCTTCTCATCGTGAAAAAAGGTTGGTCTCTCCACAGGAAAAAAGATTTTCCTGAGTTGCGTCCCGTGATCGAAAACATGATGTCCGAATTGCGTCCCTTACCGTTTATCCCTAGTTTACGAATGTTTACTTATATAGGTTTAGGAGATAAAACTGAGCTAGTCATGGAGGACATAGCACTTTGCGCGATAAGTGCCTGTCTGGCAATTAATTTTACCGGCAGATTTGACCCCTCATTTGACCCCTTTAATCCTCCGCATCTCGAGAACGGCTGAACCGATTTTCTCCACAGACCTCTTTTTGGAAAGCTCTTTTCAATGCCTTTCAAAAATATTAAATGGTCTGATCCCCTAAATCCAACAGTTTTCGAGATATCCAACTGTTTCGAGACGGAAAAACCTTCCTAATCGCTGTTCTTGACTCATGTCTCCTTGCAAAAGTCTTTTTTCTTCTAATCCTAGCACTCACTTTCACTTTCGAAATGGGACGCAACACAACTATCATATATTTGGCTACAGGACGCAACTCGTACGTTCCCCTGACCGCGGGACGCAACTCGCCAGCTGCGCTAGCTGGAACCAAAACGTCCAGGGCCCCCCTCATTGACTGGGAACCTATACGGCCCTGGTATCTGGGGATGTGCGAACCAATACGGACGTTTGGGAACCGATACGGATACTTCCTTTAAAATGAGGGTGACTCAATTGGGCGGCGAGGTTTTGACTCCATAATCCTAATCCTTTATAAATTATACAAAATGACTCCCGTGTATTTTTGCAAAATGACTCCCAAATGACAAATTGACTCCTATAGAACAGGTAAGAATGACAAATGGTAACAAATTCTTTAAATCAGGAGAAATCACGTTAAGTATTATAACTTATAACTATAAGTTATAAGATATATGTAATTGTTATATTAAGATATAACTTATATGAGACTAGTACCGACTCACTCGACTGTCTAGGACTATGGGTTCTTTCGTAAAAGACGTGAATGTACCTATAGAAAAATAAGAATTTCTATAAAAGGCCCAAAAAATTTGACTATCGATATCTCTATCCTTCTATTGCGATATAACTATGAAAGCGAAACTCTAGCTCTTGGACCATACTTCTCGGAGATTAGTACGGGATTTAGGTTGGGAGTCGTTGGCAACTGTGATAAGAAATACGCTCAGCCAGAGGAGCGAACTTAGCGTCCCAAAGCTCCACGAGCTCCGCGGCATCACGAGATGATTTTTTCAGGGGTTCAAGATTAATCGAATGGCCTCCTATATAGTCTAAAATATTCTACATATGTAGTCTGATTCAGAATTTTCCAAACGAATTTCACAATTTAGCATTTCAAGTTTAGAAAGGGCCCTCAAAACGTTTTAATTGAAGATAAGTATTTTAACCAAAATAAGAATTTTGAACCTAGGTACCTACCTACCTACCTCCATTTAGATTGTAAATGCAGGTAGGGAAAAAAATAATTTTTATGACAAAGTGACAGATTTTTGGATTGGAAATGCCAAAAATCTGTCACTTTGTCATAAAAATTATTTTTTTCCCTATGACGTTCAAAACGAGGTAGACATGGAGGTAGGTAGGTTCAGAATTCTTATTTTGGGAAAAACACTAATCTCCAGTTAAAACTTTCCATGGCCCTTTCAGAACTTGAAATGTTAAATTCTGAAATAGGTTTGAAAAATTCTGACTCGGACTGCTTATGTAGAATATTTTAGACTATTTTAGACCGACGCAATAGAATCATTCAATAGAATAAATAGTGAAATTTCGTCCATCCTTTGCTGGGTTACTTGCGGACTGCGACCCCTCAGCTGTTCAAAAAATTGTGAATTATGTCGCCTCAGGTTTTTGTAAATTTACCCCCACCCCTACATGTTTATCGTTAATTGATTCTCGATAGTTGATTTTAAATGGAAATTAAATTCTCTACAACGTTTACTTAGTATGCTTTTTTGATTAGAAAACGCCTTCCTTGCTTTTTTCCGACTTTTCTAAAATCTTAATTTTTTCTTAGGAAAAACTCGAAAATCCCGCTTTTTAGTCGCATCGTAGCTCAGAAACCTTTGGTCCTACAAAAAATCTTAGTAAATCAAATCTGTAGAAAATTTTATAAGCTTTAATTTTGTTTTTATAAAATTTTGGGAAATTTCAATTTTTGAATGAAATTTGTTTTGAAACTTTTTGAAATTTCCCCCCACCCCTGCCTATTTATCGTTAATTGCTTTTTGAGAGTTGTTTTCAAAAGGTAATTAAATTCTCTAAAACTTTTTATTAAGTACACTTTTTTGATTAGATGACGCCTTTCCTCCTTCAGAGGTCAAAATAGAAAACCCCGTTTTTTTTCCACCTCGTACCTCAGATACGTTTGGTCCTACAAAAAATTGTATTAGCTCAGAATTGTAGAAAATTTAAAAATCTTCAATTTTGTACTAAAAATTATTTCGCCTACGACCTACAGTTTTTGAGATATTTTCGAAAAAAAAAAAAACGAGAAAAAAAAAAATAAAATAAAAATCACCTTAAAAACGCTCCTGACGCCAAAGCGCACGGGTTTCGGTTATGGACTTTTTTTTTTGTTGTTAATCAGGGGACCAACCCCTACACATTTCCGTAGAGAAACAAAATGCCTTATTTTTTTTCCACCCCCAGGCTTAGATTGACTCTACTAAATCGTTGCATTCGATTAATACTAAACCCACCTTGGTACATCCGCAACAACGCGACGTGCTGCACCACTACATCGACATTCGATAAGCCAGAAGTATGGAAAACAGAAAACTCCAATGCACCCTGGAACACCACGAAAACACTGGATTACGATAAGCAGCGATAGACCATATTAGACACCATTAGATGTTTAGTATCCTTGAAATAGACCACCTGAAGGCTGGAAGAGCCCATAGAAGATTAAAACGAAAACGATTGTGCGACGGGCGACGTCTAATTTTATTGAGCCCAAATAACTTTTATCCAAATGAGCCCCACCCCTTTCATAAGCTCTCCGTGAGATATACCAAAAGAGCCCACTGCATTTTTATCCAAAAGAGCCCACAATTGAGGCTTACCAAATGAGCCCATAGGTTATTTACCTAGGTATATAAGTTCATGATGATACATAATATGTACCATGTTTCAAGATGAATAAAAAAAAAGGCCTCGAGAAGCAGCGGATTTCCACCAGAAAAGCCTTCCCAAATCCTATCTTTGATATCCTGCCCCTCAGGGGAGTCCTAGAACCGCTTAGGCGATTTTAACTGTCTTCTACTATGGTCCTTGGGACATGGCCCATGATATATTTCCGTCATCATTTCCAACCATCTCAAACTTTCCGGTTTCGAGGAAATCACAAAATTCCATTTAGGCCCCTTAGCATGGGTCCGAGAACATCTTCCGTGATTTGAACCGTTCTTAATACGGTCTGCGAACATTCCCATCACAATTTTCAACCATCTCAAACCTTACAGGTTACAAGAAAATCACGAAATTCCATTAGGCCCCTTAGCCCAGTCCCAGAACCGATTTGGAGATTTGAACTGTTATCAACTATGTATGATCGGCTCATAGAACCCTCCCATCACGATTTTCAACCATCTCAAACTTTCAGGTTCTGAGAAAATCACGAAAATGCCCAAAGCGAAATACCAGAACCGCTTTCTTGATTCAAGCCATTTTCAATACGCTTCTAGCTGGGAACACAAAAGCTCTGAATACCTACTGGTCCTACGAATACCGAGTGCGGTCGATGGAAAGGGCTCAATATGTGGACATCGGGTAATACCCCTTCATCTTGGGCTCTTGTGGTATGGATTTGGGCTCAATTAGTACCTGCCCTGTGTGATAATGAGCTAAGTGATAGGTAGTGACTTGTGAGATAAAGCACATTAATGGATGGGTAAACCTCGAATCTTGGTTAGGTTAGGTACCTACGTAGGTAGGTAAGTCTTCACTTACTTGCCGAATTTTAAAAGCAAGAGTTTTTGTTTAAATTCGCGGTTAATTACCTACCCCTAGGTGAAGGTAAATACATATGTAGATGGTTAGGGATGGAGGTCCTCTCAATAAGGGCTAGTAAAATAGGGCAGTAAAAAACAGTTATGACTTATGAGATAATGCAGGGCTTCAAAGTTTTCTGCAAACATTCTCCCTGTGGGTAATGTTTAGACATACATACTTTATTTTCTATAAATACCTTATCCTTCTACTCCTTAAGATCACTTATTTCTGCGGTGGTCGCGAAAAACGGGCGGTATTCATAGAAAAAATTTGAGAATGAGTGAATACGCAAATCAAAAATCGGATTACGTTTTTTCAGCTCCCTTAAAATTACATAATCAACTTTAAATTTTCAGCGTGTTTTATGTATTTACTACCTATTATAAGAAAATACGCTGAAAATTTCAAGTTGATAGGTTTAAAGGGAGCTGAGAAAACGTAATCCGATATTTGAATTGAATTCACTCATTCTCAAATTTTTTTCGCTTTTAAATTTCCGACTTACCTAGTGACACAGAATTTTAAGATAACAAAAATAACTGCATTGGAGAAATTAAAGTTCCAAGCGAACAAATTGTAGGTAAGCCGGGTTGTAGGTTGCAGGGATGGCAAAATAGCCTCTCTGAGCCTCTAAAGTCTAAATACATTTGTGATTTACATAATGTATATTATGTCCCAAGGGAAGAATTTATTAATTTCAATTTTTTATTTATTGTAAAATTATAGATGTAAAACATGATTTGTGTTGTTAAATTTTGTTCAATTTATGAATTCATAATTTAATATTCTCAGTCCATCTACAAGGGTACCTACCTACCAACAAATCGAGATGGACTTTATTTTTAGACACATGCTAACCTGTAAGAAACATCATCCAGACTCAATTTTTGCATTTCCACAAAAAGTTCTTATAGGCCTATAGGCGGTAGGCCTACATTATTCTATATTGTATAAGACTCCTCAATTCGTAATCAGTAATCACTAATAAGGGAATCGATTTTAGCGTGTTTTTGCTTTTTATTTTCTTCCCTACCTGGGTAGGTACATACCTACCTACCTTTTCTAACGAAAATAGAAATCAGAACGGATACTATTGATTTTTTCATGTACATGAATTTTTTGATTTTTTCATGAACATGTAGGTACATGAATATGTGTCCACCTTCATAACGTCTATAATACCTAAAATACGTTCCTACAACATCAAGTTGCTGTTTGTTGGCTTGTTTTATTTCAATACGATCGTGTTCAATCATGCAAATATTTTTTTCGTGCTGAGTGCACGTTATTATTTTGCAGGTAACGGACAGAAGAGTGTTGACTTCGTAATCGTTCGTAGTACCTACCTACCTAATAAAAAAAAAATTTTTTTTTTTAAATAAGCATAGGATTTTGAAATGCTTTACGAGTGGAAACAAAAAAGAGCCATGAGGTAAAACTAACCTTAAAATCGTTTGGCTAGGGGAAAAAACCTCGTAAGGACAAAAGACTAGAATCACTCGGAAATGTTATTTTTAGGCGTGGCTATTGGCGTGACGCCTTGACGTGCATGCGCCCGAAGGCCTCATCTGGGCGGAGTCGGGATGGGCCAATCGCAGAGCTGAAACGCGCGCATCCCCCCCACCATCCACAACGAAGCCCCCACCCTAGAAAAATTCTTCCCCACCGCTCAATCTTCCAATTCCCAAACCGGTCGTGACGAGACGAAAAAAAGAGTGAAAAAAAGGGGGGGCTCCGATAATGGAGGAAAAACGAACAGGCACGCCGACGTTTTAATAAACCTGAACGTCTAAAAACGGAAACGTTTCGACCCGCGCCCGCCATTGCGACCGGAAATTCAGGAGGGATCCAGAAGGGAAAAATAGATTCACAACGCTGCTTCCATTCTCGAAGAAAAACAGCCAAGAATCAATAAATGCACGTTTCTTATAAAAAAAAAAAAGAAGAAGAAGAAAAAAAATCTACCTAAAAAAGTATAGCAACTTTATATCTTGCTTCTTTTAAATAATTTTTGAGGACGAGTTAACTATAAATAAATTTTTAACATTTTATTTACAATGGTTCTACCAATAATAATCATTAAAAAAAATCCGCTAAAACCATGAATTATGTGTTCTTCTTTCATCAACGAATATATAAATACACCTACAACAAATGTTACGACAATTATAATGAAAAATTCAATAGAATTACCTAACACAAAATTGTGAAATTTAGAAAAGAAGATAAAAAACTTCAAAATCCCAGTTGGTGGACGGAGCCGAGCAAGCGGTTGACTCGACCTTCGGTCCACATCGGGCTTATTTCCATAAATAACACATTTTTCAAAAATATCAATACAAAGGCGCCTACTTTGGTCAACTCCATACCAAAGGAATCTTAAACCATAATTTTTAATTTAGATTGAAGTGTTGTTTTTTATTCAATAAAATCGCAAATAATACGTAAACGCATAAATTTTAAGGTTATAGAACGATCAACACGAGTAATTTTTAATTAGGGGGGAACTAATAAGTTCTTAAGGGAAAAAGAATTTACAGACGAAAATGAGACGGCATTCTATAACAAAATAAAATACAAAAAGAGAGATAAAGTGAGATCAAATCAGAGAAGGGAGAAAGACGAAATAAAATAATGTTCTGGGGGCGATATAGAGCGCATTCTAGCAGGGAATAAAATAACTTTTAAGTTGTAGTTCACAAGTAATCCAATAGATGGGACTTAGATGTTTTACCTTTACCTTATGCACATCGCTGTCTTATACATAATATGTAGCTGGAGTGACCAGGGGCGTACCGAAGGGGGGGGATATGGGGATCAATCCCCCCCCGAAATTAAAATAAATAAAATAAAATTTTAAAAAAATGAAAAAAAAAAAAGGAAGAAAAAATTTTTTTGATTTTTTATTTTTAAATTTTATTGATAATGATTTTTAAATTTTTTTGATAATCCCTTTCTACTTCGATTTTTCCTTAGGGGCTCTTTTTACCTCGGTTTTTGGACATTAGGGGCTCTATTTACTTCGATTTTTCTAATTTAGGGGCTCTTTTTAACTTGATTTTTCTAACTTTTGGGCCCTTTTTACCTAAAAGGTAGATTTCTTTCAGAAAATCTACCTATTGTTTTAGGTACCTAAATTAGGGACTCTTTTTGGTATCTTTACGACTAAAAAGGGTCTTTTTAGCTTGATTTTTTTTATCCTTTTTGGACACTAGGGGCCCTTTTTGCTTAGATTTTTAGACATCAGGGGCCCTTTACACCACGATTTTTGGACATTAGGGGCTCTTTTGACTAAATTTTGTATCTTCACGACCACAAAAGCCCTATTTTGCTTGATTTTTTATCCTACTTGAACACTGGGCCCTTTTTATCACGATTTTTGGACATTAGAACTCTTCTAACTATATTTTGTATCTTTACGGCCCTTTTCAGTTCGATTTTTGGTATTTTTTAGACATGAGATGAGATGAGAGGCTCTTTTTTAAAACTATGTACCTACATATTTTAAGACTTTTCCCAGTGGCATAAAGAGAATTTTCCTGGCTGGTAAATTTTACCTATCCGACACTGCCTAGCCTTCTTTCTGGCTAGGTGCGGACAGGACCTTAAGAGGTTGGGCGAGGAATACGGCAGCCTTCCGCCCACCAATGGAGAGAACCCACTTTTTTAAAAAGTTCCAGTTTTGGAGAATCCTCCTCTATCACTACTATACCAGACCATTAATATTGAGAAAAATTCATTTATACCTCTCCGTGAAAAAGAAAAAGCCATAAAATGCCGAATAAAATAACGAATGATTTTTTTCACCCCAATCTCAAAATAACAATGATAAAAATGTCTTTTGACTTTTTTCGGCCATCCCTGTCATCCCCCCCTGAAATAAAATCCTGGGTACGCCCCTGAGCTGGACGTTAGGATAAAAGGGAGTATAGGTACGATAAGTGAGTGTGCTCTATAGCTAAACGCAAGAACAGACGAAAAGGAACAATTAATGGCACCGACAAAACATACCTCGTGTTTTGTCGATGATCATGGATAGTACTAAATAAAATAACATGAAAAGCGGTGAAGGAGTCTCGTGTTGAGGCGAATTACTGCCGCCACAATCTTGTGTCTGTCCATAAGTGTAAGTGAATTGAGTGGCAGTTGTATCTAAAACAAGTTTTACCTCAAGGGCCAAAACAAGGACAAATTTAAAGGTTCGAAGTAAAATCTACGCATCGTTGCAGACGTATTCACTCCTCATCATTGTCCCATCTTCTGGTCACAGCTAGGCAACAGTATCTTGACTAGCATCGTTGACCAACAATTAGAAACCGACGGCAAGAATACAGGCATTTACTTTGTTAAAAACAGTACTGATATTTCATCCAAAAGATATGGACTTCAATTGTTTAGCATGTGTAGAAGGGTGGTATTTAGAGACTCATAGGGTACTCATCCCAGTAGGGGAGATTGCGTTTTCTCAGCACATTAACTAGAAATTTTCAAAGGATTTTACCTTATCTTAATGAAGAAGATCTGTGCCATATTTCAAGAAAGAAAAAAGCCTATACATACCTACTAAGCTGAGAACCTCCTAGAGGCCGATTGACTCAACAAGCTGCTTTTCTCCGGAAATCCGCTAAAAAGTCAATATAAATACAAATAAAAACTCGTTTATTTCGCAATAAGCATAAAGCCATATACAAAAAGCGAAAAGGAACAACATGGTAGCAATAAGTTCTAAGGGAGCTGGGAAAAACGCAGGGTAAGCCCTTTTCGAGTTGAGTCTCCATTAATACTAAAATTTTGTCTCTTTATAGTTTTATACTATCCATCCAATATCTCATGATACTATAATTATTAGTGATACACAATAATACAAGGACCTACCTTTGCGATAGGGTAGAACAATCGCTCATCGGGAATCTCATGCTGCGAAAAGTACTTCTGGATCTCAAGAATCTTCAATCAATCTCCATTTAGGTGGCTATGTGATGTACATTTTCAAATTCATTTTAAAAGGTGCCCAACATTTAACATTACTTGGAGAAAAAAAAAAAAAAAAAAAAAAAAAAAGTGAATAGGTATACAATATTCAGTATTATAATTTCGACAATATTCAAAATATGTACATATTTACTTAAAAATAAAAATAAATGTACCTTGGAATCGACAAGGAATGCAAAATGCATTTTCCTCTTGTTGACTTCATGTCAACCACAGATAATACTTATCACAGATTATACTTATAAAAATACTGATGTCAACACTGAATTTTGTGACACTTGATGAATAAGGGAGGTTAACAAAACAAACTGGTTATGAACTACCATTCTTGGTGCAGGGTGGCCAATTTCCTCATTTCCTCCCCATCGTCATTGAAAAAAATCCGCTAAAACACCACCGAGGTGTTTTGTTTATGCTATCGTATGGTCCAAGGTCTTTATTCTAAGGTCTTTATTCTATAAACTTGGTAAGGTCCTCCCCATAGACAAAACATGACAAAACACACGGTGTGTTTTGTCTATGGTCCTCCCGCATCTCCAGCGCTCTAGCCATCGACAAAACCGATAACAAAACATTCCTACCTTTCTTTGTTTTGTCTATGTCTCCATCATCGTCTCCAGTCTTAGATGAGGATGCGAACAAATTTTCTTCTTTACCTATGCACAATCCCCTTAGCTTTGTATTTCTGCAACAGTTCTTATTTCGTGTCATTCCTGAGGCATCTGAGGTTTGTCGCGGAACTTCAGGACTGCATTTCAGCAGTTTATGTGGAACTATGGTGGAAGGAACGGATCCTGCAGATTTCTCATAATAATACAAAAATAAAATAATAATAATAATATTTACACAATTATAAAAAAGTAATTAGATAAATATTCATACAAGTTTGTTTTATTTTTATTTAAATTAAAATGTACCCATAATAATAAAGGGACCTTGATAAGATGGCTGCAGGTTCTTACTATACAATGGTCACTTTATATGTCCGACATTTTTGGTTGGTTGAGTTTATTTTTTATTGAACTTTTCTTCGAAATATTGTTCGATTTCTTCCAAATTTTTACCTTTAGTTTCAGGGAGGAGAAAGTAAACGAAAATGCAACTTGAGAAACAAAATGCAGCATAAAGCCAAAATGCTCCATGCATTCCTATCCATAGGACAGTATTGTAATAAGTTTTTATGATTAAAAACATGGATCCTAAATTACAAGCACCGGCTAGAGAACTTAAAATGCTTCTGTGTGCCAGAGGAAGCAGCTCTCCCATGAGGATGAACGGAATATTTCCGAAACCGATGGAAAATCCGGCGATAAAAAGCAATTGACAACCAAGAGGAAGAAGACCGAGGGAATCCGCTTCGCCTTTATCCTGTAAAAAAAAGTAGCCGCCTAAAGCAGTCATCGCGACGCCCATGACCGCTCCTGACGTAAAAAGGAGAGTTTTCCTCCCGTAATAATCAGCGAGAAAAAGAGCTAAAAATGTCGCCAAAACTTGACAAGCTCCGACCATGATGGTCGCCTCGTATTCCCCCATTGTAGATCCGCTAGCTTGGAATATTGAAACTGTATAAAATATGATGACATCAATTCCGCTTATCTGTTGAAAAACTAACATCGAAGCGGCTAAGCCAAACGGCACCATGACTGGCATGCGGAAAAGGCTCTTCGAATTAATAATTATAGCTTGCGAGATGGTGGACATTGATCTGAAAAGGAAGTAAACGAAGAGCAGCTTTTACTGAAAAACTCAACCTTTCAGTTTTTTGGGAAGCTACGTCCTTGTCTTCCCCCTTCGAGGCTTCATTCATCTCAATATTGGCGGTTGGTTCGCGATGGAGCCAGGAAAGAGCATCATCGGCTTTTGTTACCTTCCCTTTAGCTCTTAACCAAACAGGAGACTCCGGAAGAGGAATCAAAAAGATGGTCAACAAAGTCGGAAAAACTGCAGAAGAAATAGCTAAGTAGTTCCAGTCAAGAAGAGTCCCCAACACATACGCTGTGAGTATTCCTCCAGCCATAAAAAGAGCAGGAAGAGATCCAACCGTCCCTCGCACTTTAGGATGCGCACATTCGCTCACCTAATAAAATATGTAATAATAAAATTAAGCTATTATGTAGTTTCGTACATAAACTTGGGCAGAAGGTAAAACTACTCCCACACACAGTCCTGTAAAAGCTCGCGCTACGACTACATGTATCCAGTTAGTCGAGTAAGCTATACAAAGCCACGCTACAGCAAATAAAGGCGAGCATAACACAAGGGTTCCTTTCCTTCCCAAACGCTGCATCATAGGGCCGGATAATAAGCTCCCCACAAATGCACCGAGGGGTGGAACAGCAGCTGTAAACAAACAATTAGTACCTTTAATAAAATGAAAGCACTTAAAACACCGTTTACCGATCCAAGAGGCCGCCTTTTCGTTTGGAACGAGTTCGGGATTGATTGACGACATGGAGGCCAGTGCAGGAGATGAAAACCCCCTAACGAGTCCAATTGTGAGGTAACCCAAACTGGCCGTCATGGCTAGCCAAACCTATAAATATAAGAAAGATCTTCAATATTAAAATCTAAAATAATTTAAATAGGTATTTAATTTTATTATATCTTACAAGTATTCGACAAACATAATTTAAAGAGCAAATTGGAAAGTTAATTCCTAGATAGGTACCTACCTATAGTGTTAAAAAAAAAAAAAAAAAAAAAAAAAAAAAAAAAAAAAATCCGCTAATATAATTTAAAAAAAAAAATAATAATAAAAAATAAAAAAAACACCATTTTCGCTTTGATTACAAGTGTTTACCGAAAAATATAACAATACAATAAACTTATTTGTCAGAAGATAAGACCAAATCATGCAAATATGTACTGCAAACTGTCGATAATTAAGAACGTCTGAAGAATCGTTATCGAGTATCATAATTCATAACTAAAAGATCACGTATCCTCCACATTTCAATTTCAAACGGAAATTCCCATTGAGGAAGGGGGAAAAAAAAGCCAAAATCTTTTGTTAAAAAATCTCTTCAATTTCAACCTTGCCCTACAATGGATATAAATTGCCCAAGATTCTTAAAGGGAATGCACGTGATGATTCACGTGATGTTGCCGTTGTGTTCTCATGACCAAAAAAAAAGGAGCATTTGTCCCGGTTATCGCTCGAAAGATTCGTTGCAGCACTACCATTGCCGCATGAAGCGTAGCGTTAAAAACGCCAACGTTGAACGTTTACCCTCCGTTTCACAACAAAAACTATTTTCTACACAATAGTTTTGACAAAGACAAAACGTAAAAGCGACCGAAAATTTGTTTGGCGCTACACTAAATTAAGTCAATCAACTTTTGATTCCTCACTTACCGAAGATAAATAGTGGAAGCTATGTGATGGTGCAAGAGGTCTTAAAAATTTTGATAAGTACTTCAAAATGAAAATTTCCACATGCCTTTAGCATTTTACATAATTCTGAACTTTGGTTCCGTGTCTGATGTCCGTCTGTCCGTAAGTTTTTTTTTGGTCGAATATTGAAATGTTTTACCTGATTTTTTTTTTCCTCTTTTACCTTTTTCATGACAAACTATTTTAATTTACCTATGTGTATTTGAAAATTATACTTTAATAATGACCTGCAAATTAAGTATGTCCTTCAGTAGTTTTTTTTTTTTTTTTTTTTTTTTTTTTTTTTTTTTTTGGGGGGGGGGGTTTGTTTCGGAGAAAAAAAATTGCTTCTATCCATTTGAATCTCAACATTAGTTCTGAATTTTTATCAGGTCATTAGAACTTAACACCAGCTGCTTTTTTTTTTTTTTTTTTTTTTTTGAAAAGTTAGAAAAAGCTCTATGTGCGAAATCTGTGTTGAAATTCCAAAAAACCAATTGACAAGACGAAGGTTGAGGTAGGTAGATCGACAGAATTAATATCCCTGACATGAGAAAAATTTAAACTTTACACAAACGACCTCGAAATTTATCTATTGTATTTTTAAAACATTAGTATGTCGAGCTTGAAAGAGAAAATTTAAAAATTTACGCCCATCGTTCATAGTATGTATAAAATAAAACTTATAAATTAAGGTACCAAGCCTAAAAAAAAGTAGGTAGGTAGGCCTTTAGAATAGGTACACATATAGGTACACACATAAAAAAAAATCTCTCTCAGATTTGGTACAAACATCCATCAAAACTCAATATTTCGAGATTTAAAATACTGCCCCCATTGCAATAGGATGAATAGAATGATAATAGAATTTCTTTCAGAAAATCTACCTAAAGATTTGTCTTGAAAGCCAACGCAGAATCAAGTAGAAAGGATCTTTGCATAAATACCTGTTTGAGCAGGCCTATGGGTTCGATGGATTTCATTTCGCACTAGGGAAACCCGAACTGAACGTTTGAACGCCCTGAAAGCGGGGAGAATTTTTTCGTTGCTGTGTTTTGTTTCGCTTCGTTCTCCCACCTCTTTGCTCTTTTAGCGAAATCGAATTTGGAGTATGGAAACCTTTCCTTATGAGTTATGAGTTAAGAATGGAAAACCCCCTAAAAAGTTTTTTTTTAAAATGTTTCAACCAGCATTGGTGGCTGGTGCCTTCTATTTTAGAAACGGCGCAGAAAAGATTCTGTAGATCTTGATTTTATTGATTGCAATTTGCGGAATTAAAATAAATATTATGTAGCTTCTTTCCGTTGGAAATCCGATAAAAGTAGGTAGGTAGCCTGGTACTTGGTAGGTAGGTAATGGCAAAAAACTAGGTATGAACATATAAAGATTTCCGTGATGTCAAATTGATGGTCATAGCATCAAAATTCAAATATCATGCAAATATTTTGGCGCTTAAACGTAGAGACGACCTCAATAGCTTCCTTTCACCCGAAATCGCCCTAAAGTAATTACATACGTAATTGATTCTAAGCAAATGAATAATGAATTTAATTAATTTTTTGTTACAAACGATGCTTGGCGAGGCGGAACGCTACCGTGTTCCTAGACGTCAACAGTTGGTAACCCTGTTAAAAATAGGGAGTCACAAGGCAATCTGTAATCTGAGGTTATATCAGGAAGGTTTCTTTCATTCAATCAAGGTTATCTCAATTTATTTTGACAGTATCGTCGTTCGTCCTCTTTATTAAATCGTTGGAAAAAACAATCTACCTAAAGGAAAAAAAAAACTTTTATTTTCGCATAATCATCAAATTTAATCGTCGAATGTTATGAAATCGTTTTTGTTTCGTGTTTTAGTCGTGGTCGCCGCATTTATTCACGGCCTTCTTTCGCTTCACGTTCTCTCAGCCGTACTCGGTCTCCCTCCTTCAATTTTCAAGTAGTAAATAACTTAAAAAGTCCGAAGAAAGCGTAAAAACTTTACCATTAAGTGTATTTTGATTCCCCTAAGTATGATGGCAAAATCGGATATTTTCGATTAGTATTCTCTCAATTGCAGTCTAAGCAATGGGGACAGGCTCGAAATGCAAATCATGCGGCTCCTCAGATCTCGAGGTAGATCCCAATCGGGGTGATACCATCTGCACAAACTGCGGAACCGTACTTGAAGATTCGGTGATCGTGAGCGAAGTCCAGTTTGAAGAGAACACGCATGGAATCAGCTCAGCGATCGGGCAGTTCGTTTCTTCTGAGTCTTCTGGTGGATGCAGGGGCTTTGGAAACAGTAAGTATATCTATATCTTCTAGGATTACTGCCTGCAGGTTCCCACCAGAACACCAATCTATTATAAGGTGGCCGAATTTGAATCTTGAATTGGAAACCACCCATTTTAGTGATTCAAGGAGACCTCTTCTCCTGCCCTAGAGATATAGATTCAGAGTTCAACTGCCGTTATGCCAGTTGAGTTAAGGCGTTTTGCTTATAATCACAGGTATGATCCAGTGTGGAATTTGGCATCCAACTCTGTAGGGTCCGAAATGTCAGTTGAGGCATTTTGTTAAATGGAGATGATCCACCAAAATTGTGTAGATGCTCTATTGCAAATGAAGCTCGTGTAATTTGGGCAATCCTCAATTTCATACTGGAGTTATCACTTATCAGGAACTATATGAAGCAATAAATTTAATTTTATTTCTTTTTCTTTTTCTTCAGATTTCCACTCAGGAGGTGTACGAGAATCAAGGGATGTCACCCTTGAAAATGCCAAGAAAGGAATCACGACACTATGCCAAAATTTAAGGTCTACTTGCTTTTTTAACCCAATAAACTCCCCTAACCTTGACTTTTTTAGGCTTAATCAACACTGTATCGACTTGGCGTTTAACTTTTACCGAATGGCTCTGAGTCGCCATTTGACCCGAGGCCGAAAGCATACGCACATAATTGCTGCTTGCGTCTACATCACCTGTCGGATTGAAGGAACCCCTCGTATGTTTCCTCATTTTTCTCTATTTTTTAGTTTAATATTTTCTTTTAGATTTACTCATCGATTTTAGTGACGTCCTTCAAATATGCGCTTTTGAACTCGGCCGAACTTATCTGAAGCTCTCTCATTCATTATGTATCAACGTTCCAGCTTTGGGTGAGTTTTTTTTTTCTTCCAGTAAATAGCTTAATTTTGGTAGTTTCATTGTCATTAAGAGACCTCACAATTGGTAATAGGGGATTCGCAAACTAATCGCATTGGAAACTTCGAGATTGTAAACGGCCTAGTAGGCTTTTTCTTGCGATCATGCTAAACTGTCACAGTACTGGAATAAACAGCTATGAACCTGGTGCCAGATTTTTTCTTTCGCAAGTTCAATCACTTTACTGTTTTTAAGTCACCTCACCCACTGCCTCCATTTCAATTTCTCTCTATCTTGATGGGAATTAAAACATCCCAGACTCGGCTAATGGAATCTTGATAGAATTTACTACTCCCATCTCAATTTTCTATTTCCATTAACATGACCCCCCCCCCCCCCCCATTATCCTTGATGTTAAAACCAGTACACTTAATTCATGATTTTTCTTCCTTTGTTCCCTGTATCTAGGGAAATTTAAAAGGAATTTTTCCCTTGTCTGAGCACGGTTTAAAAGCAATGCTATGGGTGAAGTAATTACACAAACCTGGTAAATTTTTTTTTTTTTTTTTTTTTTTTTTTTTTTTTTGTGGTAAATGATATAAAAATAAATCTGATAGACTTAAAATTTATATTTCATCTATCAAAATACAGTTGGACAAATAAGTAATATCTCTAAATGTTTTTTTTGTTTTCTTTCTGGAATCAACTGACAAAAATGCATTAAACAAATGCTTACAAATAGGTTCGTTATAATAAAAGGTACCTAGCTAATTAAAATAAAATGACAACTTAGGAACTTTTGTCATTACTAATATTTTAAGTACTAAAAAATTTCAAAGACGAAAGACTAGAAGTTTATAGCAGGTTTAATTATTATTTTACAAAATATCACACCTTTTTAAGTCACAGTTAAGGATTAAAATAAAAGTTTCTGATGTTTGATTTCTATAAGAAATTTTTATTTGCTGCATTGACGGTTTTTTTTCTTATTACAAACAGCATTTACCTGCTAATAATGATGAAATTCTTTCAAAAACTGTTTAGTACTAAAAAAATATTAATTGCTAATCTAAAAATGTGCTCTAGAATATTCAATAAATTCGTCTCTTTAACATTTAATCTATTATTACTGAAAAGCTCTTATTTTTTAGAGTTATGAAGGCTCATTAAAAATTGTTAGAATAATCTACTTTTTATTTAAATTTGATCTAGGAAAAAAATATAAAGTAGTTTTCAATTTCGCGTTGTTTCTTCGACCGGAGGTTGAGAGGGACCGTAGAAAATCAAATCTGGTATTTGCCCTCCTTGTACTCCTGTACCGTTGGTGGATTCGGAAGAGCATTGAAATTGAAATGTGACTTGAGAAGCAGTCACTTCTGAAAGTCCTTCTTGACCGAAATAGCTTAATTCACTCCCGTCGAGAACGGCAGATGCTGTGTAGTAGGTTTCCGGTTCGACTTGAACAGGATGCTCGAAATAAACGTGAAAAGTGTTGGAAGACCCGTCTGAGAAAAATTTTGTTTCGTTCAACGCTAAAACTCTTCCTAATCGCTTCAATTCGATCCTGACAGAATAATCAGCGGCACCGTTCGATGACCCATAAAGGCCGAAGCCGACGATAAATACTCTTTTGTCGACGCTAAATTGTATTGAATCGCATCTCCCACGATATCTCCACTGGTTACTTCGGTATGCACACGATTGAAATCGATGACAAACCTGAAACAGAATGGTTAACATGTTATTTGATAATAAAAAAAAGATAGTACTTGTGCTTTTAGGCCGGCTCTTGGTTTGATAGGAAATTGTAAAGTTGGCTTTGTATGCGCAGTGAAATGTAGGAATATATCGATGGTCTCTTCTTTGGTTAGAATTCCAGCTTGTGCTGGGCCGTTGGCGAATTCGTCGAGACTCATTGTTGGAATTCTGACTAGTCGTAAAGAATCCCCAAGAACAGTTCTTCTGTTTGCAGGTGTTGGATTTATTTCTCTTCTAAGGCATTCGGCTCCTGCCCATGCCAAAGCTGCTTCAAAAAGATGCGTCTCTTTACAGTTGAGGGTCTCTCTTGATAAAACTGAAGCCAAAGTTCGAGAATCGATATCACAAAATCCATCTGATCTCAGTGCTATTTCAGCCTACAGGCATAAAAAATTATTATTAGTTTAGCCTCCCAAAAAAATCCCACAAAAATGAAATGCCCCGTCACCAAATTTTAGGCTTTTATTTTTATATTTCCTCTCCATTTTTCCTGTTCAAGAAAAGGGTTAAAAATGTGAGGCTATCACGAATTTAGAAATTTTTTATTAAAAATGCACTAACGGTTTCTACAACGTTCACACACACACAAAAAAAAAAAAAGCTTTTGACAACACAAAGACTAGACAAGTTCTAAAAATTATTTTTGGTCAACGAGGGGTCGCTAAGGGTCTTCTGTGTTCTACCTGTGCGTCGATGACTTCCCAGCATCTCGACATGAGGTCGGGCTCTTCAAAAAGCCTCGACTGCGATAGAAGAAGGCAGGCATTTTTCGCAGTCAGCGAAGTTTCAAGATACGCCACACACGCTCTTGCCAGATGGGGTATTATATACTTCTTCGCTGCATATAATGTAGCCAACACGGTATCCGCTTCTAAGCAAATTTCATCACAGTAGAGATATCTAAAACACAATTTTGTTTGTTTGTTTGTAAACCTAACTCGGCAACTTACTTGAGCATTGTGAGAAAAGCTAAAGGTTCAACGTCAGGTACTTCAATGTGTTCTTTGTTTTCAGCAAGTCCGCCATAAAACATGGCATAGAAAACAGAACTTCCAGTCGCCAAAACATATTTGTGTGCTGGAATTTTTTGAGTATGTCCTGCAAATCAAGTGTAAATTTTATTAATATCTTGTTAGCAATTTCAATACCTGAACCCCCAACTACGAAAGTAATGTCGGCCATAAGTTCGTTGTTGAACATGGCAGCATTTCTTTCGCGAACTGTTGGCTTCGCCGCTTGCCAATTCGGATCGAGCGTGGAAAGCTCTTCAGTCTCATCAGTCGGAGGTAAAATGAATGTTTGTGACGTTGAGGAGTTGGAAGCTGCCGGATTTGGTGATGCTAAAGGCGAAGTTGGGGCTGAAGCCGGTTGGGTGACTTGGACCGATTCCCTTTGCGAAATCCCACCGCCTCCTGCATTCTGCTGCTGTGTCGGGGGAGGTGAAAGGCTCCCATTATTTATCGTTTCCACTGCAATACATCAATTTTTGTCCTCATTATTTGTATTATCATTTGATGAAATTATTAAAAACTAATATACAAGCTCTTCTCCTACATCTAATGTAGAATAATTGAGGTCACCGAAAGCTATTAGTCTATAATCTATTATTTCTTTTAATGAAATTCACAAATGAAAGAAAGCCAAATTAAATAATCTTCAGGCAAAAGAAAAATCAATAGTCTCACCGTTCACCCATTGGTTGGACTGAAACACTGATATGTCCTGAAGTCTCTTCATCGGTTTTTGAGCGATTTTCGAATAAAGATTTGACATTGCCATGTTTCAATATTATGCTATTATTTTTACTTTACGATGAGAATAATGCAAATTAGAGATAGATATTGCAGAATGAGGTACTTAGGGGATACGCCATTGTCGTAAATGCGTACAAAGAAAGTTGTATTTCTCCGTCTGTAACAATCGACCATATGATGCCCCCTCGTGACGCCCCCGCCCTGCTCGTACGCCTCTGACCCTCTTCATTGGAGGGGCTGCCAACCTTGATTTTCTTCCCGTCTAACTTTCTCTTTTATAAAGTCAGGAAACGTGTATGTCGCAGGTGTATGTTTGCAATTTATCTTTTGATATACTTAGGTAGGAAGTACCAGAACTCTTGGTCGATTCCTTGTTGGTTTCAGGATTGTTGAACGATTTCCAACGTTAGAGACTAACGAAATGTTCACAATTTCGCTTACTTTAAACTCCAAGATGGTGTGGTAATGCGGAAAAATTAGGAAATCAATTATTTTCTTGATGGAGGAAAATTCAAATGATAAGCGATTGTGCCTACATAGGCTCCTATCCCAGTTACGAATTTTTTAGTACCCCAAATACACAGACAGATAGCGCCTATATAAACAAAATACTGTACAAAATGCTCTATGGAGTATAGACTCTATAGAGTCCCTGTACAAAATGCCATGTACCTACATATTGAAGTGAGATCACAGAGAAAACATACCGAGTAGTGAGTTTGTAGAGTATGTTTGGGTATGTTCATGTATGAAAGTATGTTTTCTCTATGAGAGAGATGGCTGGAAAGAAAAGAAAAAAAAATTGACCACTATCGAAGTAACGACTAACGAAGTATCTACGTGCCTAAGTACTTAACACCCAGGATGGTTAACAGTTATGGTAATCCGGAACTATCAGGGAAAAAATATAAACTATTCCTTGAAATAATAAACCATTGTGCCTATTACTCTAATGTTTAAATTATGGTTACCATTGCGATGGTAAAATTTCTCTCTGGAAAACAGGACCTCCTTTTGCTTGCAAAAACGAAGATAGGACATGATTAGACTTCATTTATAAAAAGACAATATTATGTACTTTGTAAAAGCATCGGATTATCACGAGAGTTAATTTTTTTTTTCCTTTCTCGATACGATGCACTCGACTTCAAGATTTCGTTGCTTGTCTTCAGCCGTCTTTGCCTGCTGACAGAGTCTTCGATCTGTTAGTCAATCCTAGAACCATCTCCCCTCAAGATAAATATTCGCGATTCTTGACTTATGAGAGTCTAGACTAAGCTATTAAAATATGTTCATATTTAAAACTTCATAAATTTCATTAGGAAGAAAGAAAAAAATTTAGACTTACACGCAAAAATTTTGGAGATGTGTACCTACCCTAGGCCACTGAAAATTAAAAGAACAATTTTGTTTATGCTTAGCGAACTGCAACCCCGAAATAATCTGTTGTTGAAGATAAGATTTTTAAAAAACATTTACTTTTTATTGTAAAAGCCCGATTATTTAAAAAAATCGACATTGACAATCAACTGATAATCTTATCACGATAAAGACGCCAAGGCTGAATCATATGTAACAAAAAAAAAAAAAAAAAAAAAAAAAAAAAAAAAAAAAAAAAAAAAAAAAAAAAAAAAAAAAAAAAAAAACCTGTTGGATTTGTTTATTACGCGATAAATCGACTTCCTGAAATAGGCGTAGGCTTGCATAATTTGAGATTTTCGCAGTATCGAATTCCTTGACCCTAATTCTAGCTTAAGTAATCGCAATAAGCAGACGTTTCGGATTTATCTTCCCTTAACTGTTCCCAATTGAGGGTAATCGAGGTATTACAATGCAACGAAAAAGGACTCAATTGAGTTCAAGGGACTCTTGGAACGAAAAACTTTACTTTCCATAGGTAAAGTAGTAATTAAAGAAAAAAACCTAATACATAAAAGGCCTTAGGGGAATGCCTAGAGGACGATCGGAATTATGGCTACTCCAGAAAATGGTTCGGTATCACTTCAGCGCGTCTCAGCTCAGCGCACATGACTTGGTCGTCCCGTTTTTGGCGCTCGCGCATTTTTTAACAGATTTCTATAGTTCCCACTTGGGCGCCCGTAAAAATTTTTACTAAATCCATCGATGATAGCAAATAAAACTGGGCAAATAAAAGGCTGTAGCGTGATTAAGGGGGGAGGGAAATACACTTTTTTTAATAATATACCTGGAGCTTTTTTGTGCCCATTTTCTAATATTTTTCTATTTTTCAAACGACCAGAAAGGCGCGATTTTTGTCAAAAAAGAATTTGAGAGCACGAAATTTTTCCCCCAGTAGTGGAACATGGTTCTGCAAAGGTTTTTCTGAATTTTTCATATAATTTTGTCATCAATAAAATATTCCGATCTACCAAAATATAACGATTTTAGCGTAGGCACTGAAGAGGGAAGAAATTTCTGTGGGGGGCGCTGAAGTGAGACGAAAAAAGGTTCTTCAAAATGTAAACATTGAGGCAGGCGTCAAAGTGAGACGGGCCGAAGTGATAGCATACTCCAGAAAATGAGGACCCAAAGACAAAAGCCCAAAATTTTTCTGATTCTTTCAGTCCTGCCTAGTCGGTGGCACCGCCTCGAATGTCTCCTTCCTCGCTTAAGTCTTTAGGAAGTAAACGTCCTTCGGGAGAAAGTAAAGCTTAAAAAATTACTTTTACTTTCATTTTTTCTCGTATTTTCGGGACGTTCAACCCGCAACTCTTTTTTTAGACTTTAATTTTTATTTTATCATCATCATTATTCCAATCTTCAATCATTAATAAGTCATTACCAGGATGAAAATAAGTCGAAGCATCGATTTGAGGGTATTTTTCTCATTCTATAAATTGATGCTTTTACCCTTGAAAAATTGACCACTGTTTTTATTTCAGAATTTTGGTTGGGAAATTGTCCCCCTCAATTTAATATACGGGTAGGTATATTAAACTCTTGGACGGCCTTTCCGGACGGTGGGAATTTCCTTGGCGCTGTCAACTTATTAACACCTCCACTTACTCTTCCTTTTTATTGTTCTAGTACATGCATGTTCATGATGAAATAAGCGTGCATAATAGTGATGAAATTGTTAAGGGATCACTTCAATAAAAATCCACGCCTCCTGCTTCTTCTGCGGCTTTTTACTCTTAAAATGCGCTAAATCATTGAATCTTACATAAAATCAAATTTTTTCCTTATTTTGACCGCAAGATTGCAGAACGTTATCTATGCAAATCACATGAGTCATGATCCATAATCCCATAACAATCGATTTTATGTACCAAGATGACCCAAATATATTCAAGCGAATAGGTTCATTCTAAACAACGAAAATGTTACACTATGGTTTATTATTGCCTAGCGAGTTTAACCTACTCAATTTTCTTCAAACAACCATTTCTCAAATGAGGTAATCTCAGCATCCTTTGTTGCAGAAAGTAAAGACTGGTAAGACAGGAAGTAAGCAATTTTAAAATAGGTAAAACGTTTTCCTTCCTTAAGGAAGTTGTTTAAAATTCTCTTCGCAGAGTCGTGTTGACCTTAAAAACATCCATTATTCTTTTTAAATGTCGTGAACTTTTATTTTTAACTGTTTAAGTTTAACGTCCAACCTGTAAGTACGGTCTCTACATTGGATGCTTGCACTGACATTTTTATTATTTTATTTTAAAAAATATTTTCGACGTGAGGATGGCGAAATTCATATAATAACACCTTATATAAAACTGAGATTTTATCTGCAAACGGCACTCTTCTTTAGATTAAATGGAGGGGGTTAAAATTGTGTCAAGGACCTTTAAAAAGCCTGAAGAACGTTGTGCAACTAGACGATTATGTTTTTGAGTAAAAACACGCCGGTGTTTCGCCAAAATGTAGGATAAAACGAATTTCGTTTGACCGTCGCCAGCGGATAAAGTGGAAGGTCAACCTTGGGAACTCGACGATAACGTAACTCCATTCTGGGGAAAGTAACAGCTGCTTTCACTTTCCAAACATTTATGCGGCTTCCTTCTGTCCTTATTGCCCGCGATGCCCTTCTTTTGTCAAGTCTTTCATAATCATAGTTTACTCACGTCCATAAAATTAATCAGTCCTATTTTAGACTCTCAAAAACTGCTATAATGGGGACCTGCGTGGCCGTGGGGTTTGGAACGAGTGGCCCTTGTTCTAATCTTCTCAAAGGTCGCGGGTTCGATTCCCGCACTGAGACAATTATTTGGCCCAGTCCCTGGGTGTTTGAGGTTCCTCCCCCCGGAAAGGGAAGATTTAGGGGAGGAAAAATTGTAAGAACTTGTATACGTTAGGCAATTAAAAAAAAAAAAAAAAAAAAAAAAAAACTGCTATAATAAGAAATGGACTTACGCTTCTTTAAATATTGATGTCGTTTTGCATCTTTTGTGGGGTTTTGTTCGACTTTTGGCATAGGATGATTAAAATATTGGATGTGCCTAGTATCCTTAAATTTTTAAAAATTTTTAGAAAAAAAATTGGGAAAAATATTTACCTACTTGAGGTGTTTTACTTCCCATTCATGACCATCATTTTCAAAGTAAGGTTTAAAATAAGAAGTACTTATGGTAAATATTAGTATAACCTCTGTTTTAAACTAGACAAAATTCAAATCGTTTTATGTATACATATCTGTCTGCATTCTATTTTTAAAAGGCAAATATTGTGTAAACCCTCACAGGATTATTTTTATTTTATAAAGGCCTTCATATTGACCGAAATTGATCGGCCACTATTGGGACGTGATTGAGTCAGAGTCAAAGTTATGTTAGACGTTCTAAAAAAGACAATTTTTTTTATGACCTTGATATAGATACGTTATCTATGATGGAAGGGCCATGACCGAGTCCGTCCTCAGTTTTTTTTTATGTAGGTACTCCAGTTTTGTCAAGGTGCTAATATTTCCCAAAATCGATTCAGTGGTCCTTTAGTCATCCTCAATCATCCTCCTTTTGCAGTTTTAGCGCATTTAAAAATAAAGGATATTTTCTTTTATTTGGAAAGTGTTTTGATGAATGTTTGAGAATAGGGCATTTAAAATTTATTAGGGACTTTGAAATGACCATTTTTATGTGGGGGGATTAAATAATTTGCCAAATGATGAATTATTTTGTTATTGCTGTAAGTGTATTTGGTGTTGCTGATTTCTAATTTTAGGTTACAACTAAGGACCTCATCGATAGAGAAACCTCCCTCCATGGAGGCTGGGGTGTCAGTGGGAGATATGGATCTCGCCCACTATCGATGCCACTTTTCGGGAGAGCGATTTTTTTTTGTACGTAGTTCATAGATTTTAGTAGACAATACATAATATTTGCCGTTTGAAAGTAGATTCCTTCACCCAACTCGTGGGATCAAGTTGTTAAATTTTTCCCCCTCGCGAGCAAAGCTCCTGGCCTATAAAATTTTCCTGAGTGGTAAACCTTCTCTGATTTCTTAAACTTGAAATTTTTTCCCTCTTCCGATTGTACCCTAAGCTCTATGATCAAAAAATCAAAGCTTCAAATTTTTTAGTAGACTTACTTCCATAGAGCTCTTGCGTAAAAAGCCTGTCAAGGATTTCGACACTACTGTAACTCGAGTCAATGTGCTCCCTTCCGTAGAGGAAGGTCTCGGCCAGGGATTTCACCATCGACACCATCCCAACTAGAAAACAAACAAAATTATTCAAAATTTTATTATTAATCATTTATCACGATTGTCAAGAACGTGATCCAGAGTTGTAAAATCGCACGTAATGGAAATGAAGAAGCAAATACATGTCTTTAATTCTTTAATAGGTCTAGTTTCTTTAGAAGTTATGAACTACGTGCTCCGAATATTGCAAACATTGTACGTTCACGTGTCTCCCAGAATCATTATTGTTTTAGTTTTATATTGTAAATGAAATAAAAAATAATAAAACTTATTACTTAACTATTTTTTATCCTCTTTTATTAGCCTTATCAAAGTGCTCTGGGGAGAAAGAATTCATTATTCTTGATATGTATTTGGTTTATCCTATTAATTTCCCCATAATTTAGGTGCAGGAACATTTTATTAAATAAAAATAAGTAGACAGGAGAAAATATTTATGGTTCATCCATGACTCCAATTTATCCTTTGTCTCGTTTTTTTTTTCCTTCTCTCCATTCTTAAATATTTAATTTTTATTGTTAATTAAATGCCCTTTTTAGAAATAAAAGATATATTTTATGTTGTACGTGTGATAAGCAAGTGGAATTCAATAACTATTATAGATAATTATATTCTAAGAATTTAGATGCCACAAGTGATGGACGAAAAACAAAGCTAACCAATTTCATTATTAAAAATTAATTACCTTGGGATTTCCTACAGGTTCTTTATTAGATTAGGATAATTTAGTCGAGATAAAAGATGAAGTTCAAAGACGCGTTTTATTTGACGCGAAGTAAACGCACGTTTGTGATCGGGTACGTTGTCGTTGGAGAGCGCGGGCGCGAGTGAGTCTGTACGGCGTTACCATCGCTACTAAAATATCCACCACTACGTCCGCTCGTCCTCCGCCTTTCCTACCTCTTACTCTTCCATATCTTAAGGCGTTCTCCCTCAAATCTTTTTTCCTTTTTTCACTCCCGTTTTTCCTTGAAGAGAAAAGCGTTTCTCTCCAAGTAAACATTAAAACCGTTTAAAATACCTAATTTCGACAAGGTCTTATTTTCTCAACGCTCATATCAAATTATTTTGTTCGATGTACGCTATTTGTATTTTTAAAAGGGTTGACGTCAAATCAAAACTACTAAAGGTATATTAGTTTGATAGACATAAATAATTAAGGAAATTTATCTGCTTCATAATATAATTTGGCCGGTGAAATTTGTTGTCACAGCCTCAACTCAATTTGAAGCCAATGCTCTTTGAAGTAATCTGACGTTGTCTAAAAGCATAATTTTCCCCTAAATATGAAGAGAAATTTGAAGAATAATTTATTATTTTGTTTTGCTTTTTTAATGAAAAAATATTTGTTGTTTAACTTTCATCTATTTTTCTGGGATGTCCCATGTTATTAATTTTTTTATTTTTTTATTTTTTAAATTGAAGATTTTGTGTTCTTTGTGTCTATAGGACGAATTTTGCAATCAGGTTTCCCTTTTCACTTCCTTAAAATTTTGGCTTAGGAAAAGAGCTAATTAAAGGCATAAAATAGTAAGTATCTTTTATGTGTAAAAGGAGGTCTTTTTTTTCTCCATTTCTTTATAAATGATGAAGGCGGTGAATAAAGTTCTAAGTTGGCCTGAGGGGGCCGGCCGGATAAGCCAGGTCCACATCAAGTCTCCACTACTTGACTATTCTATTAATGTTTGAACCGAGTTTACCCGTTCTGACTTTGAAGACCCTCATGGGGCATAAAAGACAATAACCCCCGTCATATTTATTAGGTACATATAATGACTTTCTTGAAAAAAGGTCAAATTTATTAAAAATGACGGACGGAAAAATTTGTTGACAGATCCTTGCCTTTACGTCTTGAGATTCGCGAACAAATTGGAATTCGGCGAGAAGACTCACGAGGTGACCATGACCGCCCTTCGTCTCGTCCAAAGAATGAAAAGAGACTCGATGCATTATGGAAGGCGACCGTCCGGAATCTGCGGTGCAGGTACACACTTGAGCAACAGAATGACGCTCTGTTCTAAGCTTTAAGTTTAAGTATTCTGTTGGATCTTTAGAATAAATAAAGTTCAAACAACTTTTCTATTTAAATATTGCGTTTAATAAAAATCGTTCAAATAATTTTTTTTTTTTTTTTTTTTTTTTTTTTTTGCAAGCAAAACATGCTCTAAAATTTTTTTTTTCTTTCAATTGTCTGTTTAGCCTCTTTTTTGTTTTGTTTTCAAAGGTTTTTCAAGAATTAAATGGACATGGTTCGTGTAAAAATAAAATAGACCCGCTCACCTATTAGTTTTCAAAATATGTATCATTAAATTACTCCTTTTTTGACACCATAACCTCTCGACTGTTTGAAACCTCCCACGAGCTTTAACGTTCTCCCGCCATTGTAATTTCAACTTGTTGAAGAAAGAAGAAAAAAGTATTTTTATTCGTACATAAAGCTTTCGGCTTTTTTTCGATTATACAATACAATTTTGAATACAGTTTTTTTACAGAATTTTAGAGAAGTTGAAGTTCATTGAACAATTTAGTGGTTAAGAACCAATTATTCTCATCATTTTAACTTGTTGATCCAGGTGAAAAAAGTAAACTTTAGTAGTAAAATAAACTACTATATCGTAAATCTTTGTTAGTAAACAAATTGATTATGTTTACGCAATGGTTTGATTGAAACTATTTCTTTTCAGCATTATTGATGGCTGCGAGACTTCATGATTTCAATAGGACTGTCCCTGATATTGTTAAAGTTGTTCAAGTCCATGAAACTACACTTCGTAAGAGGTAACGAACATTCTCAAATTTGGACTCATTGAAATAAAAATTCTTTGTGTTTAGGCTTGTAGAATTCGGCGAGACACCTTCTAGTTCCTTAACGCTCACAGAATTTATGACGGTCGATCTGGAAGAAGAGCAGGACCCTCCTTCCTACAAAGCTGCTCGAGCGAAAGACCGTGAAAGGCTCAAAGTAAGTTTTTATAGTTTTCCATAAATTCGCATCTCATTTAAACTTTTTAGGGCTTTGAAGACAAAGAAAGATTGAAACAATTCGCTCGTCTTCAGTCCGAAATTGAGAAGCACATTAACGAAAAGAAAAAGCGTAAATTACCGATGGACGAAATATCATCAAGTAAAGCAAAATTTAAAAATAAAACATATATTTTCTTTCTAATTAGCTGTTACTAATTACTTTGTTTTATAGAAATAAGTTTTTAACCCTGAGTTTTTAAAAAAAATTTGTTATTATGTACATTATTTGAATTTTTAAGATGACGAAGAATCAGATTTGAACAACTTCATTTCAATGTCGACCTTGGATATTATAGAAGATATTGAAGAAGGCGAAGAAATTGGATTGGATGCGTATGATAAAGTTGGTTTGGGACCGAGTATTGAATCGATGGGGTTGAGCGAAAACAAGGATGACCAATTGGAGTTCAACTACGATCACAATGGCGAACTTGACATTGAAGGTTTGGACGATGCAGAACTTGATGCCTACATCATGACCGAAGGTGAATCCGAAGGCAAAGGAGCGATTTGGACGAAAAACAATGGAGAATATCTCAAAGCAAAGCAAGGTAACCTAAACAATGAAATCCCTACAAAAATTTCAAAACTTAATGCAATTATCTTTTTAGAAAAAGAGGAAAGACTGAAAAAAGAACAAGAAGAAGGAAAAGGGCCGGATAAGAAAAAGAGAAAACTCAATTCTCGAAAAAAAACATCTGCTCCTGCAAATTCAGCAGGTAATTTCAAGATATCCTGCATTTTAATATCCTGCTGATTCATCAGGATATTGAACATTAGATCCAAAATCAGTCCTAATTAAATTATGCTACTTAAATGTAGATAGTACCCTCGAACTAGCGATTTGGGTTGTAGAGTGTCAAATGAACCTCTTCGTGGCATGCCATTTACATCTAATCTTGACCAAATCTTCCTTCCGTAGTTTGCCAAAACTCCACACCTCTTTTAATCTTTTTAAGAGATGCCGGTGCGATCTTCACCAAATTTACACCAAATACACCGTAGAGTTGAAGGGGAGGTTGGAGAAGGTTGAGGAGGGTATGGGAGGTGATAAGAGAATGAGGGAGGTGGTGGGTGTTACCTATAAAGTACCTAAACGTTTCATCAATTTCCGAGTTGCCAAAAAAAAAAAAAAGTTGTTTTTTTTAATACTAATTATAACACTCTTCTGGGGACCAAGTAAAAGGAGCGCTATAACCGGGAAAGCGCTATCAGCGGGAAGATCCTAATAATTATCCGCTAAAATTATTCTTCCATCGGGATATTGGAGCGTTAAAACGAACAAAATTCCTTTGGAAATACACCCCCAGATATAATGAAGTTTTACTGTATTTTGCTATTTAACCTTTGAAGTTTTGGGGGCGGGTTTATTAAATTTAAGTTTTAATAGCTGTGCTAAAAAAATTTTTATTTCAGGCGAAGCAATTGAAAAGATGCTCCAGGAAAAGAAAATCTCAACCAAAATCAATTATGACGTTTTGAAGAGTTTAAATTTGAAACCAGACGGTTTGACTGGAACTCTTGAAGGAATGTAAGTAAAATAAGTTGTTATTTTTGTTAGGTTAGGTCTGGGCACATGGCCTCTTATTGTATACTGGAGTCTACTGCTGTTGAGAGAGGCCCTGCTTAGGGCCAAGTTTCTGCCAGGTTGAATTCCCTCTAGGTCTGCTTGGATCTGAGCTCATAAGTAGGCGACGAGTTCAGATATCTTGTGAGCACGAAGGCTGGCTGGCTAGTCTCATTCTAGGATGTATAGTCAAACGTTATAGAGAGTAAATTACTTACGCCAACGAATTACCAAAGAGACCATTTTTTAAGAAATTCAAGGCCTCTTTTTTTCCCAAGCGGCTGTCACGTCATAGGGTCTGTCTTCCTCATAATTTTATGAGCAATTATGTTGTTGAATAGGCATTCCAATTCCAGGGCAAACTTTCAATTCACT
Organism: Orius laevigatus; assembly: GCA_018703685.1. Taxonomy (NCBI): domain Eukaryota; kingdom Metazoa; phylum Arthropoda; class Insecta; order Hemiptera; family Anthocoridae; genus Orius; species Orius laevigatus. Next base: position 96,388 of record JAGWEN010000063.1, on the reverse strand, counting down.
CCATAAATTTATTTTTATTTTTATGAATTATTATTCCCATGTAAGTATTTTTATTTTATTCTAGGAAAGCTGAGGTCATTCCAAAAGAAGAACTATTGGCAACAATCAAAGAACAAAATAACGAAGAGGCCAACGAAAAAGAAGTTCCTTCTTCGTCACCACCTCCAATTGTTGTCATTGAAAAAACTCCTCCTCCTTCCCCTGCCAAAGCTCACGTTGAAACACCACCGAAAAACACTAAAGTTGTTGAAAACCTCATACGTAAGGAAAAGTCAATTTTTGTTCAAAAAACATTATAATCTTGTTTATAGATGATGATCCTGATGATGATGATGATGATTTTGAGGAAGCTGGTGGTGGAGTCATGTCCCTCAGAGAAATGTTGAATCAGCACAACGGTGAAGATGACTGCGAAGACTACGATTATGACGACGATTAATTTTCGCTTCTTCAAATCAAATAGTACTCACCTACTTCAAATACTCAATGTCTAACATTTTTTATTTAATTCTATAAATTTTATTGAAGTACTTTTTTTTCCATTAAATATGCATGAAGAAAATATTTTTTAAACTTACGTTATTACAAATACCCTTAGTTTTCCATCAATTTTTTTTACAGTTGATGAACAAATTATTTGTTAGGTTTAAATGTAAAGTTTTGTTTTATGAATAAATTGATGTTTTATTTATAAAATTTATTGACCAGACTCATAGACAGTTGCATCCCCAACGTCGTCGACTGGTTAAAAGTGGTTCTGCAAATTGTAAAGCTGCTTTTGAAGTTTCTGCGCCGACTTTGCTGATTGTGTCTTGATATTCTGTCCTCATCTTGTATTTTATTTCTTCTGCTGGGTCTGAAAAAATGGGGCTCACTAGAAAGTAGAGAGATAATTAAAACTTACTGTCATAATAAGTGACCTCTTTTGGTGCACCAACGTCCGGTAGAGCGACTGCTATGGATCGAAATTTGGTTGGATCTCTGTATCCTTGATCGTCCAAACCAGTCCTCAACATAGCCACGGGAGTTATCACTGGATCATCATGATCGGCCATCATCGGTCTATATGCGACTACTGGAAAATCTGTACGCAAAATATAACAAATTTTAGACTAAGTTTGATTACTTTTTTTAGAAAAATTCAACTGATACAGGGATGCAATGACGTCTTCGGAATCTGTGCATGGGTGGTCCAAAATTTCATTTTCTAATATTGTCCTCTGCAAAAAAAGGAATAAGTATAGAACATTTTCTTATTCAGAGATGTACTTCATGAGCTGTAGCGACCATAGCTTCACGAAAAGCCTGTTCTTTAAGTTTTAAATGTCTCGCCCTTTCAAAATGTGGACTCCATGAATGGCGATCGCAATGACATGGCCTCTTTTCTTCCAGGAGCTGCTCTGCTCTTAGTCTTTTCGGCGACGAGGGGCAGTCTGGAGGTTGAGACGGTCTGGAAAATCACAATTTAAAAATCGATAAAAATTCTTAAATGGCCTTCTTAATGCCCTAGCTAGAAAAACACGACAAAACATGTCGGAACTCACTTAAATATAATTGGAGCGATGTAAGGCCAGATGTAATCTCCCTTGTATACAGTCTGATACGGTTTTAAATCTCCCATTGTGTTTGAGGTTGAAAGTGTGAATTTAGGTGTCAAACATAAAATTATTTATGTTTGGTAATAAAACGTATGTTTTATTTTGTGCCATCAAAATTTGTATACATATTCAATAACACTCATGGTGCCTTTATAGGCATGCAAAGATGGAATAAAAAGTACCAACCCGAGTCGGTACAGCTCCTAAGCTGACCTTTCTTTCCGTACTTTTGGCTTGGCGTTTCAATCTGATGGTTTCACTCTAGATTCTCCATCGAATTAGGAAGTTTTAGTTTTCGTTCAGCTTACGTCTTGAGACAAGGACGGGCGAAGGTGTTTATTTCCGAAATGCTTGAGTTGATGTAGGCAAGTCACAAGTGCGCTCTCCTCGAAATAGATCTCTGATGAAACGGATTGAGTCAGACAGCCGACTTTGAAACGGTTGATTTGAAATTACGAGAGACACGAGGGGGGATCAACTCGGAACGGCGGCGAAACGTTTTCAATCCAAGGGCGTCCCAGCAACCCTAAAAGGTCGTTTTCCTTTGATTTTGACGGACAAGCTCTAAAAAGTTTCGATTTCAACTGATGACACAACTTCATCCCTCGGAAGAAAACTTTATCAAGGACCAAACTGTTGTAGCTATCAAGTGAGTACGGATTTACGATATCATGCAATCTATTGCCCATATTTTGCTGCCAATTTGCCATCGCCGACTAATATTGCATTTCTACGGCATATCTTCAGTCTTCTGCTGCAAATCTACTAGCCACCTGTGTACTATATAACATAGATGGGCAAAATTCATCCTTAGACAGACTAATGATTAATTTTAAAAAATCAATCTGTTTTCCATGTGATTACAGATTTAAAAAAATCCGCTAAAAGTACTTTGATTAGTGATTAGGATTACTTATCATCTCGACTTTGACTAAGGATTACTTTCACAAACCATTTTGATTGATGATTACTTTTTTTTAATCTTCAATCTCCAATTTTGATTGATGATTACTTTTTTAGTCGTTAATCAGGAATTTAGATTAATTTCAATCATAATTATTTCAATCAAACCGTGCTTTATGATTTGAAAATGATTAATTCTCAAAAATGTCCGAAACTAGTTGTCCCACCGCTTTATTTCCTTAAAAATGAAGCTAGGAAGTTGATTTTGAGGTAGATTTTTTTTATTCCGCATCTCCAAGCCAATGCATAGATGGGTGGGGCGAGTAATGGCTGGTGGGGGGATGGTCCAGGAGGGTAGGGAGGTGATGGGAGTGAGGTGGGAGGTGGCGGAATTTTGGGGTGGTGGGGGAGAGTGAGGGGTGACTTTGTGGTGGAGGGGGAATATTGGGGGCAGTGCGGATTTGAGGAAGGTCAAGGGGTTGGTATTTAACTCTAAAAAGGTGGAATCTGCGATTTAATCATCAAATACTTCGGTGTAAATCTCTCGAATGGGCCAGAGTATGGCGTAATTGAATTACAATGTAATCGAATTACTTTTTATAGAAAGTAATTGAATTAAATTTTAATTCGATTACATGTAATTAGTAATTAGATTACATTTTCAATTACAAATTACAAATTAAAAAAAAAAAAGAAAAACGACCCTTTAGGATTTATTTTCAAAGTAAAAGACATTATAGATGGCATAATAATACTAAAAAGACACTCTAGATCCTTCATCATTGAAAAAAGACCCTCTAGAATTCATTTTCAAAGTAAAAGGCATTCAAGGTGCCATTATAAACCTAAAATGACACTCTAGGTTTATTTATGAACGATAAATGACCCTCTAGAATCCTTCATCATCGAAAAACGACACTCTAGACTTCATCATCACAGAAAAAGATACTCTAGAGAGTCGAGTCCTTAATCATCAAAAAACGACACTCTAGATTCTAGAATCATCATTCATTCATTTCACCGGTCACTTCATTTTCTTTGCGCTCAATTTACATACGCCCGAATTTTTGTTGCCGGCCATTACATTTTTGTAATCGAATTAATTTTTTTTTTTTAATCAAATTACATTTTTGTAATCGAATTAATTTTTTTTTGTAATCAAATTACATTTTTGTAATCGAATTACATTTTTGTACCCGAATTACACTTCGGGTTCGTTCCGGGAAAAAAAAGAAAAAAAAAAAGTCATTTTGGGCCACTAGGGATGGAGTATCGATGAGAGGATATCGATTTTGCTATCTATATCAATATCGGAATAGTGATATCGATATCACTATAATATCGGTTTCATAATATCGATATCGGCGATATATCGATATCCGTGAAGCGAACTTCAATGCTATTTTGAATTTTCCCTCCCATATCATGTTCAGTTTTGAGCCAAAGATGGCATTAGGATCACAAGAAATTATTATTTAAAATTAAATTATAAATTATATTTGTTAAACGCAATTATTTTAATAGGAGTCAATTTAAAATATCAATTCGATTTATGGGATATTCTGGAGTTCGATTGGGTCGGCAGTGGAGGACAGGGCCGAAAGGCGGTAGTTTCAGAAAGGACGCTCACGTCTCCCGCGAGTTTGAAATGATCAAACTTTTCATTTTATTTTACTTGATCGAATTTGAATGTCAAAAATTTGTGAACCGAACCGAATTTGAGTTTGAAAGTTTAAAATTGTAAACGCGAATCGAACAATCGAGTTTATAAAAAGGAACGTCTGAAACTGCGCCGAACTTAAAAAGGTGAGTCCTTTTCATCCGTTATCGCAAAACAATATTAATGAAGTTTAATTAGTACACTCGGTTTAAAAGAAAAAAGTAATACACATGCTTCTTATGCCATTTTTGACACTACCCAGGGGCGGACTGGCCCGGGGGGGGGGTGTGGACAGCCCCCCCCCCCCCACAGCCCCCCCCGGGTCAGGTTTTTTTAGCGTTATTTTTGCTCAGTGGTTCCCAAACTGGAGGCGCGCTCCCCTAGGGTGCGTAAGCTGTCCCCAGGGGGGTGTAGGAAAGCTCAAGATCTTTTTTTTTTTGTGTGCGAAAATTCGTGAAAAACCTCAAAATCAACACTTGTAAAACCTAATTTTCGATAAAAAAAAAGTAATAAAAACCTCGAAATCAACATGTGTGAAGCCTAATTTTCATAAAAAAAAAAAAAAAACCTCAAAATCAACATTTAAAAGCTAAATTTTTGTCAAAAACCTCAAAATCAACATTTGTAAAGCCTAATAATTTTGGTCAAAAAACCTCGAAATCAACGTGCCAAATTTTCTTCAAAAACCTCAAAATCAACATTTATGAAGCCAAATTTTCGTGAAAAATCTCAAAATCGACATTTGTAAAGCCCGATTCTGGTTTGAAAAAAACCCCTCGAAATCAACATACATATATGAAGCCTAATTTTCGTACAAAAACCTCAAAATCGACATTCAAAAAGCCAAATTTTCGTCAAAAACCTCAAAATCAACATTTTGTAATACCTAATTTTAGTAAAAAAAAAAAAAAAAAAAAAAAAAAAAAAAAAAAAAAAAAAAAAAAAACCTCAAAATCAACATTTATGATGCCTACTTTTCGTCCAAACACCTCATATTCAACATTCATAAAGCCAAATTTTCGTCAAAAACCTCAAAATCAACAAAATGCTTAATTTTCGTCAAAAAACCTCAAAATCAACTTTAAATTGGCAATTTTTTTTGTCAAAAACCTCCAATCATGGCTATAAGAGCAAATTTTTTTTTGTCAAAAAATCTCAAAATCAACGTTTTAAGTGCAATTTCTTTTGTCAAAAACCTCAAAATCAACATTTTAAGACCCAAATTTCATTCAAAAACCTCAAAGTTAACATTCAAAACTTGGGGGGGGGGGGGCAAAGGATCTAATTTGTTTAAATGGGGGGCGCACTGTGTAAGAGCCAATTTTCTGTCAAAATTTTCTGCGCCCCGTTAACTAAAAACCCACCCACACCCTAAGGTCCCAGTCCGCCCCTGACACTACCTACTCAAAAATTGCTTCTTTTCAAATTTTTTACTTACAAAAGCAATAAATAAATATGTATTTAAATAAAAAGGAATTAAGCCTCTGTGAGGTCTACCCTAATCACCTGCTTTCCTCCGGAAATCCGCTAAAACTTCGAAATCAATATATTTTTTTTCTTGTTTCTTGTTGAGCTATTTACGTATGTGCCACCCTGTATGCGCTGTGACAAATAATAATAATAATATGTAATAATAAATTTAAAAAAAAAAAGGTAAACGGACAAAATACACTGGGTTACTTTTCTCGGACAAAATACACTATAAGCCGGACGAAATACACGGTCTGATGCGACCTTTAGCTTGGACAAAATACACGGTCTCCTGAACCTTTTTTTCGGACGAAATACACTGTAAATCATTATAGAGCATATAAAGAGTGATGAAGTTTGGATAAATGATCGGATGAACCAATATGCTTTAGGTAAGTTTGATAACTGTAGAGGGATATTTTTTTCCTCTCGCGAGCAAAGCTCATAACCAATATGCTTTATTTTTGATAACTGTAGAGGGATTTTTTTTTCCTCTCGCGAGCAAAGCTCCGAACTAATATGCAGCGAGTTGGTTAACTCGATTCTTAAAGACGATTAATTTTTGCTAATGGTGAAAATATTGATAAGGAGGTGTCTCGAACAGAAAACATCCAGGTTTTCAAGATTTTTTTGGAAAATTGATGATTTGAAAAAAGCTCCAAGACCCTCCACACCGAAATCACAACTTTTTCTCATGAGTAGAAAGGTGATGCCAAGTGACGGTTCTGTAATACAATAAGCCCTGAAAATTTCAAGTCGGTGGGTTCACAGGGAGCCGATTTTAAATTTTAATTCCTTACCTGAGATTATACCTGCTTTTCTACCTGATTTTTTACCTGATATAGTGTATTTTGTCCGGGGCGATAGTGCATTTTGTCCAACTTCTAAAATAAAACAATAGACCGTGTATTACGTCCGGGAAAAAAAAAAAAAAAAAAAAAATTCAAACTTCAAAACATAATTTTACAACTCTAATAAATAAAATAAAATAATCAAAAAGAAATTAAATTAATAAAAGAACTAATTTTGAGATAATTTTACATCTTTCATAATATAAAATTCTATGAATAAAGTACAACACTATGAAAAGTTCCCCTAATTACTACCCATGGGCGAACTGCGGAGTGGCGACTGTCCAGTGATCCAAGTATACATATACCCAAAAACATGATGTAATAATAATTCTAATAATCATTGACAGGACATTTTATGTGCAACATACTCCTCAAGTCTAAAAAAAACCGTAAAAAAAAAAAACCAAACAAAATAACCGATATCGATATCCCATCCCTATGGGCCACCCATGGGATCTATGTATATGAGCCGGCCGCCCAATCGATCAGTAATCACTTAACTGCTCCCAATTATTTTTGTAACCTTTTCGATTCAAACTTTACAGGCAAAAATATGTTTTTACAGGCTTTCTAACATGTGCTAGCTTTAATTTTTTTATCTATTTCATCCAAATTCGTTTCCAGAGATAAGATGGCAGGAAAACGATTTCTTGTAAGAATACGGGTTGGGGGTGGACTTAAACTTTTAAAGCTTCCAAATTAATTAGGATGAAAATTTTGGATCGAGCGAGAGGGAGCTTCGACTTCTAAACGAGAAGGTGCATAAAGAAAGAATGGCATCTACGTATACACAATCGTTTAATAAACAACGTGAGTTATTTTTCCCTAATCTCTTACCGGCCGGCGCCAGCTATGGAATCCGATTTTCCAGCCTCCTTTTTTGTCTCATTTTAGAAATTTCAAGAAACGATAAAGTCGCAAGGGTGAACTGTTTCGTGCGGAAATGTTCTCTCGGAAACCGGATCAGTCTCAAAGATTTGAGAGGAAAATGTGACATCTTTTGAATCTATAATGATCATACTTGATTAAAATTTAATTTTCCCATCCATTTTATTATCAATATTCAGAAGAGTGTTAGGTCCATAATCCTCATAATTAATCAGGAGTCTACCCTCGAGATAGATTCAAAGGCACTTGTTTTTATTCCTCTCATGAGTCTCAAGCAAGCCACAGAAATAAATTAAATTCCCTGAGGGCATAAATAGAGGGGGGGAAAGGCATTTAGAACAATAAAAATCCAGAACAGACATTTCTCTTGTGTCTAACAACATTAATTGTGTCGCGAAGCCATCGGACATTCTGTATAAAACGATGGAAAACGTTAATAAAATAAGGTCTAGTTAGTGTCCAGTGTACAATAATAGATTTGAATCGTCTCAGGAATGTCCTGGTGTCTGAATAGTTTCAAGATTAGTTTTAGGCCTATTCTCGATTCTCGAGTGTTTGGGAATTCTCCAGGAGACGCCATGAGTCCTCCTCGACGTCCCGGTCGTCGTCACTGGTCTATTTACAGAGGTTCCAGCTTTAAATTATAATTTATTATTATTATTATTATAATTATTATTATTATTATTATTATTATTTTTTTTTTAATTTTATTTTAAATAAGTAAAGCTGCAAGTGTTTCTGCAGTACTATTCATTGTGGGAATCAAGATTTTAACTTCACAAAATGGGCTTATCTCCGAACACGGTAGCGTTCCGCCTTGCCAAGAAAAATTATATGTTACCTTCAGCATTTCCATCTGATCCCCCCCCCCCAAAAAAAAGCGTAAAATTTAATACCTACGCTATTGGTGAGGCAAAAAATTGAGCTAGCACCCAGCAAATGAATGATCTTTCAAAATGGGTGAGTCAATGTCAAGTCGGTCTAACTGTCCCTTTTATAATGCCCAAAAAATCCGTGAGCCCAAAAGAAGAGAATGTTAAAAAGTCAGATTGTTGACTTTGACCGAGAAGACTTTGAAGAGGAAAAACAAGGTTCCGGGACAAGTCGCTATGTAACAAACCAGACGTATCCATGTCAAGAAAAAAAAAAAAAAAAAAAAAAAAAAAAAAAAAAAAAAAAAAAACAAGAAAGAGAAGAAAAAAAAAATGTTCAAAAGAAAAATCCCTTCTACCAAAAATAAAGTAATTGGTGCCAGAACGTTTAGGGAAGGTTCCCCACCACCTTCTTCGCTTTTATCAACGCCTTCAGTCTTCTTTCCGCGCTCCCTTCTCTCTTCGAATCTTTTTCACTTTCGTCGCGTCTCGAACACGAATCTTACAAGAAAGAATTTTTTTTTTAAATAGTGATAAAATAACAGCTTTGTTCGTCCTAGTTAAAAAAAAAATTTGTTTTGTGTCTTGTGTGGATCCCTTTTTAATGGAACTAAACAAATTTTGCCTTTGCAGATGAAGGATACGATAGCACAGGTTTAATTTTTTTTGTTTTAAATTTAATAATTAAGTAAAACTTTTTTTTTTTTTTTTTTTTTTTGGAATTTTGCACATTTTAGGCGCTTCTCATTGTAAAGAAAACTCAGGGTTATCTTTAATTTTTAAAATTTTGTTTCACACGTAAAATTTTAGGAAATACATACTGTAGGTAAAAGGTAAAAATGTAAAACATGCCTACACTATCTTTAATAAAGTTACTTATGATAAAGCAATTTAAAAAAAAAAAAAAAAAAAAAAAAAAAATCTACCTAAAATCTAGCAAAATATAACGGTTAACTTCCAACAAAATTCTGCAAATATTATTAGAATGGGTAAAGTTGGAACTAAATCCAGTAAAAAGAGTAAATTAAAATCCCCACAAAATCTACAAAAAAAAAAAAAAAAAAAAAAAAAAAAAAAAAAAAAAATTATAACAAACAGCAAAAAATTTAACAAAATCAATAACTAGCCAAAACCTAACAAAAAAGTTTCTATCGAAATCCAGCAAAGACCTAAAAGAGCTGTTCAAATCTAGCAAACATCAAAAGTTACAACCCAACAAAATTCAGCAAGTATCAAAAGAAATTCAAAACCCCACAATGCAGCTACCTGCTTTGTATGCTGTATCTACATATGTAGTACCTACAGCAAATCTAAAGACTAGAGGGATATTTTTCTCCTCTCCGAAGCAATGCTCCGGACCGATTAGCTCTTTTGCTGTCCCCAGTTTATGGTGAAAACTAAGGGATTAGGTACCTATGTCGTAAATTTTTTTGGTGAACGCCATTATGGTGCTGAACCATTAGGTAGGTACCTGTACAACTTGTCATAGCTACGTGGCAAAGTATCATAAGATTGATGACATAGGACATGATAAATAATTTTGGCAACTCAGACTCGAGAGCGGCCGAGGAGGTAAAAATGCGAAAACTAAATGCCCAATGAGATCTTTCCAGTGCAAACTAGTTTTAACTAGTCTAAACTAGTTTTCACAAAAGGCGTTAGTGAAAACTAGTTTTGACTAGTTAAAACTAGTTCTGACTGATTTCGGGTTTTAACTGTAACATACATATCCCCAGGTTTGGAATGACCTATATTTTCGTGATCAGGAGATCGTCCTGATTACGAATATATTAAGCCTCTAAGCCGAAAGCCTCCGTGAGGCCGGCCCCAATAGCCTGCTTTCCTCCGGAAATCCGCTTAAAAAATAAATACAAAAATAAAAATAAAATCCATCAACATTCATAAGCGTGAAAACCCAACCAAATCCGCAAGTTTTAAAAAATCCACTTGACATTTCCAATATTTATGCGATGAAGTAATTGTATAAATTTTGATGAAGATTGGATCAAAATTGAGCCCATGAAATGGAAAGTGTCGACGGTGGTCCGGACCGACCAAGTTATGCCTTATAATTTCCTTGTATTTGACCCTAAAGGTGCAAAAGTATAGGCCCACAACCATCGCCTGATTTTAAAATGATTTCACATGTCCGGAAAATGAGGTTCATACGTGGCTATTTCCTTTGTTTTTGGGGTTTCAAAGGCCAAATTTTTTTGGTCTCATTTCTTTGTTCATAGAATCATAAATCATAATGCTCCATTGTTAACATTTAAGGAAAATCTCCCATAAAATTTTAGTCGAAGGTAATTAGCGTAAAGAGATTTTAAACTGTGCCTCTGCGCCGTGAGTGAATCATTCTCCGGTGAATAATCCCAAGCGATGGAAAAAATATGAATGGAGGCCAAACTTATTTAATTTTTCCTTTTGTTCCCCCTCGATTCTTCGTATTCTTTTGACCTCAAATTGTTTTAAATGAAACTCGTTCTGTTTAATTAGTCAAAATGCCGTGGAATGAGTCAGAGACTTTTTAGAAATTAGCGTCTCTTCTCTTTTCCCGTCGTATTTTTGTTGCACCTGTTCCAATCAGTGCTTTGATTCTTTTACAAAGGCTAATTTAATAGTAATGAAACGAAAATAAAGGCCTTTCTGAGACGAACTTGAAGGTTAAAAACAGGTAAACATGAAAGCCGACCGTGTTTCTGGAGAAGATAAAAGCCAACAAGAGGTTAACAAGCATAATTGGTGGTTTCAGAGACAAAATTTGAGTAGAGTGGTAAAGTCAATCACGCAACTCAAAAAAGACATTGCATTGTCTCAGCTCTATGTGCTCTGTATGACTTGAAACATGGCTCAGATCTGGTTTTAAGAAACAGCCCTGAAAAGATCCCAAGATCTAGGTATTGCGAACGAAGGAAGTACATACATTGGTAGGTACATAAATAGGTGACGTAGTGATCTGAGTGGTACAGGGGTGGATAAGAGAAGAGTTAAAATTTGTAGAGGTCATTCAACTCGTTTCCAGACTTTTGCCTTGAAATATAATATTTCACCAAAATTTTATTTTCTCTTTTGTCAGAAAGAATAAGAATGTTTTTTCGCGATTTTTCAATAGATCCTAAACACATAAAAGTTTGTTTTGTTTGATTATTTTTTGTCATAAAAGACTTTTAGTTGTAGTAATTCACGATGTTGATGCGATTTTCTGTTTACAAACATTTCGGCTCGTTCATTGCGCTTTTAAACAAAAGAAATTTCAGGAAACATCAAACTCGAGTTTAGAACCCCCCCCCCCCTTTTTTTTTTTTTTCTCTCGAAATCGACGTCCTCACCTGTCCAAGCGTCGAGCCAAAAGGAAAGCGTACGATTTTAATCAAAAGTTAAAATTTTCGGATGCATTTCCGCTCTTCCGGTTCGAAGAAAAGTTGATTTTCGACACGTAAGAAAAAAAAAAAAGTTTGGATATCGTTAAAAATAGGGGTGTCGGATCTGAACTATACGGGTTGTGGAGTGAGGAGAGGTCTCTTTAATTGGCTCCGAGTTTGGAGAGGGTCCAAGCGGCATTGCCTTTCCAAGGATCGCGTCATCCCGTATTAATACCAACAAGACACGACACGCAGTCCGTGAACCTTCGAGCTCTCAACGACCGAGGTTTTTTTTTTTTTTTTTTTTTTTTTTTTTTTTTTTTCTTTTTAAACATGGTAGGCCGTTGCTTATCCCTCACCCAGTTCAACGAAGATTTGGACTCTTGGAATATTTGGGTTTATAGATCGTGGAGTATACAGGGTGGTTAAATATATTTTTTCACCTCAGGGCATGGCAGAGAAGAGTTTTTCTTTGAATTTCCAGTCGCTCCATCAATGACTTCCATAGTATCCATCCATAGTACATATTAGTGAATTTTTTAATTTGGGCATCCCCCCCCTCATTCTCATGATGTCTAAAAACGCACGAACCAATACTTCTCATCATTCTCTAAAACTATTGTTTGGAGATATAATTTTGCCACGAAACCGATAAATTAATCAGATTTCGGAGACGCCACTCGAATTCGTGAAAATCTGGCCAAAATATTGTAGATTGCTTAGAAAGTGATGATGGAAGAAGTTTTTATCATCTTTCTTTTATTTCTTCCCCCCCCCATATTTTTTTGTTTTTTTTTGTTTGTTTGTTTGTTTGTTTGCGGTTTCAGCTTTCTCTTGATTTGGGATCCCTTGAGTTTTTTGGTGGAAAAAGATATCAGAACTAATCGAGGAAGATGGGTGTCTAGATGTGGATATGGGCCAGAATAAACAAGTATCTAATTTTTTTTTTTTTTTTTTTTTTTTTTTTAACTCTCCACCGAAGTTTCTTAGAACGTTCGAGAGTCGAGGACTCTTTTACCGGGATATTCGTCTGACGTAAAAACGGGGATGAAAAATTAGCCCGGGGTGACAGAGACACGCCAGAACATCACCTAATCCTAATCGTTTTCTATTTGTACTCAAAGGCTTCGTAAAGAATCCAAGGCTTCTTTATAAGATACGTAAATTATGTAAATAAATAAAAGAAAATACACTCCGCTGTCTGGTGAGTGGTGAAGGAGAAAATTTTCTCTTGAATCTATAAACAAAAAGCTTGTTCTGTACCGGGTTTGGTTAAAAAGCTCCAAAAAGCATCTTGGACCTCTTTGAAGTTCTCTCGAGCCGCAACCAGTCGATTTAAAGAGTTCCTAAATATAGGCGGAGGGAATCTGGTCTCAAATATAAACTTGAATTTCTCTCGATGAACGGATCAACCCCGTCAAGTTTCTACGAATAAAATCAGCTCCTTTATTTCCTTTCTCAATTAGCCCATTTTATCTTGATAGGTCATTTGTCAAATTAGGGCCGTTTCAAACGTTACGTTAAAAAAAGACTTTCGCCCTCGTTTCTTGAAAGCCTATTTCTTGAAGATGAACATACACTGTGAGGTAAAACGAGCTTTTTTTCCCGTTTTAACAATTTGACTTTTGTTTTGGATGCCAATAAAAACATAAACAATTTCTTTTATCCTGAAAAAACATACCAACCTCCATATTTAGATTAGTATCGTTGCCGAAAAAGATTGTTTAGTGTTTCCGTTATACCTATGCATTTTTTATTTTCTTTTTAAAGCAATTTAGCTAGGACTTGATAGCTGTCAAGTATACATCGGACCTAATTAATCCTTCTACTCGTATAACAGTAAAAATAAAATGTTGTGTACTGACTTCCAGGACTTCGGGACGGAAGTCAGACCGCTCTTATGGGACAAGATTGCTAAATAGTCCAAGAACAAATATAAATAGAGAGAAAACAATATGTACCTAAAAAGAGTTTTTTTTCTCGCATATACATCTCAGAAAATCGGACAAAAACGATCGATTTGCTTGGCATAAACTACAAAGTTTGTAAACATTATGTTTCCGTCCAAACACTCCAAAAACAAAGCAAAATGGGCGAAAACGACTGTCCGAGATGTCTGGGAAGCTAATTGAGGGTTGGGCCATGATGAGCCGAGGGTTTTATTCATTTATCCCCCCCCCCAATCATTAAAAACTAGTACATATAATGCAAATGACTGTTTCTCCTTTTGAAAAAAAAAAAAAAAAAAAAAAAAATCTACCTAAAAAAATTCCAAACCACTATAATAGACTGAACTTCTGGTCAAAAGGCATTTGTGATTTTTAAGAAGGATCCACGAGGCGGAACGACTCGCGCTCAACGCCAGACGTCAACCTCTCAAGCCAAAACTATCAATTATTCATCAATTCTTCAAGAGGCTATATAAACAATACACATATTTAAAAAAAAAAAATTCTCATGCTCGAGGGCTAATTAAAATCTATACTTTTGTGAAAATTAATCATACCTACAGTAAAACATGGATATGTATAAGGAATCCCAAGGGACCAAAATAATTTTTCCTTATCCTCTTTGAAGAAATTTTTGTGTCGTAGTTCAAGTTTTAACGAAAAACTCTATACGCATTCGTGGTTTTAATAAAAATCAGTCACTTTTCCTTGCTTTCAACTACAAGTTTCTCCTCTTCTAATGGGTTTTTCAAGCTCCCAAACATGATGAGCTTCAAATAAGCAAACAGTCAACTAAAATTTCCTTTCACAGAGATAAAAACTACCCAGTCAAGATTCCTTGCATAGAGGTCATGAAATTCCAAAAAGAGGCTTTTGAGCCCCAAGGGGGTGGAACGGGAAGTTTTTTTTCCTTACATCCAGGTTTTACTGCTCCTTTTTATTGGTTCATGGATCTTATTTACTTATTGATTTGTTCATATTTTTTTTTTAAATTTAGTTTATACTTTTGAATATATGTTCCAGTTTTTTTTTTAGAACCAAATTCTTTTTTAAAAGCTGAAAAGCTTTTTTAAAAAAAAAAAAAATTAGATCGGGGAAATGGGGTTAGAAAGGGGTCCGAAACAGTTGTAAACATAGACCCATTAGAATATAAACGATTAAATAAAAAGTTGTTGGTGGCTATTTATAGGGAGACGAGAGAGGGTCGGGCTCTATTTCTAAAGTTAGACATGTTCGACCTCAGAACCTCCTCCTCTCTTCCTCTTTCTTTTTTCTTCTTCCTCTTTCGTTTCTCACTTGGCTTTTTCCCTTCTCGGTTCAATACTTCAAAACGGCCGTCTGCTCATTTGTCAACATGAGAACCTTTCCACCCTTCACTCTCGCCTTTCTAGCTATCAGTCCCATATATATTACTTTTACAAAAAATATTTAACTTACAAAAAATCTAGTATTTACAAAGCGGAAAAAAGACTCCATAATATTTTTTAGTAATTTCCAAATAACTATTTTGGTATGACTGCTGAAAAAAATTGGTTGTTCTGGTTTTTTAATTTCTTGCATCTTTTGTTAGTTTTTGCTATGAAACGAAAGGAGTACAAGAGCAGAAATAGAAATAAGAATATATTTTTAGACATTTAATTACGGCTAATTATAACTTTGATGGAAGAAGTAAAACTTCCAATTTTAGAACAGGCTGAGAGTGGTGAACTCTAGTTTGAAAATAGGGTTCTCACTTGCGCTTCTTAGTCCTTAGATTTTCCACTGACGGAGCCACTGGCCAAACTAAATTCAAACCGGAATCGACGAAACTTTTATTTGCTCTTGATTTTCACTTCCTGGAGGATTTCATAACCAAAAGTGGAAATTTATATCAATCATTTGACATTTTACCATATTCATAAACATAATGTTCCTAAATAAATGTTTATATTTTTGGATTTTCATTTCGTTTAGGTAATATCTTTTATGCAACACACAAAGCTTATTAGTTCTTACTTATGAGTTATGAGTTTAAATTAAATTCAAGAAGATCTTTAGTCTTATGCTAATTAATAAGGTGGTCATCACAGAAGATTTTAGATAAAAGGCCTTGTTATTCGTAATCAGGATGATCTGGGGATCACGAACCTACAGGATATTGCGGCTATTATATCGTCATTATTCCAATTCCAATTCAGTCGTTTTCAGAGCAAAATAACGGCTTAGTGGATAGGCTAAGCCTTCAAAGCCGTTCGGTCTTGATGGTTTAGCATCGTTGGCTTTAGCATGTGACCGACGATCACCGAACTCGATTGTCTTGAATCTTTTACTTCTATTATTTACATTTTAATGATTAGCATTTTTCCTATTGAAGAAATTTTTAAAAATTAATAGGTATCACATAATTTTTGACTGTCATAATTGGACCAAATATTAATGATATTTTGCCAGTTTGAACAATTTAGCAAATCGGGAAAATTCAAAATAAGCCTAATTTGGGGTTAAATCGCCCAAGCCGGCAACACTGTATAATTAATTTTGGCCAGTAAAATAAATTAAGACCTGAAAGAAGAAGATCTTATACCTAGAAGTGAAAACAAGTTCCGGATTTAAGTCCCAAAACTCTTTTTCAAAACCGCCAAACAATCCATCCCTCTCATTAATTATTATCACCGCCCCGATTCCTCCTATTACCTTAGTCCTAACTAACCCCTAGAGGCTAGATCAAGGGTCATTTAGACTCTCCGACCCTTGATTGGCCGTTTTACAAAATCTGGACTTAGGAGGTCCTTATAAAAATAGATTTTTCTTTGTAATAAAAAAAATACAGTTTTGTTTTATTTTTATTTTCTACACGGTCAAAACAATTCTGCTAGACCTAAACATTAATTCGTTTTTTTCGTATGATAACCCTGAATGGTGAAATAAGAGCTGATAAAGATAGAAATCAAGCAAAATTCCAAAATATTAACCTTGTTAAAAAAAAAAAAAAAAAAAATCTTTTCCTCCCATTGTTAAGCATTTGCAGGAAAATGAGGAATGTCTGAGCGGCGGTGCTATCTCGACGAACGACTCGGAACCCGAAACTTGCGGTCGAAAATTAAAGGCGGGAAAATTCCCCGGGATGCGAAGGAGTATAAATAGAGGAGATGGTCTATGGGGAGGGGAGGAATGCTGAGATTAGAAACAAATATTCGACAAAGTTGGCATGAGGTCCGAGTAGTGTGTGAGTGCGGAGTTTCAGGGATGCGCGAGTGATATGGAGGAATCTTCTTCAGCGGAGAAGATGGGCAAATTATCGCCGACGAATAAGAAGAAGAAAGAAAGATGGCTTCTGACCAGGAAGACCTGGAGATATATGGCGGATGCAGGACGAAGGCTTATTCCAGAAGGACATCCGATCCGCGGTCCCGAAGACATACCCAAAATCGAAGCCTACTTTCAAGAGGTCTGTAACAAAGAGCCTAAATTTTTAATATGGAGGAAGCAATCATATCCTGGAGCTTTGGGCTTCAGAAGGGGCAGAAGACGGAAAAAAGGTGGGAGCTATAGAGAAAAAACCTGGTCTGCTGATGAAGCTGAAGAGATCAAAAAAGACCGAGAACGTCCATCGACGTCTTCGAGCAGATCCGACCTTCCTAGAATGAAAGAAGAGTTCTTATTAGGAACGGGGCCAAAAGTCGACGACGAATTAATCGGAACCCTTCAAAACTATCTTTACGGGTCCTTAGACATGCAAGTTTTATTTGACAAACTAAAAGAACAATTCGACCATATTTCGTCGAGAACACGCCCAGTAATTATGACACCACATAGAGTGGACACGAGCCTTTTAGAAATTTTAAGAAGATACTATTCCAAATCGACGAATCGAGAGAAAGTCTTAAGCGATCTTTTAACAGACAGGAAGAAATTAGAAAGGCTATATTTTGAGTTAAGGAAAGCGAAAGGTTTCTCTGTTAGGCTTCGAGGAAGACTCGCAGAATCCGAAGAAGAAGAAGACACCGGAGAATCTTCTACTGCACCGAATTCTCCGATTGTCGTCGAACCTGAAAAGATAACGACTTTAGGGACTCAGACGATGATAATATTACCTCAATCTTGGGCTTTGATTCAAGAAGAAGTGAAGAAAGTAAAAGCGAAAGAGGCCGAAGCTGAAGAGAAAGAAGCAAAAGCGGCCGCAGCAGGGAGAAGAAGTTCCGTCGACAATGATGACGTGTCTCCTTCAGTTAGTGATACAATCAAAAGGTATTTGAGAATGGCAAGGAAAAAAAGCGTCGATTCGGACAAAGCGGACCGTTTCAAAAGGGTCAACTACGACAGAAATCTTCGCAATATCAAAGGGAAAGGTGTACCTTCGATATCCGAAGATGACGGGACGGACAAGTCCGCTCAGACGGACGAAACTTGGATCGTTGCTTTGCGCGATTTGAAAATCGAAACGAGCGAAGTCGAATATCCGAGTTCGAGATCGAGTCTGACCGAAGGGACGACATCGCCGACCTCGCCGACTTCCAAGTCTTTCCTCTCCTCCGGCCAGACATTCCTCACCAATTTACTCCATGGGTTTCAAGAGAAAACTTCTGCGAATGTTACAGGAGGCGGTGGGACGATGCATAAATCAAAGAGTTCGACCAGCGTCGTAGCCGGAACAAGACTCGTCTCGAAGAAAATTTGGAAGTCGAGGTCCAAAAGTCAAAGCCGAGCTACTCCCTCCGCCACATCAGCTTGGACACCTCAGGTAAATATTACTTAATTTTTCAAATCATCCACAATATCATTCTAAGCCTTCCCATTATGCGCGGCGTCCTGATCAAGTGAATAGAGCAAAGTTTTTCCTATCGGAATGCTCATTGGATAAAGCGAGTTTTTTTCTTGGCGAAAATGTGCTCTGTGGGTTCAAAAAAGCCTTTCGTTTTGTTTTGAAAAGAAATGACTTAATTTCAAATCAAAGACTCTTTTCTCCACTAGTATACTTACAACGGCTTCAGTATTTTCTTTCATCTATGAAATTGGCATTGGGACAAATTAGTCGGCCCTAACCCAAACGACGCTCTCCAAGAAAACCTTTCGGTTTATTCACTTTCAAACTTGGAGGGGTCCACTTTATCTCTATTCAGACCTCATCTTCCCTTCTAATATTTATTTGGTTTTCTCATTTTGACGTCTAGAAAGAGAAAACTAGAGAAGAAGAAGAAGAGTTTTGACAATCTATTCAGAAAACTTCTTCAAACCCTGGTACACACCGGCGGTTCCGTGAAAAAAATACAGGACCGGATGGGAGAATCAAACACAATCTTCGAGACAAAAGTGCTCCACCCTACCACTGAGCCATAGTGTTCCAGCAAAGTGTAACCTAAAGGACTTCCCCTTACCTATTCCTCGAGTTCTTGACGTGATCTACCTTTGCATTCACAGTCTGAGATGGAAATGCCAGGCTGCTGCAGTGCATGCAAAGTCCCCTGTCGTTTCTAGAGCGTTTAACTTGAATACGTCATTCATCACTGTTGTAACAATTATCAACCAACAAGAAAGCTCTCCCGAGTTACTCCCGTCTATAAGAATCTTTTTCCTCGTTTTGATACATCCTTCTTTCGACGAAATGTTGCAGATCCATGCGTCGAGATGAACAATATAAATAAATAAAAAGAGCGATTTCTTTTTTTCTTGGTCTAATTGGTTTTTGAAGATAGTAAAAAAAGAATCCAAACATTGGGATGAGTTAGGGGAGTAACGTCACTCGCTTTGTTTATAAGTCCAGATAGTAAACTTTTGGTGGATTTTTAAATGTTTCATCTGCCTGGCGGGCCTAGCCTCCGGTGTATATTTTATTCCCTCTCCACCCTTTTCCACGCTTTTTCGCTTTTCCCCTCGTGGTTTTATCGAGATTTACAAAAAAAAATCTACCTAATAGATCCGCGTAGGTTTTTTTGGCATCTGAATGCAAATTCGATCGGACGATATAATTAATATTTTAATATTAGGGGCTCAATGAAATGGGGAGATGAGTAGGACGTCGCGACGGATCAAAGACTTTCGAACTTCCCCACCCCATCAAGATGTTCCACAGACCAAAATAAAGCTGTTAACAGGTAATTTTAGAACCAAGCCCCACTTACCAAAACGTATTTTTCTACGTTAAAAATTTTTAATACCTAAATTTTTCGAAATAAAACATGCAATTTTAGATTGTGATAGCAAGTCCAAGCTCGAATTTCTGGTGTCCTTCAGCATATTATTCTTTTAGTATTTTCAAACTTTTTTGGGGCGACATTTTGGAACGGTCTGGGAAAAAAGTTTTGACAAAATGGTGGACGTTCTGGTTTGTCTATATTTGGTCCAACGAGTTTAGAATTTTTTGTTTTTTAAGGTTTATATGATCGCTTGTTGATTTTAGCCTCGTTCGCCTCTTCTAGCTCTCGTAAATAATTTCTAAGGCTCGAAACATTGGCGTTTTTGTTTCCATACATTGTAACTTTGGTATTTTAAGATGTAGATTTTACGATACAAGGCGGAAGTGTAGCTGCCAACCGGTAAAAGATGCACAACTTGCATAAATATGGAGAAATATCTCAGTCTTGGAACGTAAAGATGTGACTTCAGAAGCATTTGTTTTGGATTTTTTCACTGTTTTTCTTTAGTTAAAAAAAAATCTACCTAAAATTTGTTCTCTTTATTTTTTTATTTTTGGAAAATTAGGTGTGGGTGAACACTTTCCTTTTAGAAATAGACGAACACACTTCTTCTGTAGGACTGATCGATGAATAATTTCCGTTTTGTTGAAAATTTCCTTTTTTTTTTAAATGAGGAAAGGTTGTGAATTTTGAAGAGGGCCAGTCGGTCAGGCTGGACCGAGCATTCGTTTAAATCCACTTTGAGTGTAAACCTACAGAATTGAAATAGAACGAGACTGAAATAGACGCGATCGCGACCCTTTCAGATTTTCACCGAATCGCCTCATTTCAATCATCCACGGTATTCCCCCTTTTGTTTAAAATGCGTTCGGGGAAAAGACATAAAATGATTAAAGCCCAAGGCAGTCGAAGATAGAGGAATTCGATTAATCATTTCTGGACGTCTTAGAGCAGCATTAAAGGTCATTGATAGCCATGAAAACCATTTAATCCACTGATTCTGAAGGGCAACCACAATGCAACAACATTTCACCCTTGAGGAGCACTACTTCTCATATTTTATCTGAGCAGAAAATTCACCATCTTCAAGCTCAAAGAAAAATGGTTTATTTTTCTGATGATGTTTGAACGGCTTTAATAACTCACTGATTTCAGTGACTTTCCAAGAAAAGTGCGCAGATTTAAAATTTTATGCATACGCTAGCTAAAAAGACGATGAACAAACTTTATGTTACAGGGCAGATGCGTGTGGAGTAACTTGAGCGGGCGCTCCATCACTTTGACGGACACAACGCTTCAGCAACTGAGCGAGATCGAAAGGCGGATACTTCAAAAAGTCGCCCTCGCCAAACTTCAAGCTTTAAACCTCGGAGTCGCCGTCAAAATTCCCTCCGGTAAGCCAAAAAGAAAAAAAAAAAAAGGAGCCCAACAATTTTTTTCGTCTTCTTCTTCTTCTCTCACTCTCTCTCTCTCTATCTTTTTATACAAAACGCGATTATTCTGGCGCTGTCATTCTGGCAGCTCTCGCTCGCTAAAATTGGCCACCCTGCTATTTTAAATATTCTCTTATTTTAAAATTATCCTACATATTTTATAGCTTCTCTGATAGCTTTATGGGTTTTCTTTGATATTCCAGAAACCCCTCAGCCGTCCACGGTTCAAAAGCAAAAGAGAAAAGCGTATCTTATAAAAAGGAAAGCGATTACCACTGGATTTTTCGATTCGAATTACAAAGACAAAGGTAATTAATTTTTAGAACCATTTTCAGAGTAAAAGGTGGAGAATAAAAAAGTATTTGTTATTGATATAGGATAGTTTTTGTTAACTTTCTCAAAGAGAAGTTATTGTATTACCGTCGGATTCGGGTTTTTGGGGAAGGGTCTTCCAGACCCCCTAGGGTCAAACTGACTTTTGATCTTTGTCGGACATGACTTTGTCTGTGGTGCCGGCCGTCCGTCCGTCCGTCCGTCCGTCCGTCCGTCGCCTTTTTTCCGGAACACTTCACGGCCACAATTTTCATCCGATTTTCACGAAATTTTCACACAATCTTCCTTTCGTGGTTTTCTTGAAAGTGACGAGAGCGATTTTTGAAATTCGACAAAATGGCGGAGATATGTCTGTCTAAAGTTTGCAAAAATGTGCTACGGCCTTTCTACCGGTCCGATCTTCACCAAATTTTAACCAAATAATCTTCACGTGATCCCGATTAAATTTCATTAACTAATTAGGTAATTAATTATGTAATTAGGTAATTATGACTAATTAACTTAATTTTCCCATTTTCATAAAATTATCGCCAAATTCAAGTTAAGATTGCAAAAAAAATTTTTTTTCAAAAATTAATCAATTAATTAATTAACTAATTAGGTAATTATATTGAGTTTGAGTGAAATTAGCCCCATTTTCATAAAATAATCACCCAATTCAAGTTATGATTGAAAAAAATTTTTTTTCAAAAATTAATTAATTACCTAGGTAACTAATTAGGTAATTATATTGAGTTTAAGTGAAATTAGTCCCATTTTCATAAAATTATCACCAAATTCAAGTTATGATTGAAAAAAAAAATTCTCAAAAATTAATTAATTAATTAACTAATTAGGTAATTATAATGTGTTTGAGTGAAATTAGTCCCATTTTCATAAAATTATCACCAAATTCAAGTTATGTTAGAAAAAAAGGATTCATTTCCCCCGAAATTTATGGATCCCCCGAAATCTGTAGACCTTTGAGAAAGTTCGTGTCTCTGGGCAAGCTCCAGGACCAATACTATTTTGTCAGGTAGCAGCACAGAGAGCTGTGTCGGAAGCGGAAGTGGAACCGTTTTTGGAGTGGCGCTTCACGAATGCGTCGAGAACGAAAGGGCGAAGGCGAACCAACATCCGGCCAACGAGTCCATTCTCGATTTGAGGAGGAAATCTCATCATGGAAGCAGAGGAAGCTTCAGCTCTCTCATCGAACCAAGGCCAGACGAGGTAAAAATCAATTTGAGAATTTTAGGTTTTGGAAATTCCGTCTTTGGATCATTATGTCCAAGTTCAGAGGAAGGTACCTGAAAAAGGTACATACTTAGCAAAACCGTTTGGGCTATAGCCCAGTCGATAAGGTTCATCTTCAGTGCTAAGGGAGATCGGAAGGGTTTTTTTTTTTGGGGGGATTTCAGAGACATATTGGGTCTCAGATCAGTGGATTGAAGAAGTATGTCTGGTAAAAGGCTAAGGACCCCCACAATCGTACTTCCTGAATCCACTCACCTGAGAAAACCCAGAAACACCCTTTCCGTCTCCCTAAAAAATCCAATTCCTTAGGTGCAGTAAGTGTATCTTAGTACCGTTGAATTTCTGAGTTTGCATAGCAAGCTCATGGTCGTTACTGATTACTTCAGTGCTTCTTGTCCTTTGAAAAAATTCAAAACTTTTTCCCTCTTTATTCGCCTTTCCAAAATAAATGTTTTTATTTATTTATTTATTTTTTTCTATCTTCGAGCCTTGATTCAAAGTTCGAAGGTGCTTGAACTTGTTCTTTTTGAATTTATTAAGAGCCAGTCCAATTCCAAAGATAACAAACGTCTGGTTATGATATACGCGGTGACAGAAATATCACTGATGGCATGGCATATATAGGTTGTGTTTGTTTGGCACTCGCACACTCCATCCTTTGAATGAAAATGCAAAGAGCACTTATTCGATAATAAATTTTAATTTCTTTTCTTTTTGTTTGAAGTACCTAATAGGTAATTATTTGAACGTGTTTCTGAAGTAATGCCAAATAGCCTGCAATCCCTACGCTAGGGATTATTTATAAAAATGCCGTTTTTTGACTCGTGTGCCGGTCGAAGCCGGTTCTTTTGGAGGTTTTTTAAATATCGGTAAAAAAAGGACCTAAAATGTGATCCTCCGATTCGGTATATTTGTCGACCTCAGGTTGGCAACACTTCTCAAGGTAGACATACCTCCATCGTTGGCATTCACAAATGAATTCCACAAACGCCTTCCCTATATTTAGACACGTAGAAAAAGATTCCAAGTGAAGGCATTTTTTTAATGATATTTAAACGGGTTTTCAATTTCCGCATTATTGGAGACAAATAATTAGATTAGTGACCTAGGGAGTACTCTAGACATTTTCTATGCTAAAAATGAGACCTTGAAAATCAGAAAAATATAATCATGCAAACTATGATTTCGCAAAGGAAGCGAAAATCGGTTTTCGGAGGTAACTACCCTCCTCAAAATTTTATTAGAAATTTTGATAAACTTCCTTCGGTCGATCTATTTCTGCCTGAAGATGGTAAGTAGATAATTGAAACTGGTTTCTAAAATGAAAAATAATAATAAACGCAATTTAATTTTTGTTTAATGTCAAGATTAATTATCGCTTGAGACAAGCTCTGCTTGAAAGCGATGGTTTAAGTGAAAGGTGGCTTTGTTGACAGTTCGAAATTGGGAAGGGGTTAAATGGCAGTAAAGGCTACAAAGAGAAGAGACAATGTGGGTTAAACAGGTTACCAAAATAGAAGAGGCGGTGGGAGGCAACTTATTTAAATATACGACTCGTATTATTTATAGTTTCGTCCACCCCTTCTCCATCGTCGTCGTTTTTCTCGACGTTTGGGGGTCCTTTAAGGCCATACTCTTATCCAACGTACCCAAAATATACCTATTTAACCTAATGCAATAAACGTTGGAGTAGGGAGGTTTTGGTTAGTGTACGGTACGGAGGACCAATTGTTTAGGTTATGCATGCTAGGTTATATTTGGAAGCTAATGGTTTCCTTGATATTGCAGAGAGGTTCGTGCGAGAGTTTGATATGCCCAACTTTGAGTATGACGGGATTGGACAACCTGTCGTGCGGGTCTGCCAACAACCTTTGCCCAACGTCAGCGGAACCGCCCCGGATCCCTCACCTCGTCTCATCATGTCTCTACCATTTGGAAACCCATGCCCTCAACACCCTCGGTATATTTAGGGTCTCGAGTTCGAAAAAACGAGTGAGGCAGGTAATCTTAGGCAGGTTTTTACAAATAAAAATTTTGTAAAGGTTTTTATTTTTAAGACTCCTCCTTTTAAATATTTAGCTGAGGGAGGATTTCGATTGCGGTAAGGACATCAACCTTGAAGACGAGGTGAGCCCCCACGACGTCGCGACGTTGCTCAAGGAGTACTTCAGGGACCTGCCTGATCCGCTTCTTTGCAAAGATCTCTATTCACCTTTTATCCAAACACAAAGTAAAATTTTGCCTTTGACTATCCCCTCGAAATTCTAACAAATTTGGATCCAGGGATCCGGAATCGAAAACTTCAGCACGAGGCGCTACAACATCTGGTGCAACTTCTTCCTGTAGCTAACCGTGACACTCTTTATTCGCTACTTTATTTCCTCGCGTTGGTCGCCAGTAACTGCGACGATCATAAAAACGCAGAAGGCGAATGGACGCCCGGGAACAAAATGGACAGCAGTAATTTGGCAACTCTTTTCGCTCCAAATATTCTCCATCCATGCTTAAAAAGAACGGCTAAAGAAGAAATGAGCCAGGAGAGAATAGAAGAAAGGAGCGACTCCATCAATGTCATCCGATGCCTCATCGACAACTACAAATCATTATATCAAGTCTCCGCTGAACTCCTAGACGAAGTCTACGTTCACATGATGGACTCTCATCCAGAAATGCTCGACCAAATCATGAGCAAAAAAGACGTCTATTCAGGCGACGAGTAAGTCAGAATCTAAAACGGTTATTTTTTTAATGAAAATTTCACAGACAAGAGGACAGCAACGTTGACAGCAATGTAGAAGAAGACAGGAAATATTGGAGCAGAGAATCTTGCACACATGAAACCGCAGCCATGGGAGGACCTGACCTTGCAATGAGACCAAGGTACAGCCCTATCTAAAGTTCTTAAATAACTATATGAACTATTTTCACCAGAAAATTGGAAAGAGGAAGAGAAAGATCTTTGAAGAAAAGGAGAGACGATCTTGTGAGAAAGCGCTCCGTGGGTGGCTCAGGAGGTGAATCCGGTGAATCTTCTCGACGGCCGTCGGATGAAAAGCGAGTTTCTTCAAGCGACTCTGGACACTTAAGTCCTCAAGAAAATCCTGTAAGTTATTCAATATGTCGCTCAGCATTTTTGAAATACTTTATTTTTCAGAACGATGGTGTTATAACAGCGAGTCTCAAAATTCCAGTTCCTGCTGTTACATCGTTCTCCTTAAATCTTGATGACATACCATACATTGAGGACAACGACAGACAACAGATTACATTAGGTGAGAAACTTAAGAAGAAACTAGGAAAGGAACGTTATATTAGAACTTGTGTCTTTAGGTTTGTTGAAGTGCGGTGGTGTAACTACATCTGAAAGTGGTGTAGGTTCTTTTTCTCCTCCTACACGAGCACCTTCAGTGACATCTTGGGGTTCGACGTCACCAGAAACGGAACCAACATTGGGCTCTTTGAGTTTCCCTACACGTCAAGAAGCCCTTAAAGTTACGATATCAACAACCCCACAGGTACACCAGGTAATTTTTCAAAAATGGCTTCGGCACTTCTAAAACTTATTGCTTTAGGTGCATTCTGGCTTTTCAAGAAGTGAAATGCAGACGGGGAGACTATCATCATACAGTCGTCTTTTGTCTGTCGATCGGATTTCCAAGTCAGCAAGTTCGACGTCGATGAGCGGGAGCACTCCGGTTCCAACGTCCATTTCGAGCATCGGCGGTGCCGTCCTTCGGTCGAAAACGGCGGACATCGAGAGGATGCTGAGACTGAGCGGATCTTCTTCGTCCTCTTCCGTCACTTCCGACTACAGACGAAGACACGGGAGGGCGAGAGAGGAGACACGGGTTGAATCTCAATCGACCTCCAGATCGGAGTCCAGAGGGGGATTTTGGAAAAGGAGAGAAATCATCTCTTCAGAACCAAAAGAAAGAAGGAACGTTTATTAAGAAAAAGTGTACATTTCACCTTATTTTTTTAAAAACAACCTTGAGCAACAGCTCATTTCCAATGTTTTAAAAGTTAGGTACCTTTGCCTCGATCTGCAAAGATCAAAATTGAGGCATCGAGTGTTTTGCTTCACGCCTATAGACCGCACCGTCACCTGTGGACGACAACGGCAAAGAAAGAGGTTCTTCCAGCCCCCTGCATGAGTAGCTGGCGAGATTTTTTCCGTCAGTTTCTTCGGTGGTGAATGATTCCACATGTTTGTATATTGCTTTTATCCTCATCACCATTCATTGAGTAAAAAAATAACACTTATGTATCATTAGGTATTATGTACAAAAAATGTATTAAATATAATTTTTTTTTTTTTCAAATTAAAGCATTTTTAAAAATTTTAAAACGCCCTCTTCATCTTATAAATAACAACGTATAACTCAAAATTATACGCACACTAAAATTATTATTTATAAGAGTAGGTACCTACCTACCTATTTAAAATTTCCAAATGAAATTCATGCCTCAACTTAATTTATTTCCAATCTATAAGCTGCTGGCTAAAAAATTGGAAATATGGACAAACTTTTTGCATGATATTTCATGGAACCATCACCTTAATGTTATTTTAGTTACTTAATTTAGTAGTTTTAGTTAGTTATTAGATCATTGAAAACGATCGTTTGATTATATCGGCACCTCTTTCTGCAATCATGACAGTAGGGGCGTTGGTATTTCCTCTAACAATGGACGGCATGATAGAAGCATCGATGACTCTCAAATTACTGAATCCGTGGACCATGAGATTCGAGTCAACGACGGATGTCATCGGGTCCACACCCATCCGAGCGGTTCCAACAGGGTGATAAATCGTGACAGAATATTCAAGCATTATACACAATATGTATCTGCTGAGGTCGTTCAAATAACTTTGGCAATTGGGCTGAAGGCCGGCATACAGGCGAGGGTTGAGGGGTCTCATAGCTGACGTATTCATCATTTCAACGGCCATCTGCAACCCATCGAACATCATCGCAATATCGTTGTCGTCTCCGAAAAAATTTGGGTTGATCAAAGGTGGGTCGAAAGGGTCTGACGAGTTTAACCTAATGTTGCCCATACTAGTCGGAGCAATGTTCATCACTGCAATCATAAGCAAAGGCAAATCTTGTACTTCTCTTACAGGAATGCTACTTATACACAAAAATCCTAAATCGGATGGGCTATCTAGGTTTCTATCACGATTAAAGAATCCTACAGCATCAAAACCATTGGTTGTCAAAGGGCCATTTCTGTTCTTCGCATAATCCAAAATTGAGCCCTCAGTTCTAGTAAGACTGGTGGTTATAGTGATGTTTTGGTCAATAGAAAAAATAATAGGAACAAGATTATGGTCCATTAAATACTGTCCGACAGGAAGATTGGCAACTGGAGTTATCCCTAGTCGGATGAGTTCCTCTTGTTGTCCGATTCCAGATAACATTAGTAACTGAGGTGTATTCACTGCGCCTAAAGAGCAAACAACTTCTTTTGAAGCATTCACACGATAGTATTGATTGTTCCGAAAATATTCAACTCCTAATGCTCTTGTGTTGGTCGAATCCATGATTATTTTCGTAACTCTTGATCTCATAATGACATGAAGGTTCGGCCTATTCCGTATCTCGTCGAGGTACGCTTTAGACATACTTTGTCTTGAAGGTCCTTTAAATGATGATTGCACTCGCATAACCCTGTTTTGATTTTCGCCGTTGTAGTCTCCATAAGGTATCCCAATTTCCATCGAGGCATTAATCCAATATGGCGTGACTGCAGTTTCATACCTGCCTAATTGGACGTTCATAGGACCAGATCTACCATGATAAGGAGAGTTGGCAAGTTCAGGAATGTCGATAGTTTCCGCACGTATGAAATAAGGAAGGACATCTTTGTAGCTCCAGCCTTCAAGACCATCAGCAGCCCAGCCATCGTAGTCTGAAGGGCTAGCTCGAACATACATCATCGCATTTATTGTACTTGAACCGCCCATCACATGTCCTCTAGGGTAGGCACAAAGTCCTCCTCGAGCTAAAAACAAGATAAGAATTATTTTAACTAAACATCTAATTACCTAAACAAGCCCTCGGCTGCAAAATTGTAGTGTAATTCCAGTCAAGATCAGTATTCGCATTATAAGCAAAGAGCCCAGGGGTGTCGGAAATGGCGGTTTCTTGTCCACCAGCTTCAATCAAAAGAACATTCCAATTCGATATTTCCGTCAGCCTATTTGCTAAAGTAGAACCTAAAAGCAAAAAGTAAACAAAATATTCCACTCAAAAGGAACAAACCAGCCGCTCCAGCCCCGATGACAATGAAATCGTACGAGTCCAAAAGTTGATCTTGTGGCCGATTGATTGGTCTATAATTCAAATCTATATCTTCAGGATAATAAGTTGACACAGCAGCCAGAAAAGTTGTGAAAAATTGCGAAGCACTTAATTCCATGTTTGTCCCTTGGGCTAGACTGACAAAACTTATTCAAATAGAAAAAACCAAGGCCTTTAAATATCACTAACAAAAAAAGATTAATAAATAAGCAACCTTGCCTAGAAAACCTACGTAAAAGAGAACATTAGTGTCATTTTTATAGACTAGAATATATTAAGGAAAACTGACAGAAAAGGCTTCAAAAAAATAATTTAATACAATAACCCATTTATGTACAATAAATCAGATTATGATGATGTTATGTTTCTCATTTGTCTCACCAAGGAGACAATTCCAGCCGAACAGCCGGCACTCTCTTGCTGATAAGAATCCGCAGGGATCTTAAGAAGTGTCGCAATTTGGCTCAGGTGATCAGAAAGGCTAAAGCCTAAATCTTCAAGTACGTTTCCAAGATAACCTAGAATGATAAACTTGAACTTAAGATAAAAGTCAGACAAAGAAAAACGAACCAACAAAAAAAAAAAAAAAAAAAAAAAAAAAAAAAAAAAAAAAAAAAAAAAAATTCAACGACCATACAGAAGGCCACCAATCAAACTTACCGATATCAATTGAAATTTGTTTTGCTAAATTTGGAGTGACATCTTTTGTTGAGGCCAAATGTTCGGTGTAAACTTTACACGTCTTTTTAGTAATGTTGCTCAAAATAACATCCGCTTTAGATTCCCCACCTTCTTTAGTCAAGAACGGTTCCAGATGCTGCGGCAACGTCATTAAATATTCACCGATCTAAAAAATCCAAAATTTAACTTTTATACCATAATTATCTTTTAGCGGATTTCCGTAGGAAAGTAGGCTATTGTTTTTACTTGAGTTATGTATTCAAGAGGTGCGTAGCTATAATCAGGAAGCTGATGTGTCACATTAGAACTTGAATTCCATGCTTGGGGAGCATTTTTCAGATGACTCATGATTGGCGTGAACATAACATCAATCGTAGTTTTTTGACCTCGGTTTATAACTTTACCAAGTTTTTTTCTTGATTTTGTCAAAACAGAAGGTTCATCGCCTTAAGAAAAAAAAAATTGATTCATTGAAAAAATAATACCTACAAAAATTTTACTTTCTTTGATGTTGGACAATACATTTAGGTATTGCTCAAAAGTAAATTTGTTGAGCAATACTTCTTTATAGTTCACACCATCTTTATAACTTTTTTCAGTAGTCAACAATTTCTGGACGAGTTCTTTATCGAAATCTTCAACAGAATTTTGTAGATCACCTAAAAAAAAATTGTACTTTTCGAAATTAGGTCAATAAGTTTTGCAATACTTAAGTTTTGCAGATAAAGAAGACAAATTTGAAAAAGTGTGTATTCATCCTTATTTGGTCGTTCGACCTCAATTTGCGACAATAAAGTCATAAAGTATTCCAAATGTTTGAGTATGTTTGCCTGAAAATTTGATTTAACATGAAAAACTGAATAAAATCTCGTTACCTCAATCGCATCAACTAAGCCAGGAAAACTTGCAAAATTTGTGAATTCTTCGCATCTATGGACAGCACGGTTGCAGACGTTCATGAATGGAACTGTCGCCTGACCGAGTGATTGAACGGTATCCATCAGATCTCCAGTGACGACGAGTTCGGACACCTCTCGACTCATTTGCCTCTCTTCATACCCACCATAGTTTGATACGTAATTTTTATAAAGCGAATAAATCGCTTTTTCATAGTTGGACCAACTTTTTTTAACTTGCTCTACATTAAAATGATAAATTAATAATAATAATATGAGAAAGAGTAAAATGAAATACCTGTTTGGGAAAAAACATTGGAAATTTTTGAGCAAAAGTCATCAGTTATGGTTTTCATTTGGATGAGAAGTTGCAACTGATCCTGCTGCTGCTTTAATGCGATGTCTGTAGCTGAGCAAATGTCTTTTTCTAAAGTCAGCAACACATCGATGTAAATCGCAGGCAACATTTCAACATTTCCGAACACTTTTTGGCACCATTTGAACTAAGGAGATATTTTATTAAATATGTAAGAAGAAAGTGCCGGGGTTGGGCAAAATTTTATTTAATAATTACGAATACAAATTCATTCATACCTTTTTTTTTTTTTTTTTTTTTTTTTTTTTTTTTACAAAGGTATGTAATTAAAATTATTTATTACAAATAAATTCCTAGTCGTATATAAGATTAGGAATTTATTGGTATATTTTATTTATACATATGAGTACCTACCTACATATTTTTATTTGCTAAAAAATTTGTAAATATTAATATGTATTAACAGAAAATGTGAATAATCACAGGGTAATCCTGGTGTATTATGGGTAATCAGGTATAGTGTGGAATGTGGATGCAGTGGGGTACTCAGAGGTGGTGAGATAATCGATGGTAGGTAGTTGGATAATCACTGTTAGTAGGGGTAATCAGGAGGTATTGGGGTAATCAACACCAAGGATAAGAGTTTTTTTTTTTTTTTTTTTTTACTGAGGTAGATCTAGTTTCTTCTTACTTGTGATTGCCAATTTGAAAATAAAGTATGATAGAAGGCAGCCAACCACTCCAAAATTGTATGATCTTGATCCAACTCAGTCAGCTTGATCCACTCTTGGCATAACGAATCTTTTTCACATTTCGAGTAGTATTCAATCAACTGAGGCAGCTTATTCATACCAGAGAAAATTTCCACAAACTTTCTTGATTCATCTACAACATTTGAACAATTATATTGAACGTATTTTAGACAATACATGTAAGTACCGATAGACTTTGAAGTAAAAGCCTTAACGACATGCGGAATCGCGATTGCCTCCAAAGTCGACTTGTATCCATCGAGCTGCATTTTTCTTGAATCAAAATCAACTGAATTTGCTAAAACCACTAACGACAGCTGCATGCTTATTACTTTTTTAGCAATCATTTCGATGTTTCCGGATTCAATCACCTAAGAAAAATACATAAAATAATAATAATGAAATAAATAAATAAAAATGAGCTAAAAAAGCAATTATTTGAAACCTCTTCAATATCGGAGGCTAAAACTGTCCAGTTGTCTGCTTCATGTAGTGCTTGTTTCGCTGTTTGCAGATCAGTTTTTAAATTATCGAGCTTTTCAAGAGCAACCATTGAAGCCGCAGTGTCTTTCTGAATCTACAAAAATATTGGTGATTCTTTTTTGCTTTGTATAAACCGCTTTTGTTGTTAGGTACAATCTTTCCGTTCCTAAAGGAGGACTTTAAAAACCCAGGGGCAGGGCCAAATATTTGTGGCAGTGAGGGAATCAAACCCGCGACCTTCGTACCCGAGAACATTGGACAAGAGCCACTAGCTATAATCCTCTTGGAAACGCTGGTCCCCATTAATTATTATTTAATTAAAATTAACTACAGTCAACTCTCGATAATTGGAAACACAAGGGACCTCAGAAAAAATTCGAATTATCAAGTTTTTGAATTAACAAGAACACCGGAAAGAAAGAATTAATGAGAACATTGCAAGTAAAAATTCGAATTACAGAACGTCGGAAAGGCATAATTTTGAATTATAGAATGTTTTACCCTCCCTTTTTGAGAAAAATGATTTCGAATTACGGCTTGGAAGTTCGAATTATCGAAAAATTCGAATTACATATTGAGTTTCAAATTATCGAGAGTCAACTGTAATATATTGGTACTTTAGTAATCTCTTCTTTGACGAGCTGCATTTTTTCTTTAAGCAAAAGAGCTTCTTTCTCAATCATGTTCGCATCATGGATGACTCTGGGCATGCTTTTGATGACATGCTCGCTCGTTTCTTCCATAGCTCCATTTACTTGCTGTACGTAAAGCTGAAGCTTGCTTATTACGGATGTCAAATAAGCCTAAAATCAAAACGTAAATTGAAATGTACTTGACAAAAATTAACTCACATCTCGATTTTCAACAGCCTCAGCAGAGCGGAAAGTCTCATTAATCCAATCTTTCGGATCAAAATTTTCTTCGGAAAAGGCGTAGATGTTCTAAAACAGTAATTGAAAAAACGATAATTTATTATAAATAAAATAGCTAACTGCAGCTTAGTCTGGTTCAAAATTCAAATCTATAAAAATCAACTGTTTAACTTTAATATCCTGCAGCAGACGGTGTGCAGGCAGACGTATTCTTATAACACAGTCACCTCTGTTACATCAAGCTGGCTTCCTATCATTAGTTCAAACCTAACTTAGAGGGGATAAAGGGCCCCATTACCCAGGTAGTCTATCCATAAGAATGTCTAAAATAATTATTAAGCAACTCTACCATGATTGTAAATCAGAGATCAGTGTTTTCATCACCCTAAACTCTGTTATCACTTTTCATTAAATTATCAGAGTGTTGATAAACAAATAACAGTGTAGCCAACCTTCACCTTAGAAAGTTGAAACACCTGCACCACAGATTATACTTACATATATATGTTACAGTTAAAACCCGAAATCAGTCAGAACTAGTTTTAACTAGTCAAAACTAGTTTTTACTAACGCCTTTTGTGAAAACTAGTTTAGACTAGTTAAAACTAGTATTAACTAACTGAATCAGAGAAAACTAGTTTTAACTAGGAGACATTTAGGGAATTCTAGTTTTAACTGATTCTTTTCTAGTGAAAACTAGAATTCACTAACATGCCTCAACGTTCAAACTAGAATTCAGTCAAAACTAGTTCTTCTTAGTGAATATGGGAATTTTGAAAAAGTTGAAGTCTGGAATAAAACAAAAACTAAATTAGGTACCAAATTATAGAAGCTAAATCTTGACAGTTCACTATAATACCGTTTCCCCTACACCAGCCTAAGAGCAATATGAAGCACGTAAAACAAAATGTACATTGAGGGATATTTCTTTAATGTTGTAACAAAGTTTTAAACTCTTCAAAGTTCTCAAGCAATATTCAGCTAATAGGACACTGGAGATGTCCCTATATTTTTCTACTTGTGAGCAAGGCTCCGAACCCACGTGGAGCAAGATTGATAACTGTTGAGGGACATTTTTTTTTCTCGCGAGCAAAGCTCCCAACCAATATGCAGCAAGTTTGATAACTGTAGAGGGATATTTTTTTCCTCTCGCGAGGAAAGCTCCCGACCAATACGCAGCAAGTTCGATAACTGTAGAGGGATATTTTTTTCCTCTCGCGAGCAAACCTCCCAACCAATATGCAGCAAGTTTGATAACTTTATAAGGATGTTTTTTTCATCAATGAAGAAAAATGTGCGAAACAATGTGCGGAGAGTTTGATCGCTAGACTAGAGGGACATTTATCTCCTCTCCGAAGCAATGCTCCGGACCGATTAGCTCTTCTGCTGTCCCCAGTTTATGGTGAAAAGTTAGGGATTTAGGTAAATTTTTTTGGTAAACGCCATTATGGTGCTGAACATAGGTAGGTACCTATTCAACTTGTCATAGTGGCAAAGTATCATAACTCATAAGATTGATGACAGAGGACATGATTAAAAATTTTGGCGACTCAGACTCGAGAGCGGCCGAGGAGGTCAAAATGCGAAAACTAAATGCCCAGTGAGATCTTTCCAGTGAAAACTAGTTTTAACTAAAATCATCTCACGCTTGCAGTCAAAACTAGTTTTAACTAGTCTAAACTAGTTTTCACAAAAGGCGTTAGTAAAAACTAGTTTTGACTAGTTAAAACTAGTTCTGACTGATTTCGGGTTTTAACTGTAACATATACACAGACTAACAGCCACAGACTAATAAATATTCTAACGTAAGAATTAAAGGAACGGTGGAGAAAATGAATAATTGGTCTACCTGTGGTAGATTTCCACCATCGATGTACCTAAATAAATATGTTTTATATACATCGCTGATTTCCACTTAAATGAAGGTTTTTTTTTTTTTTTTTTTTTTTTTTTTTTTTTTTTCTTGCCTTTGCCTTTATTTATTAAGCAATCTAGCCAACTTAAATGAAGGTTGTGGCTGTATTCTGTCGCTGCCCGAAAAACGTCCTAAGTACCTACTTACCAAGTACCTCAACCTCACTAGTCACTCTGAATTTAGAGGCAGGCGATTCATCTAATTAATTGTTGGAAACGTTCATGTTTCAATCTCTGTGGACTCGGGATAACTTTGATGCATCGATGTGTTTGATGCCTGTTGTTGTTTGATGATGTTTTATCAGAGTCAAATTAACTTTTGGCCTCCCACCTCGCCTCACTCCCCAGGGATCGGAGGGTAATCACTCCAAGTTGAAAAGACTCATCCCCGCTGACAATGTTCCTTGTGATCATTTTATGGGAACCAGTGTTAGCCGCTACTGCTCATGAAATGGTTGGACTAGACTAGACAGTTGACAGAGACCCAATGACCAATTACCAGTGAGAATCAGCACATGCTTTAGAGCAATTGGCAAAACTAATAGGTCACTTTTGCACAAATCCAATTTTTTCCTTATCCTGCAATCGAAATGATCAATGAAATTCATAATAATGCACAAAATTGATGTGCTCGTGCAAAATGGACAATATGAACTGCATGGAAAACTGCTCATGTGGAAGTTCTGAATGTAAAGCCAAAGAAAGTTATAAATTAAGTATCTCTTATTGTAGGTCTCAGATGATGTTAGTTTAGCAATAAGCCCAACCAAAAGACGAAAGTAATTTTTTTAAATTTCTTTCTTAATTTTTGCTGAACTAATGCAATTTTTTTTTTTTTTTTTTTTTTTTTTTTTTTTTTTTTAGGGTAGACTCCACTCCGTTTTTAGATAAGCCCGAAAAGAAGAAATACTTTTCATAAATTATATTAAAGCTTTTGTTGTAAATATTATTCGGTTTTCATATTTAATTGTTTTTTTAAGTAAAATTTTTGATAAAAATTTTTTTCTCAATGCCCTTCTTCCTTTTAGGGTCGAAACCACTTAAAAAGTGGTCAAGACCAGTTCAAGGGGCAAAAAAAAAAAACATCTAAAGGGCTCCAAGGTCCAAACCAGGCTTTTAGGGGCCCAAAGTCAACACCATTCAAAAAGGGGCCCTAAGTGAAAGCCAGGCAAAGAGGGGCCCAATGTGAAAAGCAGTAGAAGGGGCCCAAAGTGGAAACTAGAGGGTCCTCCTAGTGCGCATGAGTGTCAAGTGTAACTGCGTCACCCTATCTCATGAGACAAGATACATTGGGGCAAATGGCATTGCACATGGACTTAGATAGCTTTGCCTTATCAAGATAGGCACAGGGAGTGATGGGGGGTCTCATAAAAATAGTTGGGATTCGTACGAAAATAAGTTTATTAAATAGGTGCCTTCTATGTTTCTTCAAATACATCACTTATTACAGGATTTGCGATGAAATTGTTGAATTTAATTAACATATCACAATTTAAACTTTTAATTTTATGCTGTCCGTCGATTAAGATTTTGTTCATTTGACTTTTGATTTCAGGATTGCGGACGACTTCTTTTTTCTTGCTGGTTAAATCTTTGCCATTGATTCCGATTATTTTGTCTAAGACTTGGGGAGCAAAGTCCATGTCGAGTTCCATCCCTTTGACTGCGATGATCGCCGAGAGTTTCCATTCTTCATCTTTGAGTCCAAGTTTCTGCGTGAGCCTGACGACGCGACCTTTTAAGCGTCTTTCGGACGGATACGTTTTTGGAGGGAATGGCTCGTCAATCAACGGATTGATGATCGGCTTCATTCTCTGAGTGGCTGGTTCAGTTTCTGCCAGCTGCGAGAGAGGAGAGCCCAAATATTCGATGACGATTTTGCCCTTTTCATGTGAAGGTGGAGGAGCTTGTGCAGCAGGCTGACGGTTCCAGTTATCATTCATATATGACTTTTCCATCTCGCGCTTCAATACTAGTGGATCCAAAGTCTCTTTAGGCTGACTTTTAGCCAACATATTTTCTTCTAAAGGAAAATCGAAATCATCGTCAAACATATTTTTGAGATTCTTTTCAACCATGGGGTTGGCTTCTACTGGCTTTTGAATTGAATTAGGTTTCGGACTAATCGTGATAAAGGAATTCAGTGTTTTCTGAGTATTTGGTTTCTGAGTAGGAGCAGTTTTTTTACTCAAAGTTTGATTTGTTGATGAATTTTGGGTGAAATTTTGAGTTCTTTGAGATGTATTTTGGTTTTGAAAAGAATTACTTTGAGTTGCGGTAGTTTGAGTTATATTTTGACTTTCTAAGAGTGCAGCAGCCATGAATAAGTCGTCCTCACCATCGTCCAATGTTAACTGGACTTGACTAGTTTCGGGCGTACTAGAATCAATCGGATTCGGGTTTTGATGCAGATTAAGAGCTCGTGCAAGAACATTTTCAACAGCATTTGGCACGAAAAGGGTATCAACTTCTCCTCCTAAAAGCGATATGTTTTTGTCGGTAAGCATCAAACATCCTCTTCTTATTTCGATAGGACCAATCAAGAGGGCTTTTTCACCAGGAAGAACGACGTCGATACAATTTATCGGCTTATCTTCAAAACCGATAATCGTTGTCAGCCCATCGGTTATTTCGATTTTAAGCGATCGAAATTCTTTAGTGTTACTCTTCTCTTTTGCAGCATCCACTTCTAAATTGAACTGTGACTCGGGTTTTCTGATTTTGAGCAACTGCTTGTGAAAAGGTATGGCGACGTTTACTCCATAATTGAGCTGGACAGCAAATTTCCCATTGAGGATCATGTATTCTTTGTCGATGCAGTCTGATGGAAGAGTTGGTGCTCCGACCGACCTCAGATCAGCCAATCGCCACTGCGTGAATACGAACTGGTTCAAATCCGATTGGCTATAAGAGGGAGTCATCGACTTATAACAAGAAACGCAAGACTTCAGCCAAACATTTTCAGCAGGAATGCTAAGACCTTTGCTCTTTAAAAAGGTGCTAAGTTGTACGATTTCACTCATGTCCGAAACGAAGGATACTCGTCCTTTTAAATAAAAAAAAGTTTTCTTACTTACGTTCACACTAATAAGTGTGCACTAAAGAATTAAAAACATTCAGATTACAGTTCGCGTGTATCTGGTGTCACAACTCACCCTGGTGCCCACCACAGATGTGCCCAGATACTTATATGTATGTTTTATGTATTTTATGTACTTATATGTGCCCACTGCCCATTCTTGGCTCCAAATTTTAAATTTTTGGCAAGAAGGTTTCGAGTTGGTTAGTATTTGGCTGTTACCAACTGAACCATAACTTCCCACACAAATTTACCTACCTACAATATTCGTTTGAAATCATTTGAACATAGACTGAACACACGTGTTTGAACATTATTATTAATTATTTGAACATAATTTGAAACATGTCTATGATTTGAAATATGTATGTGAAACACATATGTATGCACATATGTGAAAATTTTTCGGTTACCATTTCACACGACCATCCACACACTTCATTCACTTCAACGTATAGTACATTTTAGAGTATTAATTCTCTAATAAATTTAATCGTGTATAATTTAGTTTTTTTTTTTTTTAATTTTCGACTGATTTTATTCAGCTTTCGCTACATGGCTCCCCCCAAAAGCGTCAACAACGGAGCTCAGGCGAAACGTACCCGTCGTGAGCATTTCGACCCTCTAGAATTCATTTTCTAAGTTGCCGAATTTTTGTTACCGGCCGTCTGTCTATCCCCCCCCCCCCCCAACTGGTTAAAACATCAAAACTAGGTGGACATGGCGATGGCTGATGGCCTATTAATGGCCAATCAATGAACTGTTAATGGCCACAAAAATCAATTACCAATTAAGTAATAATAATTATTTATTAATTTAATTATTATTAATTTTACTCTTTTAGTCTTACTTATCTTATTTAAAATAAAAATATTTATCTAGGAACGCGGAAAAGAACGGAAAAGTCAACGGATTTTCGAAGTATTGTATTTCATTCATTTTTTTTGGACAAGTCAACAGCCTGTTGATGGTTGATATCATATCTTTAAAAGTTAAAACTTTAAATTTTTTTCATGTCGCAAAGATGGGCGAAAAGCGCTATGGCATCTTAAAGTTTCGGAATTTTCCTAATTATGTATTGAATTTGTTATATGAACTAAACGTAAATCAAAAGCAATATTAAGTTGTATATCACTGAAATAGGGCTCTAATTACCCTTAAATTACCCCTTTTTAAGAGATATATGGTGAAAATTTCATTTTGTACGGTAATTCTAAATCTTCGTCGAGATACATACATAGCAAAAACGGCAATGACTAAAAAGAATTTTTTTTAGAGAGTCCTAACGAGTTTAATATTATTTTAAGACTAT
This sequence comes from Orius laevigatus, assembly GCA_018703685.1. Lineage (NCBI taxonomy): Eukaryota > Metazoa > Arthropoda > Insecta > Hemiptera > Anthocoridae > Orius > Orius laevigatus. The sequence continues at coordinate 57,107 of JAGWEN010000063.1, read as the reverse complement.
GTCCTAATACTTCAATGTTTAGCCAACAATATATTTTAATAGTCATTTCATTGATTTTTTGACTTCGAATTTTGACCCAATGATCTTTGCCGCGGCATCGAGAAATTTTATTTACCTATTTAGTTTTTTTTTTTTTATCAGTGATAAATCCCCCGCCCCCGTCTAATATCATAACTTTCCAAACAGATTAAGAATTTTCCAATTTGAGATGAGTTTTAGGTACCTACATATTTCTGTGTAATTCTGAGTTTAGTTTGGAAAATTCTGGATGTAGTTTGGAACTTCTGAAATGGGTTTGAAAAATTCTGAATCGGACTAGACTACCTATGTAGGATATTTTAGACTACCTAGGACTAATAGGCTATTCGAAAAATCTTGAATCCCTGAATGAAGATTTTTCCTATCTGCTAACAGCTAACTAATGACAATAGAGAGAGATAAAAATATAAAAATAGCCTGCTTTCCTCCGGAAATCCGCTAAAAGAAAGAGATAAAGGGATAATTTCTAACGGGGGTTTTTTTAGGGGGAAAAGTTTGGGGGGGGGGGGGTAGGTATTTTTAGTATTTTCTAAGCTAATTCTCCAGTGGTTCACCAACATTTATGTTATTAAGTCATTAGAAAAAAAAAAAAGTCTAATGAGCACTACACTCCCCATTAGCGAGTCTGTTAGCCATGTGGTAGCGACACAGTTAGCGAGCCAGTCATGGAGCTATTAAACACAATATGTCTCGACAACAAACTAGGTAGTATGTAATATGAAAATAGCCCAGATGGAAAGTGCCCCACTCTCCCCTGCCTACTTCGTCATGCTTTATGCCAGCATCCGACACCCACATAAGAGGGTTCCCAGTGAATAACTATTTGTGACATTCGGCCACTATCTCGGTTCAGACACCTGGTGTGGGTATTGGACCCCTTTCCCTTTCTACTAGGGACTCCTTTTTCATTGGTTTGGACCTTGGAAATTTTCTTGACTGGTTAGGAGTTTGGTCCTTGGACAACTTTTTCATTGGTTTTAACATTGATTGACCACTTTTTACTTCCCAATTTACCAAATTCGCCTTCTTTCAAGAGCCTACAAAAGCTCTTTGCGAATGATTGAATAATTCAGTTTCAAATTTCAAGTTTAATAATGTAGATGTGGCCAAGGCCAAGAAGAACAAAAAAAAGTTTAATAATAAATTTTATTAAAATAAATAATACAAAATAATAACGAATAATAGACAAATACATATAATATACTAAAAAAAAAATTTAAAAAAAAAATCACAACACTAACACGTATGCAAAGAATTAAAATAAAAAAAAGTTAGTAAAGCACTAAATTCAGAATTTCGCTTTTTTTGAAATGAAGGAACCAAACATTTTTTTAAAAGCTAGGTCACAAAGTGATGCCGAATATTAAATTAAAAAAAAAATCCATAAAAAATAAACTTTGGCATTAAAACAGGTCCGTGCGAAATCAAAATCATTAAAATTTTCAAGAAAATACTAAAGCACATTGAACATGAGCTGATTTGATTTTCTTTTGGCAGTTATAATATATTTTACATATATTTATATACTACAAGCATTATATTAATCTTTTATAATATATAAATTGATTCTTATACTTTTTCCTTTATTTTTTTAAATTAATAATTATTGATGGTAATGAAATGATGATTTTGATATGATAATGAAATTTATCACAATCTCTACCCGAAGAATAAATTAGATGGGTAGTGTGTGTGTTAATACAATTTAAAATACCTAAAAAAACGGGAAGAAACCAAATTTTTTTGGAGTATAGAAGACTTTTTAAATGATTTTCTCATTTAACATGAAATGAATAAACATTAAAGTTTACATTAACACACATTAAATTATGAAATTGAACAAAAAAATTTATTTTTGTAAATTCTATGAGTATCCTAAGATTGTTGAGGAAATAACTATACAATGATTTTAAGCTATATTTTACAAAAAGCATATTTTTTTATTTTTTGGAAATGAATTTTTTGAAAACATAAATTTTGCCTAATTTTTACAAAAAAAGGAAGAGAGAAAAGAAGTGAGATAATTAATGATTTTATAAAAAAAAAAAAACTTTTTGTGAACTAAAAAAAAAAAAAGTTGTGCTTAAAAGGAATGTGTATAATCCTTGAGAGAGCGATTGTTATGAAATTTTTATTAAACAGTCGTACCGTAAGCTGAAAAGACAACGCGAGTTGAATCAGAGTCGAGGGTGATATCTTCGGGAGATGCAAGGTCGACACGGACAGTTGTCGATGTTCTTTTGTTTCGGTTGGTCGTCCAGTCGGCCCATGGTTCACCGAGGGGTGGTTTGCTTGAGAGGGAGTTAGCCGGGCTGCTGTTACTGCTGAGAGTGTCTATGCTGTCACCTTCTCCACCTCCACGATAACGAGCGACTCCCACATCATCCGAACCTTCTTCAAGGCCCCTAAACAAATCTGGTCATTTTTCCATATTAAATTAGCATAGAACATACCTTAAGATGTGTTTGCACGTTTCTGAATCTAAAGGTATCGGATTATCGGTGTCACGGTTGTAAATTGTAATCGCAATATGAGCAGGATGTGGAATTGGTAAAGGAATGTCGAGTTTTTCTGCACTATACGTGTATTCTGGTCTTTTCCAGGGTCGCCACAGTGTCAAAGTTTTTCGGGTAAGTGTTGTCTGCATAGCTGACAAACTCGTCCCGGTATCTCTGGTCTTGGTGTGCTGAACCGGCTTATGACGAGGGTTGAATGACGAGACATCTAAAAATGGCGAATGAACTTGAATGTTGGCTCGAGGAGCATAAACAGGTCCGAGCAAATCCACTCCTCCAGCTCCTCTCACTAGTTCTGTGTATCGGCCCAAATCCACTTGAGGTGACGCTTCAAGTCTAAAACTCGTATCGTTTTCATCTAATGGAGTCAAGAAATCAAGAGTGAAAACGTCCGAGTACAAAAGAGCAGCGAGCCCAGGCCAGTCGTTCAACGTTAAAGTTTTACTATCCCAAAATTCTTGCTCTGTCATCCCCAATCGCCATAAAACATGAGATGGATAGAATCTTTCAAGCATCAATGCTCCTTGCTGTATGGCAATCTAAAATATCAATAAGGTGAAGTAAATAAATTAATTAAATTGGCCACCACTTATTACGGCCAAAATGCCAGGGACGGACACAATTTAACCCGAAAAAATTAATTTCCAAGAGAACAACTTATGGATTTACACAATTTCGCCGCTTTTCCATCCAGAAAGCATTACCAGTCTCCAGTAAAATTATTTCAGCTTTTTAAATGGCCTTGAAAGGGTTCTATGTATAAATCTCTAGTTCTCAAAAATAATCGCATGTTTGAGGTTGTTGGAAGCTTGATTTGCGCTTATGTATAAGTAAAAAATTTCCTGTTAATCCGGACAAAACCCTTTTGGCCCAACTTGTCCGTATTAAGCGGCGACTACTGTACTTACCTTTAGGTCGATCGTGTTCAACTTTAATTTCGCTCTCAATCCCGTACCTAAGCCTGTATGAAGATCCCGCCTCCTCTTCTCTAATTTTTCTTGTAAGCTCGTCATTAAATCATGAGCTTCCCTTTCCAATGATTTATAAGCACCTACCCGAGCCAAAGTCGCAGAAAACGGGCCAAAACACGCGGACACGAATTGGCTGTAAATTATGGTCAGAATTGACAAATAGCACAAAATAAAGACTAACCTGAAATCTTTCTGCGGCTGCAAAATTTTCTGTTCCATCTGATGTTGAAATGCACTCAATTCGTCCAATTCTAGTTTCGCTTCAAAAGCAGCCAGTGCTTGCTCAGGGCGCATCTACATCACACATAAAACTTAATAATAATGTTAAGTTTTGATTACTTGATAGAAATAGTTGTCGCTCAGACCGGGGCCTTCAATTCGTTTGACGATTACGCTGTCCGAAGCAGGGATCCGCCCACGTTTCTTAATCAATAAATGGAAGACTGCAGAATCCCAGGCTAATCGCAGACAAAATCTGATAGCACCGACTAAAAAAAGGATTCCATCACTTAAGTCTTTTGCACCAGTCGAATACATACATGCAAGGACAACGAATGAAAGGATTGGACATAAAAAGCAAGCGACAAACAAAGCAACAATGGGCTGAATCAATCCTTGTATTAAAATGTCCCAAACGATGGCCTCTAATATGACGAAATACTTGTTCCTTTCTGCAAATGGGCTATCCATGTCCCAAAATAAACCGAGACCGATTTGCAACGCTAAAGTTATCGCCGGCATCCTGAAAAAACATATAAATTTCAAATCAAAAAAATGAAGCCATCATACCATAAAAATGCTGTCGATGCAATAGCAAAGCAAAGAATTGTGGATAAAATGCAAAGAGTTGGAAAAATTAAAACGATTCCTAGAGTGCCGAAAACTCCTTTTCCAACATAATTCCAGGTTTTGTTCAACTGGCGAGTCATTCCTTTGCCGATAAAGCCTAAAATAAAAGGTTTAAAGAAGAATTTGAAATTTATGAGGTTACCAGTATCAGGTTTCGATTCAAAATGAGTAGTTGCTTTTGAAATATGCCTAGCTAAAGAGCGTAAAGTTGAAATCATGGTTGGAGTAGAAGAACTTTGTCGAGGAAAAAGTGTTCCATTTACTTGTGACAGTTCCAAATCTGGGGTGAAAGGATGAACGCAAAGAAGAGCTCTGATACTAAAGGGGCTGCACCATGGTATTACCACCTGAAATTAAAATTTTATACTTTAAAAAGCATTAGGTATATAATTAAAAAGAAAAAAAAAAAAAAAAAAAAAAAAAAATCACTCAGTCAGTTGCATACATAGACATTTCTGACTCGGCTCAACGTCCAACTACCAAGTTAGGTGTTGTGGACGACTGTTCTAAGCGTTTGTTATTTATCTGTAATTGTTAACACGACGAAAAAAACCAACTACACATCAGCGACTTTAAGAGACCAGAACCTGGGACCTTCGGTACCAGAGGCGGGAACGGTATCCCTCAGCCAGCAAGTCACCCCTTTTTAAAAAGTAATAATATTTCAACTTACTCCAAAGAAAAACATGGCATTCCATGTCCAACTCCAAGTTCGATGACAATAATTAATCCACCTCCACATTGGCCATCGGGTTGTCGATGTCCTGATGATTTCTTTCTCGACAAGAAATACTGGCTATGAAAAATCACAAAATTTGAGATAAAAAAACTAGCATTTTGATAAGTTTACCTGGCTTGGATCAGAACGAGGAGTTGTTATTGACGTTGCTGTCGAACTCAAAACGGTCGGAATTATTTCGGAATTCCCTTGAAAGCTTCTCCGAACAATCCAGTTGCTAGGAAACCAAATGTGCGTTCGCCATTGAAATATTCTTGTCGGAGTTTTATCATGTCTCAGTTCTTTTTTTAAAACCGGCTCCCTCTATAAATTTAACATAAAATCGAACAGTTTGAGCTAAAAAAGAAACCTCTTTCATAAACGTTAGATCTCTATTAAGAAAATAAACGGTTTGATTGAGATGCTGGTTGTTGCATAAAGTCAAAGCTTCTTCGTGTGCACTCCATTTGCAATCTTCGATAAATGAGGCCTAGAAAAACCAAACAAAATAAGGTTTAAAAAAATTTGTTTTCCTCCTAATTTTTTAAACTTACTTCAGCACAGCGAAGTCTATCCCTCATCCATGGTCCAATCCTTGATCTTACAGGATATTTCTGCTCCAATCTTTCTTTCAAATTTATTTTCGATTTCAACAATTTTTGTTGTACATTTTGCACAGCTCTAAAATTATTAGGTTACTTTCTTTTAGCTGATTTCCAAAAGAGGGTAAGCTATTGCGGCCGGTTCGATGGTGGCTACGGGCCTAGAGACCGACATATATATTCGTGATCAGGGCATTCTGGGGATCACGAAAATACAGGACTTTCCAATTCATGTTTATTTATATGTATTTATATAATTTATTTATGTAGTATTTTACACAACTCCTCGGACAGCTATTGACCGAGAGCGATTAATCTCGGCAGAAAGCATTTGAAAAAATAAAGTATGAAATAGCCAAAATATGGCTGAATTGGGGAGAGTGAATTTTCTCATAAGTACCTATAATAATTAATGGCCCCGGAGCCTCCATCGCACCGGCCTTCCTTGGCAATCAGCTAGAGTGAGACTAGACTCGCAGCGCACGGATTATTATTATTATTTTTATTAATTATTTATTTATTTATTTTATTTTTTTTTTCTGCACATGATTAGGTAGATTTCGTTCATGTTACCTGTGCATTAAAACGACAGCTTGAGCTTGTTCGACAAGTAGTTGAGGAATTGAGTCACCCAATTCTTTCAGTTCCTGGTTCGATAGGATGCTTGAGTAAACTCTTTCTAAATATTCTTTCATCACAGCTTCATTGACTTCCTTTAAATTTTTTTTAAAATTATAAAACGTCATAAGACTAAAGCATACCCTTTGGATTTCTTCATCCGGACGCTTCTGTTGCCTTAATTCGGAAATAAGTCTTTCTCTAAAATGTAAAAACCATCCACGAGTCTCTCTTTCAAGTATGCTAACCAAAATCGGTAACGCTTTCTTCATAATATCTTTACTGAATAGTCTCAGATCTACTTCACTACCCTAAAACAAACAAAAATTGAATGAAGGTTTTCGATATTTAAAATTTTACCTTGGGCGTGTAAAAAAGATAAGGTACTGGAACAGGGGGGTGAGATGCTTCTCTTTCGACTTCGAACTTTTCAGCCGCTGCCCTTCGCAGCTGCCGCCGCACAAACAAACACAGAACTTCAAGCGAGTCTTCATATTCAGTCCGACAAACTAATTCAGCCACAAGATATCGGCTTCTTTCTTCTCGCAATTTTCCATCCAAATTGTGCGCTTGAACGCTAGGCACTCCCAGTATTATATCTATTGAAAAACTTTAACTTTCCTAATTTTTTATGAACTTTTATTACCTAATAATTTAACTAAACCAGTAACTAATGACCCTAAAGCTTGACTCACGCTAAAAAAATGAGATACCAGTCTTGCTTTTGCCGTGACTATAATAAACCTAAAAAAAATATTATAATAAATAGTAATAATAAGTAAATTAATTAATGAAATAATTAAAAAATTGATTCTTCTTACCTTAGTGAAAGTGCTAAATCATCAAAAAGTGTTTCGTGGGTGTTTTTCGTTCCTTTTTGTAACAAAGCGCTCAATCTCCATCTATGAACTTGACCCGGAAAGTTTAAACTTGGAACTTCAAATTCTCTGAAAAATAAACAAATAAAAATTAGTGCTTTTCATTTATGTACATTTATAAACAAAGTGCAAAAAAAAAAAAAAAAAAAAAAAAAGTTTTAATTGCACATGCATTAACAAGTCCTTGTATGGTTTATCAATGATTAAAATAATATACAAATCATGCATAAAAATCACAATTCCATAAATGAAAATGTTTAAAATAAACTATTTTCGATGAGTCATGGTAAAGTGCAGTGCAAAGGAAGAAGCCAGCAAGCATTTTAAATGTGATACTCCATTTAAACCAAGGTGGGGTACTTTTTTTTTCCTCTTTCTCTCTCACTCTCTCTCTCTCTTTAATTTTAAATTTCATCTCAGCTTAGTTGGAACATACCCACATTGCTTGATGGATTCTAGTTGCGTATTATCGAGTCTCTTCTGTTTCCCATGGCTGTCCTTATGCAAGCTGAACAATACATACATTCTGCCTAACTGCCATTTATGTCAATTTAAAAGCAATTTTAGAAGAAAAAAAAATTTTGTATTAAAAAAGGCTTCGCAGATTACGAAACCCTTTTTTTATACGGGTGGAGCAAAGGCAGTCGGCAGATTTTCTACAAATTGTTGAAACAATTTTTATGTGCGAATTTCTCGGCGATGTGCTTTAATTTTATTATAGGTTAATTTAAAAAAAAAAAAAAACCAAGCATTTCAGTTTATGATTTTTTTTAAATGGTCTGCTTTTTTTTTTTTTTTTTTTTTTTTTTTTTTGCCATGCATTAAAATTTAAAGATGTCAAATTTTTATTTAATTTTTTTTAGAGATAAGTGGGGAATAAATGCAGACATGAAAATTTCTAGTTTTCATGGCAAGACTACTATGTCAAACATTGTATTTGGGTTCTTTGTAACATTTATGATTCTTTTTTTTTTTTAAATACATATTAAGGAGTACGTTACATAGAATCATTCAAAATAAGTACCTGAGCCTTTCTGAGATATACTTAGAATATTTTGGCAATTGAGGCACTATTCAAAAGCAAAAGTATCAGATCCTCTTCTTCAAATATTTAATTTATACATACTCCCATTACACAATGAAGACCCCCTTGCCTCATCCCCTTGGGGTTTGAGGAGGAACTATAGGACCCCAAGCTCTGAAGAACTGGTTACCTATCCACATTCTAACCATCACCATTCATCATAGGTGAAACTTGAAATGTAGAAACTGAACACAACTCCCTGCTTTTGTAACAACAAAAGTTACATGTAACAACATGTAATGACCTGACGATTCCCAGACTTTCCTGGCATGTGCGCCCACCCATCCACAGCATCAAGATAAGGAGTCCTAAGATCAAAGCCTACAGTGCCATAAACCATGAAAAGATGGGAAAAGTTGGGTTTATTTTTAGTTCGAAAAAAAGTAAATACAAAATTAGTTTTTGTGTTTCATAAATGTTACATTATAGTGTAAACTAAATTATTTATATCTCTAATATTTTGTTTATAACTCTTCGGGAAGCCTCCATGCAAATTATTAAAGAGTGTTTCCCAGAGAAGATTAAACTTATATTTAGTGCTTATTCGAATGGAGAGTGAAGAAGCGTTAAGTTGTAATGAATTGAGGAGATGTACCCTTTTTCACGAAGTGCTTCCAGCTGTTTGGCGGTAAGCCTTCGAAGTTCGCCTGAGGTGTCCATGGCGACGGCATCGAGCTCGTCGAAAGAAGGGGCAACGAAGAGATCCCGTAAGGTTGAAGGTCGAGAGCCGCATCTTCTGGAGAGCGTGCTGCTCCCTTCGCCGCCTCCGCCTGTCCCGAACGGAATCTCCGCCGATGATGACACTGGACGAGCATTTTCAACTGCATTCACCGGTGATGGAAGAACGATCGGAAATGTCTTCCAATGATACAGAAATTGTTCTCCAACCTAATTCAAACAATTTAAAACCTGAGGTCCTCAAATTCACAAATCGTACCTGCTTGATGTTATGAACGAGATGCACGATCTCATCGGGCGCACCTTTAAGCTGAACATCGAACAGCAAAGGCTCTTTCTGCAGTTAAAAAACAATATCAGAAAACAATTTTTAAAATAATTTTATTACTTCTGGAAGTGGAGTCTCAAATGGGTAAGGGGCAGAACGAGTCGTCATCGCTAGCCCCAGAGAGTTGGGTCAGCTTGTTTTTAATCTAGTAACTTCATCATAGACCATCGTGACAAATGCATCAATCTAAAAGAGAAAAAAAATCATTAGTCATAGTGAATTCATCAATATTATTCAAAAGAATAATTCTTCATAGGCCACTAAATATTCTGACTGTGACTGTCCATGTAATAAAGGAAGTGATCAGTGTAAAAATTGATCTCGACAAACTGTTGTTTTTTTCCCCTAAAAGGGGCCAATGTTTTTTCTTCCTCACCTTTCTCCAAGCAAGCGGACGTGGAATAATATTATTCTGCAGAGTGCATAGAGAATAAATAAGAAGGAACTGAGTAATTTATAAAAACTTAAGCAGGTGTTCTCAAAATTTTCAAACCCAATAATTTGATAGCATCTACAGCACTAAAAATGGCGGAAAGCTGTCTTTCTAAATTTTCTTGCTGCCCAAAAGTAAACTATTGCTTCTGCAAATGCTGTTGCTCAGTTCGAAGTGGATCGATTATAATTGGATTTTTTATAGTGGTGAGAAAATTTTTGCATTTAGGAACCCACAAAACCAAACAACAATAATATGGATAGAGGATTTTTTTAACTGCTTGACTCTCAAAATAATTAACTTTACAGATTTCGGGCGTTTTAGGAATATTTCAAACAACAGAATATGGGTTTACGGGTAAGTTAAACTGAATTTAGTAAATAATAATGCTTTATACAACATAATATAAGATGATATTTTAATGGCATTTGTATTTGGAACATGCCTGCTACTATTACTAACGGGTACATTGCTTCTATTGGCTATCTTTGGAGTGAGTAAATGTTATAATAATAAGTAATAACAATTATTGTTTCCTTTGTAAAATTTTGTTTTCTCTAGGAAGTACCCGTGTTGAGAAAAATCACTTTAATCCTTATTCTAGTTCTCATGGTGGTTTATTTTGCTTTCATAATTTTTTCAATAGTAGAAATGGCGATTGAAAAAGACGACGTTTTTCGAGAGAGTGGGCCATTTGAAATTTTTGTACTTTCATTGACAATGTTAGGTACAAACAAAAATAACTCTTAAGAAGGAATTAACTTTCGTTTTAGCTGTGTACCATTATTTCTTCATAGTGATATTGAGTTATCACAATAAGGTTAATGACCAAAACAAGTCAATTGACAGTTGAAAAAACTAAGAAATGATTTTTCTTAAATGCGGAAATAAATTTTTCTTAATAAGCTGACATTTTTTTTGTAATTAAAGTCAAAAACCTAAGTGAGACCAACTTCAAAAGCCTCCTTTTCTCCAGAAATGTGGTATGAAGAAGAAAAAGCCCTTAACTCAACTTCCTCAAAAATTAAGGGCTCTACAAGCCTCTCCACCTACACCAAATACTAACTACTCCCCTTGTCACCAACCACCTCGTTTATAACTTATTTTTGAGGTTGATTTTTTAAACATTTGTTTTTTATGGATTAAAAAAAAAACTTAAAAAAAAGGAAAAGAAAAATGAGTTTTATTTCTGCTTTTTCTTGGTGTCCTAGAACTTACTACTGCTGCTGTAAGGGTTGTTGTTCTGTTCGAACCGGATCGATTTTGATCAGCTGCCTATTTATAGTAAGAAAATTTATTTCCTTGTACAAAACCTAATCAAAAAGAAGATTTTTGGCTTTTTTTGGGCTGCAGACTTACTATTAGAAGCAGAAGTGAGTGAGTAAACAGAAATAACCATTAACATTTTAAATTAAAACGAATTAAAGCATATTATCTAGTATGCATTGATTTGGCTATAAATGCACTCTTGGTGATCACAGGCTTTTTCCTATTAACAGGAACTCTTTCAGTAAGTTTTTTTTTTATTACCTGATTTCCAAAAAGGAAGCTTAATTTCTTATTTTATAGGACTCACATTGCTTGCAGAAAATAAGTCTATGTCTCATTCTAGTACTAATAGCATCGTATGTTGTCTTGTCGATAATTTCAATCGGTGAAAGCCAGAGTAATGATGACGTCGAAATATTTGGACCGAAGAGTATTCTGACCAAATCACTTATTACAATAGGTGCGAACAATTTAAAATAATTTTGGTTTTGATTTTGAATCTGCAGGAGTTCTCATTTATTTCTTCATTGTTGTCTTAAGTTACCATAGCGGTGAATACAGAGAATCCATAGAAATGTAAACTAAATTTTTTTTTTTTTATATATAAGTTTTAAATAAAAATAATTTTTAATTAAACAAACATGAACAAGTTCAAAATAAATACAGCAAAACCTGGATATAAGGAATCCCGAGATAAAAAAAAATGACCTCGAAGTCAAATGCCCGAAGAAAAAGAGAAAGAAAGAAAAATAAAAAATTAATTAATTAATTTTAAAAAAAGGAATCCCGAGGGACCGTCCATAGATATTAGCGGTTTTAATAAAAATCAGTAACTTTTGCTTGCTTTCCACTACAAGTTTCTACTCTACTAATGGGTTTTTTTAGCTCCATGATGATGAGCTTTAAATAAACAAATCAACTCCTTACACAGAGTTAGAGCACTGGAAATTTCCCTTACACAGGTAAACACTACCCAGACAGGATTCCATACATAGAGGTTAAAATATAATATTCCTTAAGGGCCGTGAAAACAGTTTTTCAATGATAGCTCATAGAAAAATGATCCGATCTGGACCGGACTTTTTTTTTCAATTGAAGCTTATTCATTTATCTGCGCCTTGAACTAAACTTATTGCAATATTATTTAATCATTATATTTAAAAAAAATTGTTTAAACTTTTTTTTACTTTTTATTTAGTTTAAGGCGCTCCACATACTGAAAAAAGATCGGTATGCAAATTTTGAATCAATTCGGCTGATTCAATCTTTAGTAATCATTGAAATACTTTTCAATAAGTTTAGAATCACGCGGGTTTTTAAACGAATCAGAGACCAGTTGAATGAGTAGGGATGGGCGGGAGGGAGGGAAGAGATCGTATTATGCAGGTTGCCACGCCCCCATGAGTCAGGCGTAACACTGCCCCTTACCCAAGGTTAATAGAATACCTTGGGTACAATTCTATCAACCTTAAAAAGAGGTGTTTGAGCCCCAGCCCCAAAGGGACCGGGAAATTTTTTGCTTACATAGAGGATTTTCTTACACACAGGTTCCTTACATATAGGTTTTACCATCGATGTATATAAGTTACTTAGTAGTTACTTAGTAACTTATATACATCGATGGATTTTACTGTTAAATCTAGGAACGCGGTAGCGTTCCGCCCCGCCAAGCAAATCTATCCTTAATCTATCCAAAAATATCGCGGTTTTCTGGCGAATAATGCCTATATTTTCCAGTTATAATTATAGTTTAATTTTTCAGTTACCTATTTGTATTTTTTATTGGAAAAAAAAATTTTTTTTTTTAGTCAGCAGGTTTTTTAAATAGCAATTTTTATAAATGGATTTCCTTTCCTTTTTCGCTTGGTGTCCGAAAGTGGAATATTGCTGCTGCAAATGCTGTTGCTCAGTTCGTTCCGGCTCACTCATTATAGGATGGGTTTTAACAGTAAGCAATTTACTTTGATAGTTACCTTGAGATCCAAAATCTAATAGCTCTGTGCCGTTGCCTTCATATTGGCTTCAGCAAATATTCCAGAATTTGGTAAGTTTGACGTTTTCAAAATATTTTATAACAACATTCAATTTAAGGATACTACGTAGTAGCCATTGAAATGGCAACCTGCATATTAATGACTATAACTGGGATTGTATTAATAATTGGGATTTTAAAAGTAAGAAAAATAAATTGAGTCATTATTTATTTGGTTTCTTAGAGTTGGACTATTTTAGACAAAATTAGTTTATGCCTTATTTTGCTATTAATGACAATGCATGTTGTCATAATGATTCTTTCGATAATTGAGACTGTGCAAAACGGGAACCATAAAGGACTATATCGAGCACATGTCTACATCGCCATTTCATTCATTTGGATATGTAAGACAGTATAAAAATAAAAACTTTCCATTAACGTTTTCTTCAGGTATACTAACTTATTTCTTCTTGGTTGTATTAAGTTACAGTGGAGGTGACTACCGCGAGTCAATATCTTCGTAAAAATTTTATGAAGTTTTTTTTTTTTTTTTTTTTCTTTTTTAACAAAGAATAATGTTTATTATTTAAACAAGCCAAGAACATTTCAATTAATTTGTGATCTCCAGAATCTGTGGAACAAAAACTACCACTATTTAAGTAAATAGGAGAGAACAATAACATACAAATTCAGTATGTGTATACTTCTTCAAAAATATACAAGTTTTGATTGATCAATTCTTATACATACTGAAAGCTCTTTTTGCCTAGAAAAGTTACGTAGGTAATGCATTCACTTGCCAAAACTACCCCTTGGCCTTAAAAAAAGAAATCTATCTAAAATGGGTTTTAATGTTTAACATGCTCTCCTTTCATATAGCGACTTCATCAGGCCCGTGGGACCAACTGGCGAGGTACACACAGGCAGCAACAAAATATCGGGACTTCCTTGTACAGCAGTTTAATTATTAGTTTAGATAGTTGATATTACAGGTTTTGCTCTTAATTTTTTTTTTTCCAGGTTTTGTTTTCTGTTTAATAATTAAAAAAAATGTCTTCGCGACTATTAATATTATTATTTCCGAGTGTACCTAATTTTAAATTTTTTTTTTAAATATTATTTTTAAAAGAAAAAGAAATTAAAAGAAGTGGAGCCTTGAATCTTAAATTTACCAGACTATGGTATTGATGTTAACTATGTTTAAGAATTAAGATGCTAAGGTTCATATGGTAATATGAACAAAAAGTTTATAAAAAATAACCTATCAAAGGACTATAAAATGCCTTGGCTATAAAATGTGTAATATGTGTGTATATTACTGATAATCACTCAATTTTAAATTTGACTCCGCCCACAAATTCCATTCATGCTGCACAAGTTGCACAATTTTCACTTAAAGCAGATGATTTCTTTAGATTTAAGTTCTTAAAAATTCAGAAACGCTTCTAATTTCTATATCAAATTCAAGAAAATGGCAGGTGATTGTTTTTCAGCATGGAGATGCTGCCCTAAGGTGGAACCTTGCTGTGGTATCTCCGTTCGAACTAAAACTATGGGATACGGATTCGTTTTGTTAGTAAGCAATATATTTCCAAAGGGTGCAAAGAAATTTTTAAAAGTTTATCTTAAAATTTACCTATAGGTTTTTGGATTGCTGTTTACAATTTTAGAGGTGATAAGGCTCAGATACGGTAATTTGAACAAAAATATTAAAAAATTAGTAATTTTCTTTAAACTATTAAAGGTCTGTACCTCACTTATTTTGCCATGGCTATTGATATTTTATTGATAATCGCCTCAATTTTATTATTACTTGGAATCTTTCAGGTAAAAAAATAAATAATACCTATACCAAAATATGTAAACTTATTCTTTGAAAGTATGTATATATGTTATAATATGTATATAACTTGAAAGTATGTATACTATGCTAATTTTCTAAAGATCCCCCTCCCCCCCCATAATAGAGTTAAATTGTGTCAAAAATTCTTGTCGTGGATTTTCCAAGAATCAAAATGATTTTTACATTCAACAGTGGAATTTGAGTTAAGCATTTAATGAATTGTTTTCATTTCAGGAGATACCTTGGCTAATAAGAATCAATTTAATATCCATAATATTGATGATTGTATTGTGGTTTGCGTTGCTCCTTATTTCAGGAGTTGAATGGCAGAAAGATGATAGTCAATGGTTTTACTATGAAGGACCCTTTTTTTATGTGATATATTCCCTCATGATGATGCGTATGAGATTTTTTTTTTTTTTTAAGTTTTACTTTATAAATAGTTTTTTCTTCTTTAGTTTTCTTAACCTATTGCTTCATATTCATCATAAGTTACCATAATCAGTCAAAAGAAGAGGAAGAAAAATAAAAATGTTAACTTGCCATTGTCTTAAAAATTAAAAGATTGAAACAAAACTGGCCGTTTGAAGGTAAAACTAATCACTAATCAATTAATCAATTAATCAGTCGATAATAGCTAATCACTAGTCTGGGAACCAGGGCTTATAATTGACAATGTCAATATGTAGTAAAAAATATAATTATTATTTATTTTTTGATTGTGTTTATCAATACAGGGCCCAAGGCGGGGGCTCTCGCCATATTGCCTAAGCGCCAGGGAAAGTGCTAACTCATCATGAGTAGCCAGAACAAACCAGGGGCTGAGTTAGAGGAACGATATTCCTTCCCAGCCTGGGAATCGAACCCAGGACCCCCATGATGTAAAGGATTAAGAATGTAAACAATATAAGTCTATCACCTTATCCACTACACCACTGAGGTCCCCAAATTTAATTATTACAAAATTATATTTCTTGGTTTTATTACACCAAAAACAAACGTTAAAACAAAGAAGTCAAGTCAACGACATTTCATGATTGTTTCCCATAATCACAACTTTTATTTATCTCGAGATGAGGCATTTAGCATTCATGGTTGAAGAGATTTTATGTAGTTAGATAATATTTCACTTTTGAGTGTCTCGTATCAGAAAGTTAAGACATATATTTTACCCTTAGAAGTCGAAATAATTGATATTAATTCAAAACTTCATAAAGGATATTGTTAGAGATGTAGAAAAATTAAAGTTGTCTAGCTTTTGTATTTGCTTTTAATTATTCTTCAGCACTTTCCATGTTTTTAGCATCCAAGAAATATTAAACTAAACGATCACTCTACTAACTTTTATAATAGAAATATTAAATAAGGAAGAATGGTCATTGGAGCAAGTGGAATTTAAGAGTGAGCTAACAATCGTTGGCCAACAAGTACAGAGAAGCATATTTAAAGAAGAAGAAAAAAACTTAAGTTTGACACAGTGAAACCAAGATTCTGTTTTTAAATTTAACCAAATTTTACAGCGATCTATTAAAAAATTAAAGTTTTAAGGAGCTACTGAAAGAAAAAAGGTTTAGGGGAACTATTCATAAGTAAAACTTGGGTAAACGGAGGCTAATGGGATGGGACTTAATAGTTTCCAGTGAGTTACAGCCGATGATAAGAAAAAGCCCTGAAAAAACTGGTATGGAGAGCTCATAACTCGAATTTTCTCGAAAAATTGATGCTTTACAGACAGAGCCACAAACACTCATTTACCAAAGTTACAATTTTGGGAAGAAAATAAAAATTAAAAAAATAAAGTTGGTGCTCTACCTCTAAACAAACACCTAATTACAAATTACCAGAGTTACAATTTTGGAGATCCATCTTTAGGTCTACCCTCCATCCACCCTAAGGTTTGCCCTCCATTCGCCCTAAGGTCTGCCATCCATCCGACCTAATTTCTGCCCTCCATCCGCCTAAATTAATTTTTAAAGTACAAAAAAAAATTAAAAAAAAAAAAAGATTTCTTTCAGATGGTTATAGTCCAGTCAATCTAAGCCCGAAAAGGCCAAATAAAAGAAAAATATAGCCTCCTTTCCTCCGGAAATCCGCTAAAAAATAAGGTATTTTGTTTCTCTACGGAAATGTGTAGGGGTTGGTCCCCTGATTAACCAAACAAAATTCCAAATTCCATAACCGAAACCACTGCGCTTTGGCGTCAGGAGCGTTTTTAAGGTGTTTTTATTTTTTTTATTTTTTTTGTTTTTTCGCAAATATCTCGAAAACCGTAGGTCGAAGGCGAAATAATTTTTAGTACAAAATTAAAGATTTTTGAATTTGCTACAATTTTGGGCTAATACAATTTTTTGTAGGACCAAACGTAACTGAGCTACGAGGTGGACAAAAAAAGTTTATATTATACAAAGTATAGATTATACAGCTCCTCGGAGCCACAGGTTCAAACTGAAATAAAATTTTTATTTATTTATTATCAAGAATGAGAGACTACTTCACCAGGAAACATTGTCCATACGCGCATACCATGTTAGGTACATATCTTGGATATTGAAAAAATATATATCCGTTAATGCGATAAATACCCATTAACTGGTTAATAACTATGTATTAGCAGGTATCATTGCTACGTTTGATGAATAAGGTCAAAAAATTGTAGCTAATTCCCTGCAATGGGACGTAACTGGGAGAGAATGACGTCGATCCCGTAAATAATTACGCGTATAATAGTTTGAGTTCAAAACGACCAATTGCCATATAAAAAGTTGTTTCAATTTTGAACTTAAATCTCGAAAGGAAAACAACATTCAATGGCGTAGCTACATGAAAGATAAATGGGATCGAAATAGTCTTGTTTGCTCAATGAATGAAAGTAAATAAAAGAAAAGATTAAACAATACCTTGATTTCTTATATCGCCCTCTCCTTCGTATAATTTGTACACAAAAATAACAATTTTTTAAGATTACGGTTGAATATGGGGAGCGGACAAAAAAAAAAAAGGTAAACAAGGGGTCTCGAAAGTTCATTTGACTAATGTTGAGGAAATTTCACACGGGGAGCGCAACGTTTGAAATCCGTTTATCGATTTTTTGAACTTTTGTATTTAAAATTTCCGCGCCTTTTCCCTTTAGTGAACAAAATGTTACAATATTATGAGTTATGAGTGACCTAGAGGCCGGACCATCCGGCCAATAGCCAAGGACTCAACCCCGGATGTTTATGCGATAAAAAGTATCAAAGTATGCCATAAAATATGCATTGAAAATGTTCGAAATATGCAACTGATACGCTGCCTGCTGTGGATGGGTGACCGCTCCTGTTCTACCTTTGAGTTTACAATACTTTGTGTAGTATTGTAATTTTGTAAACTCAAAGGTTCTGCCTAAGTCCAGACTCCCTTTGTACGACCGCTACCTCCCCTTTAGGTGGTAGGTCCTGTGAAGGGCGCCTCTCGGAATAACCTGATGGTTATCGAGGAATAAAGAATAACATACTTAATCAATAGTGTGGGTTCTCAAGCTATTGATTCATGTTATTCTTTTATCTTTATTTAAAAAAAAATTGTATATGTACTTGACTACGTATACACATTCGACATTACACGCATCATTTCTTTCTTTTATGGGTCTCGAACACTCACTCATATGTAGGTCCTTAGGATCGATGGAGCATAGCCTACCTACCTGTCCATATGAACCTGTCCATACCTACTATGTCCATTGAAAAGACTCAAAGATTCAAAATTCAAGTCAAAGATTGGACTTCCGAACGAATTTATTAGAAACATTTTGAAATTGCTCTTGAATAGGAGAATAGAAATTCAGGTCGGAGAAAAAGCATTAGGCCCTTATTCTTCTTATAAGGGGCTGCCCCAAGGGGGGATTCTAAGCCCTTTGTTACATATGATCTATGCATATGATATGGATCAGGTCTTACCTCAGTATATTAAGATTGTGCAGTTTGCAGATGATGTGTGTCTGTACACAACAAATAAATCCGAAGACAAAATGTGTAGAAAGGATGCAAATAGGCATGAGGCTGTTTAGGGATTGGACTGTAACCAATAACCTAGAGGTTTCGGAGCATAAATCACAAGCATGCTTTTTTTCAAGGAGAAGGAAAGTTTTTAACGAGCAAACGACTATAGATTTAGGAGGTATTAATTTGCCGGTATGCCAATTGGTAAAATTTTTAGGAATCATGTTGGATAGGAAGCTTTTATGGAAAGATCACATCGAATATTCGGTAAAAAAAGGAGAAAAATGCTTCAATATAATGAAAGCCTTTACATTTGCAAAATGGGGTTCTGACCCGGAAACATCATTGTTATTTTACAGGGCCTGCGTCAGAAGTATTTTAGATTTTGGATCTATCTTTTATGGAGCGGCGAGTAGGACGCATATGCGTAAAATTGAAGTTCTGAAAAACAAATGCTTAAGACGAAGTCTGGGATATTTATCGGATACTCCCATTAAAGTTATAGAATTAGAAGCATGCGAATTGCCTTTTCACTTACGAATCAAAAAATTATCTATTAATCAAGTCATTAAAATGTATAGTTCTCATAAGCAAACTAATTACAGGGTATTATCACAGTTGGTGGATAAGGTTCAAACGCGGAAATATTGGGAAAAAAGGCAGCTCCACCCTTAGTCACAGCATTAGAACGGACGAGGGAAAATATTAACAGCTTGTTTGAATCAAATACTCATTTGAATTACGTAATGGATTACGAGGCCTTACTCGAAAAGGTTCCTGTGGTCAAATTAAAGGACTTGCCCGTAGAGAATCCGAGCGCAATTAACGCTCTCTTTCTGGAAGAAATGAGTAGATTGTTGAACGTTCAACCATACTTGCTGTACACAGATGGCTCAAAGAGTGAAGGGGGTGCAGGAAGCGCTTGGTTTGATCCCCAGAAAAAAGAATTTGGCGTCTTTAAGCTTAAGCCAACATTCATCATTTTCTCAGCAGAATTATATGCTATCTATCAGTCTCTTTTATATTTAAGAGGGCTGCAGTTTTTGAAAGGTTCGAAAATAGTGGTGGCTACAGATTCCTTAAGTGGTGTGGATAGTTTGAATCACTTTACTATTCGTAAGAACAGCAATTACTTGGTCCCAAAAATCGTTGAAGAAATGTTTAAATTAAGAAGAGACAAGGAAATAAAAATAGTGATTTGTTGGATTCGGGGTCATGTGGGAATTGAAGGAAAAGAGGTAGTGGATAGGTACGCCAAGCAGGCGGTAGTAACTGGTTTGGAAGAAGAAGCAAAAATTCCTATAGCGGATCTAAAGAGTAATCATGAAGGACGTCTTAAGATGGAATGGTCATCGGGTCTGAGCGAGGATGGGAAAGGTGCTTTCTACAGACAAATAAGTCCTAAAATTAGGGACTGTCCTTGGTTTAGGAATTCAGGATTGAGTAGGAGAGATGTGACTACTTTAAATGGTTTGAGGAGTAACCACGGCATTTGCGGTGTCTACTTAAAGAGAATAAGGGTCGCAGAGGACGACTTGTGTGGAGTGTGCAAAGAAAGGGAGGATCTCCAGCATATAGTCTGCGAATGCCTGAAATATGCCACCAACAGATCTAATTTGTTTGACAAATTATATGAGATCGACGGTATGGCGAAACCCATTGGATATAGTCAAATTTTGGCAACGGAAAATCTAGAAATTTATAACTACATAACAGAGTTTTTAGGAAAAGAAAACATACAAGTTTAAAAAGGTTCACCACTCTCTACCGAGGGCAGCGTGGTCTTGGGGGGGACGGGGGTGGCGGCCGGGGCCCGGGGACTGCACCGTTGTGGGGATCGGGGGGGAGTCAGAGCGCGTTAGCTCCAGTGCTCTCGGGGACTCGGACTTTTCTGTGGTATCTAGATGTACACAGTTTTTATCCGCGTCCCCAAAGAGAAAACTGTACCTACATTAAATGGTTTATTTGAAAAGGAAAAGGGTGACTCCTTCCAGTTCCCTGCACGGAATGTGGCGATCGGGTACCGGTTCCTACTTGCCGTTCCTTCCCGGCCGCGCTGTCCTTGGAACAGAGTGGTGATTAGAAATGTAGGATTGGCTAGATTGCTTATAGGCAAAGGCCAAAAAAAAAAAAAAAGACGGGCATCATGGCTGCCAGCTGCGGTCCATTGGTACAAAGGGTGCAAAATTTTAATTGATTATAGGTAAGTATGTATGAATGAATGAAAATGAATGAAAAAGTATTTTTATTTTATCTTGTTACATTAAATTTTTCTTTCTTACTACTCGTAAGACAACATGAACTATTTACAAAATGAAAGAAAAAAAAATTAAAAATACATATACCGCAATGGTCAAAGAGACCGTCTGCGGGAGAGTGGACCTTGAGATTTTTACCTTGACAATAACTATAATAACTAAAAAATAAAAATAAAACTGTATAAATAAAGTGAATTTAATGTGAGTTTAAATTAATAGGGTGCATGATTTAAGGGAAATATATATAGTAATATGGATAGAATGGAAATATATAAAGTGAATTGAAATTAAAAATTGAAATAACTAACCAGTTCATACCTATACTCTAAAGCTCTTTTTACAAAATTGATCAGATCAGTGCTATCATCTATATTATTAAGCCTGCTTATGAGGTCTTGCTTACTTATTTTAGAAGCCCCCAAATATAGTCTGCGAAATTCCGCCAAAATGGAACATTCGCCAATAAAATGGTTTACGTCCTCCACAGCCCTACTATTGCATAAAGAACACAATTTTATCTCACTAGCCCTAATAGGGGAAGCATTCAGATAAAGGAGCTCACCCCTCAATTTGAAAAACCACCTGAAATTTATTAATGTATTACTTTTTGAATCCGAAATGAAGCTAAAGAATTTCTTTGAATGATCTAACTCTTTGTATAAACCAAATGAGGAAGAAGATTGCATCCGACGAAGACATTCATTTTTATGGCTATTTCTGATGGCTAGTTTTAATTTTGGGAGAAAGGAAAGCCACTCAGCTGTGTTATCAAGAGAAAAGACCATGTTTGTATCATAGCGGATGGCCAGTGAGTTCAGGGATTTAAACCAGGATATATTAGAATTTACTATTTCAGTTGCAGTAACTAGCGGGAGGCGGTGTAAAGGAAGGGAGAAGACTTTTGCTAAGTAAGTTAAATGAAGTTGCAGAGTATGAATGAAAAGGATATCTACTTCGGTTTCAAGGTACAGCATGTAATTTGGCGTAAACGCCGGCAGACTAAATAACTTCCGGATAAAAAAACGCTGAAAGTTCTCAACCAACTCAAGCCGTTGTATGCCCCAGGATTGGGCTCCATAACAGAGCATGGATCTGAAAACACTCATAAAAAGTTTGTACTTGTTCGGCAGAGAGATGTAGTTGTTAACTAGGAACTTGGACCAGATTGAATTGACAGCATATTTGCAAGTGTTTATTTTCTTTTTGAAATGAGGGGTAAGAGACAATTTGGGCGTGAATATCAAACCTAGGTATTTATATTCCTTAACTGTTTCGATTTCCCGGCCATTGAAAAACCACCGCTCATTTTTTGCTGGACGACCTCCACGTCTAAAAACCATCGTTTTAGATTTTGCGAGGTTAACTTCTAGATTCCACTTTGAACAATAATTTTCTAGAGAACGTATATTTTTTTGCAAAGTGGTCGGAGTTTCCGCTAAAATGACAATATCGTCTGCATATAAAAGGATTTTAACAACCATGGAACCAACTCTAGTGCCATATTCTAATACCTCCGTCAGGTCGTCTATAAAGAGCGAGAAAAGTAAGGGGCTTAATATGCATCCCTGACGAACTCCAGTTTTTACCTCGAAACTTTCTGATATACCATTACTCGTTCTCACTGCTGAGGCTGAATGGCTAAACAAGGCCTTTAACGAGTTTATTAGTTTAGTTGAAAAACCTAACTTGCACAGTTTAAAAATCAGTGCTCCTCGATCGACGCAGTCAAAGGCTGACTTCAGATCTACAAAGAACGCATACATTTTTTTCCCTTTTTTCGACAATTTCAGATTTACTATATTCGTCAGTGTAAATATCTGATCCGCAGTTGAATACCCTTTTCTAAACCCTGCCTGAAATTCAGATAAAATATTGCGCCTATCAACGAAATCCTCCATACGTCGCAGCATTAGACTACTATAAATTTTTGCAATAGAATTAATGCATGATATACCTCGGTAGTTTGTTGCCACACATGTGTCGCCTTGTTTGAACAAGGGAAGAATTATGGACTTTCCAAACGTTAAAGGAGTTCTCCCCTCATTGAAAATTGAGTTAAAAAATCGCAGCATTTGCTCTAGGAAAGAATTAGAAGCAAATTTGTAAAATTCATAGGGGATGCCGTCCTCTCCAGGGGCCTTACCATTTTTCAGAGACATGATAACGTTTTGAAGTTCTTTCAAGGTAAAGTGAGCATCCATCGACGGGACTTGCGTGATAAGTTCCGGTATCTCAATATTTAAAGGACCGAGCGCCGGATTTAGAAGCTTCTGAAAATGAGACACCCAAAAGTCAAGAGAGATGCTATTTGAACTGGGGCTGAGCGTTTTAAGTTTGAAGGTGTTTGCTAACGACCAATATTCTCTAGAATCTTTTGCTGCTGAAAACTTGACCAAAAGCTCACTATAGAACTCTTTCTTCTTACTCCGACATAGAGATTTGAATTTTTTGTTCGACTCGACATACGCCACCCTTATCTCTTCCGCCTTTGATTTTAAATATAATTTAAGCAGAGCAAAAGACTTTTTCCTGGCTGAGAGGCACTCCCAGTCGAACCATTTGTTTTTCCTTGGTAGGGCTGAGTTTTTTCCAGGCTTTAAAGGCCATGCTGCCTTTACAGCCTCCTCAAGAGCAAGACAGGAGTTATCCACTGAGTCGGATGACAGGAGATTCGACTCAGCTAAAACATTTAAATTGATCAGATAGGCCTCCCTGAAATTCGAATTCCAGAATAACCTCGGTGAGGAGGGCTGTACATCACAGGGTAGCTCCTCCGAAAGTTCCAACTTGAAGGCTATGGGTAAGTGATCTGAGAAGGTCTCATACAGTACTTTAAAATCACTTATGAGAGATGCAACATCTATAGATGTAGCACAATAATCAATAGTGGAGCTCCCTCTACCACCAATGAATGTTAGTTCACCGGGAAAATCTGTAGGAACGCGACCATTCAAAATCACGAGATTATAATCACTGCAAAATTCGATAAATTTATGACCATTCCTGTTTGTGGTGTCATCTTTCGACTGTCGAGCATGAAAAAAATTTTTATCTACCCCTAAATCATCGGGAAGATTTTGACCTGAACCGGTGCGAGCATTAATATCACCAACAATAATGTATAGTCCATCTGGCACACAATCTAAAGCCTCTCTTAAAATGGCAAAGTCTCGATCCCAGGAGGATGGGTTTATGTAGGTAGGAACAAGGGTAATGGGACCTTCAGGAGAGCGAATGTTTAAGGTGTGAAGATTAAGAATTTTTCCTAAGCTAATTAGGCCATTTAATCTCCTTCTGAATGCAATGAAACTTCCTCCACTTGGTCTTCCAAAATGAGCTTCTTTTACAGCAGGTATAAATACCGAGTCATATTCATTTAGTATGTTTAAAAATAATTGGGAAGATTCACACATAAAAGTCTCAAATAGAAGGATAATGTCATATTTTTTAATAAATAATAAGAAGGAGGTTTGTTCCATAAGCGATGAAAGACCGTGGACGTTGTAAGCCAAAACACTGATTTGATCAATTTTTTTACAATCGGCAGAGGCTAAGCTATTTACTTCGGGAAATCCAAGAATGTTGTTTTTAACAATTACAGGGTTACTAACACAAATTTGTGAAGAACAGATAGTTGTATTTTTAGACAATGAGTTTGTAGGAGTTAAGCGACTGCTCTGGTCGGCCCCTTGCTTTACAGCAGAATTAGGAGAGTTTAAAACAAATTGGATATTTTTAGGTAAGTATGTATGTAGCCCGTTTTTCGACCGCAGCGAGCAGGTCTCAAATTTATTCTTGAAATAAAGACTTGAACGGTGAATGATAGACAAAACACACCTAGGTAAATTGTAATTTTTCCCGCTTTTATTTTCAAACATCGACTTTTCTATCGACTTCCTACGATAATCGATTTCAAAAATTTCCTCGTTGATCGTTCGCTTTTACAGTCTTGACAACCGAAGGAAAAATAAGAAATAGTCGTAAAGTGAGTGAGAGAGAAGGAAGAAGAGGAAAAAACAAAGAAAAAGACGATAGAAGTTGAAGGAAAGGATCTAAAAAGAGAAATTGCTCGGATGTAATTTTACAAATTTGACGCCCCTACTTTCCCGGACCGTGAAATCTTCACATTTCTTTTAAATTTATCTTCCGTAGTTCCGGATTACCTACTATTTTTCTCTCTCCTTTTTTTTTTTTTTTTTTCACTTTTTTCAAGTGATAATAATCGGTTTTCTTTCATGCTACTTAAAGTGGTTTTGATTCCTTAACGATGGTGATTCGTCTTCTCGCTCATGATTCTCGAATTTCAATGATTCTTTTACGTTCCGTTCCTTCAAGTCGAGTTTTTCATTGTAAGTTTCAAAAATTAAAATTTAACCATATATTAATATAACTAGGTATACTGAATTTAACCTAAGAATTTGATTCCGACCAGGAAATTGTGACTAGTATTTAGACCGCCTTCAAAAAGTTGTAATTTGAAGGTTGTTGGACACTTCAACTGTATTTGGTTATACCTACATAATATTTGTATGAAACGTTCGAACTCTTTTTTTTTTTGCCTCTATTATACTGTTTATTTTAATGATTTAAATTTTTTCTTATGTTTACTTTTTGCAAACTGAAAGGTCCATAAGTTAAAAGGCCTTGGCAGAATGCAATTTGTACATAAATTACTCTGTGCTTCTGAATGAGGCGGTTCTATTACACAACTTGGCATCAAAGAATTATGACGCTTGAATATTCTGAATAGTACTGCTGAAATGGATTTTTTTTTTTTTACTGCTGGATCACTTGATTAGACCACTTTCTGAGAAGTATATTGGATTTTATTATCTTGTTAAAGAATCAATCTGAAATGGTCAAAGGAACCATTTGACATGGCAGCAATGTTTGAATTATATTGAGAAAGAAAACGCCTATTTTCAGTTCCTGTATTGCTTGTAGACTTCTATTTTTTTTTTTTTTTTTTTTCTATTTTTTTACCTAATACAAAGGATTTTTTTGAATTACCAAAGTTGCTTGGAACTTCGAATTAGCCTAAAAATCGAATTATCGAGAGTTGACTGTTCAGCATGGGATTGCTGACCCATAAAACCTGAATAAAAGGAAACCTGGTTTAAAGGAAAACGTGGGTATAAGGAAAAATAATTCTGGTCCCTTGGGATTCCTTATATCCAGGAATCTGTAAATTTTTAAAAAAATTCCGGTTATGGTATGATGCATGTTCTGACCTAGGGATCTTCAATCCAACTTGCTTATCTTGATGACATGAACAATTTTTTTGGGGACAGTGAACGTCTTTAGTCGGCTTGATCAACTGTCTCAACCAGTCCCATGCTGGATCTGTTGCTTGCTCTCTAATTAGGCTGGGAGTCCATAAAATCCCAAGGACTCGAAAGTTAAATAAAAGAAGAGGAATGATCATTATTTAATTTGAATCATGTTGGCAGGTCTAGAAAGGAGAGATAGTTCGTGCTTTGGAATTCGAGTCAAAAAGTCCTAGATGAGACCATTCGACAAATGGGCAGTTGTTTCTCCAGAGGAAAGGGCCGTTCCTCTGCGCCCACTGCACTGAAGGAAAAAGAAGGTAACTTTGTCAAAAAGCGTTTTTCTATCAAGCCAATTATTGTATTTTTCTATTTTACAGACGCAGTGTGTGAAAGCAATGAGATGCAAACTGCTCTTAATGGGAACAGCATAATTGAAACGGCTTTGCTTAACAATTCGTCAAGTTCGAGTTTGCATCGGGAGCGGAGCGGAAGGACTTTTATACCACGTATGCCATCCGTTGGAAAGACTCCCGACGTTCGAATCGGTAAAGCCATCTCAGAGACGAAAATAAATGCGCTTTTCGAAAACTATAAGGACAGTGCGGAGGACAACATTCTTGCTGAAGGCATTGAAAAGCTTTGCTCTGATCTAGGCTTGTCACCAGATGAATTCAAAGTGTTGATACTAGCTTGGAAATTAGATGCGGCTCAAATGTGTCGTTTTTCTCGCGATGAGTTTGTAGCCGGTTGTCGGTCCATGTGTGTTGATAGCATTCGTGGGATTCAGAGTAAGCTCCCCGAAATCGTGATGCAAGTCTCAGCCAATCCGGACGTCTTCAAAGATCTCTATCGGTTCACATTCAGGTTCGGCTTGGACTCATCAGTTGGCCAGAGGATCCTTTCGTCCGACATGGCAATCATTTTATGGAAACTTGTTTTCTCCGTTCGTGAGCCTCCTATACTAAAACGGTGGTTGAACTTTTTAAGCTCGCATCAGCATATTCGTGGTATTCCTCGTGACACATGGAACATGTTCCTTAATTTTTCTGAAGCCGTCGGCGAAGATTTATCGACTTATGACGACACCGAAGCCTGGCCGAGTATCTTTGATGACTTTGTCGAATTTGAAAACGACCAAGCCAATCAAAATATTACGAGTAAAGACAAAGACGCTGATATTATCCACTGACCTTTATCTCATAAAACGTACTGACAAGCCTAGCTAGCCCAACCATGTCCAAGTGGTTACACCTCACAACCACAATTCGCTTTTTTTTTTTTTTTTTAAATAGACTTTATCATCTCAATAGCCACTCAATTTTTTTTTTCTCACTTCCTTCTTTAAAAACATTTTTTGACTTGTGCCAAATTTTGTCTTCCCTCTCACCACTTTATTTATCAAAATATACCCCAGTATTATGTAATTGTTTATGGGTAATATAAAAAATAGCAATAATTTGTCCTTATAATAATTTTATGTAGGTTTAAACCCCTCAAAAGAGCCTAAAATCGGTCTTGAAAATCAATTGAACAAATCTGGCTGTGACTGGGAATAATAAAATCAAGGTCGATAATTTCTAAGTTAAGTTATATGATATCTGGGATTTATGTAACGGAAGCCTGTTTGAAAGCAAAATGTGAATCTAAGCCTTGATCTATGTGGGATCCTAAAAGCCCTAATTTTATTTTAAAATTGCACTCTTCACCTCCATGAATCATAAAAAGAGCGCGGATCTTTATGCAAAATAAAGAATCAATCTTATCAATCCATCAATAATTATCAAGGAAAAAAAAAACAAAGAAAGGAATAATCATTATGCTTAACGTTAATTCATCAATTCGTTGATGATTTCATTGATTGATTAGATTGATTCTTTATTTTTCATAAAGACTTGCGCTCTAATCATAATTATTGTTAATTATTAGTTATTTTTCCCTCTTCAGATCTACTAAATTAAGGCAACTTGAAGAAAAATTTTCGTTCCATCTTGTCAATAGAGGATTAAACATAGAATTCAAGTTAAATTATTTATTTAATTTTTGTTTATTTGTGATAAATCAGAAAAATACAGTCAAGCCTAAACAGTAGTAACATGCTTGTAAAATATGCTTTTCACTGTATTTTTACAAATTTTCCTCATATTTTTATTTTTCCTAAAGTAGATGACTTTTTAGTCTGATGCAATTTTGTAAATAAACACAAAAATTATTTTATTTAAATTGAAAAAATTCATGTTATTTTATTGTCTATGAATTTCCAATAATATAAGACTGAATTTTCTTCATTTTTCGATTTTTTATTTTATTATTTTACATATTATTTTCAAAGCTTTGGAACCATTGAAACGAAAAATTTTTTAGATGTTTTCTTGATGTATATCTAGTTTATTAGTTTTTTTTTTTTTTTTTTTTTTTTTTTTTTTTTTTTTTTTTTTTAAATGTAATATCATTTTCATTACTTAAATAATATATAAAAATAATTTAATTAAAATATTGTACAAAGAATTTATCTTATAAATGTTGTTTAAAAAAAAAAAAATGGTGTTCAAGGTTTGCTTCTGTGTGCATGAGTTGCAATAAAGGTTGTTATTTTAATATACTTACGAAAGTGTTATTTTTTTTTTACTCATGTTTTTTAAAACAGTGACCAATCAGGATTGTAACTGGATAAAATTAAAGCAGCTCCATGCAGTATATTGGACTAAAAAGGGAGCTAGACTCTTTTTTTTCTCACTAAAAGGTTGCTTAATTTCTGAGATTGAAACTAAAAGAATAAATAAGTAAAAAATCTGTCAAGAACGTTAGCTATAGCCTATAAGGAAATGCAACAAAAACGTAGTATAATGGAGGAACCCCATTAGTTACTCGAACTTCTACAAACTTCTCCACTAACATTAAAATATATGAATCTCCATAACCCCTACTCCACCCTTAGTCCAGTCTACAGAGGCCCCTAACCTGCAAAAGGTGGTGTAAAAGATTTGATTGTTTTATATGGTCCATTTGGGTCCCAATAACATGTTTTTGAAGAGTGCCAACAAATGCCGTCCTGGCACAACTTTTGTCAGCTGAAAAAGCTCGACTATTTCAGTTTTTTGCATATAAGTAAAAAATGTGACACATTTTGAGGGAAAAATTTAATGGGTCAATTTTAATTCTTTAGAAAACAAAATTCTGCTTCGATTAAAAAAAAATCCGCTGAAAGTTTGCCAAACTGTCCAATAGACAAGTTTTTACAGGCGATCAAAAAACTTCAATTTTTGGAAATGTCAAAAAAAAAAAAATTATTTTTACCTTTTTTAAAAAGTTTGAGATCCTAAAGGAGAGATAAAATCCACTACCCTATCCTAAAAGTTGTAGAGCATCAATCAAAAAGTTCAAAAACCATCAAAAAATTTAAATTAGAACCCTTTAGCAAGTTTATGGAAGGTAACTACTGGTCCAGTCGGCAGTCAATGGAGATCGAAAATGGGAAGTCTGTCTCTATTCTATAATGGGGGTCCACCTTATGTGAAATGCCAAATTGATTTAATTGGTTTTTCATGTTGAGGACCATTAGGTAGTTCAAAATTCAAGTTTTCGTCTCCCCCACCCCACCACTGTTCGTCCGCCTTCTTGAAAAATGGTCCATAATCTACACGTTTTTGTCCTCTAGCAAAGCCAATATGTAACCTTGCATAACCTTCCTAAATGATTCGATTTTTAAATTTTGATCTTGATGGTTTTTGAACTTTTTGATTGATGCTCTAAAACTTGTAGGATGGGGGGTAGTGCATTTTATTGCTTCTTTAGGATCTACAACGTTTTTGTGGGTCAAAATCCTTTGTAGACTGGACTACCAGTACTAGGTGTAAATTTTGTGAAAATAAGACCGAAAGCACACAAGAAGAGAATAGTTTTTTTTCTTTCTCATTTCTGGGAATGCCGAAAATCGCCCTCAAAGTTTTCAAGGTCTGGAGGGGATCGGATGACAATTATTGTGGCTGTGAACAATCATATAGAAATCAACAAACATACAGAAATATTTTTATTTGACACAAATATTACATGTAAAACAAACCGTTACATACTTCCACGACTTCATTTAAAAATACAACAATAATTTATTTGTTCAGATCACCTACTTCCATATAAGGCGGCATTTTTTTAATTTTTTAATTTTTTTTTTTTTTTTTTTTGCTTTTAAATGTTTTAAGTACTGAATGGCACTACTGGTTACTGTACAGAGCAAAATTATCGTCGTGGAAGTTTAAATTACATGAATATATTAATAATTATTATGTTTATATTAATAATTAAAAAAAAAAAGTAAGAAAAAAAACCTTCTCAGCTAAACTAAAGTCATCACAAACTTTCTCACTATGACTGCAAATTTCAAGTTTTTGATATGGTTACAGTGAAACATAAAATTTGTACAATTTAACATTTAAAAAACTTCATGTTTTCAAACTATAAATTAATATCACAAGCTGAACACATACTCTAAAATATTTCTCTGACTGTAAAAGATCTTTTCAAACGCAACTTCTCAGTGATGACAACATAAAAAAAAAAAAAAAAAAAAAAAAAAAAAAAAAAAAAAAAAAATACAAAAACTTAACCAATATTTTCCCTTCCAAAAAAAAAAAAAAAAAAAAAAAAAAAAAAAAAAAAAAAAAAAAAAAAAAAAAAAAAAAAATCACACGGTTTCCACACAACCCAGTACCCTAAAAAAATTGGCAAAATATGTCAAGGAAAAAGTAGCTTATAAACAAAACTAAAATGTTTCAATAGTTAACTTTATAATCACATAAAATATCACAACTATATACGAAATGCTTATATGTAACATGAATATATTTTTATATAATAAAAAAAAATATAATAATAAAAACTTTTTAATTTGTAAAAGGCTGCATATGACTTAGGTCACTTGAAACAAACCAAGATTATCACAGTTTTACATACTTGGAAAAGAAATTGTAAAAAAAAAAAAAAAAAAAAAAAAAAAAAAAAAGAACATTTAAAACCGGTTTTTTAGTGAATTTAAAAAAAATTGAACTAGTGACCATAAGCCTATGGATGGAATATTTCTTTTTTTAAGTATATAAACTTGTGACACTGAACAAACGTGCACTATTATACATAAATATACTTATCATAAAATGTATTACATCTACAAAATGGTAATGAATAATAAAATGATAGGAAAGAAGAAAAGAAAAATGAATAGGTACATAATACATCTTTCAACATTCGAAATATAAACTTTTTTTTCATACTTCAAAGGCACTTTTCCCCAACAAAGTAATTTTCGCAACCCTGTCATGATATGCTTGAAACTTCGGAAAATTTAAATTATAAAACTTAATAGCTAATTTTTTCAAAAGAAAATATTGGTTGGGGAAAACTAGTTTTGGTACGATGGTAACGTTTGTTAGCATGCAAGGAGGTAGTTTAGTAAATTTCTGAAAATTTTGATCTGCCACTACCAATGAAATAATTTTTAAAAACTAATTGAGCACTTAATTAAAGCATGAAATAATGGAAATCGAGAGCGTTTTGTGCCTTTTACAATTTGATACATACTGGGAAAAAAGGTGCTTTTACATTGATTTATTTTCTTTGAAATCTATTTGTATAGGTACTGTAAACTGGGGCAACTTTTCCATCTTTTAGCCGCTCTAAACTAGGTATAAATTAATACATTAGTTCGCTGGAGTCTAATCTTTAATTAAATAAAATGACTGGTGGGGACCGGCCGTGAGGATTAGGATAAGTGCCCTTGTTCTAATGCTCTCGGGTACAAAGTTCGCAAATATTTGTCCCAGTCCCTGGGTGTTTAAAGGTCCTCCCCAAAGAAACGGAAAAGATTTGGGGAGAAAAAGATGTAACAACCTCTTGGGGTTTTTTGAAAAAGTTGCCCTAGATCACGTTAGGTCAATATAGAAACAAATTCAGTGATCCATGGAAATATTTCTTTTGGCCTTGAAATATATTTAGGTGGGTAATTTTGAAGAAAAAAAAAGGCACGTTTTTATAAGGCTTGAATTGAGCAGACAAAATAGATTTGAGATATTGGATATCATTTGAAAATTTTTAAGTGAAATTTTTAAAAAAATTCTTTTTGAATTTTTTGGACGGTGGACATGATATGGAGTAAAAAAAAAAGCAGTTTTTACTCGGAAGCACTTTTTATGGATCTTTTTCTTTTCAATTTTTGAAAACATAAAAAAAAAACCTTCTGGCACAACAAAAATAAAAAGTGACTATAAAAATTTACCTTAGAGACTAATCTGAAGCTAGTACGTAACTTTAAAAATAGTGGTTTCTTATATAGAATATTAGAGAATATCTAAATACATAACTAGAATATAAACTGGTAATACAATGTAAAAATAGGATTTTTGCGGGTTTAAAAAAATTATTTTTAGAGCTTACGACATATCATCGAGGCCTCCGTTTGACACACCTTGTTTGACTTTTTCCAGAATTTTATTGACAAATTCTGTCGATTGACCAGCAATTTTAACTTCTGAAAAGAAAGGAATAGGTAGTATATGTGTGGGAGGGTATAATTGAGGGTCTTACTTGTTGCAGACTTGACTATTTTTTCACTTGTGGCTTTACATTCGACCGGGTCGGGAGGATTTGCAGAAGCTCTAGAGATGAGAAGGTTTTTCATCTGCTGTATGCCATTCATGAGCCTCCCTAAAAAAATAAAATAAAATAAAATTCAAGTAGGGTCAAAATAGAGGCAATGACTTACGATGTTCTAATTCGAGGCCGTGCAATTTGATTTTGTTGGCTTCATGTTGTGCTTTTTTCTTAAGACGGCATGCCCTGAAATTGTGCTTAATATATTGAGAACAAAAGGGCAACAAAAATTACCTTGAAGCGAGCTTGTTCTTCTCTTTTCTCGTGTTAGGACGTGCGCTATATGGAAGCTCACTGACCGGAGTCATGTCATTAATGATTCTGTTCAATTTGTCCAATTCTTTTCCAATGCTGTGAAGTTTCCTTGGGTTCGGTGTCAAGTCGTTTCCGTCACCTTTTCTCGCTTTTCCACTAAAGTTTTGTTTATTATCTGTTTGTCAAAGAGTTTTTTCTTATTTTTAAATTACCTGTGTTTGATGCCTTGGACTGAACACTGAGGACTGAAAACAGGATCTGTTACTTGGTTGAGACGATGGGGGTCTTCTAGTTTGGTTTTGATGACCAAACGTTGACCTTTTGGACCTTTAGCTTGAACATTATACTGCCAGAAAAACCTTTCTTTCTTGGCTGATTTCGAACTTGAGCTGCCAGCACCTTCTCCATCGCTGTCTGAACCAGCTATAAAAAAAAATAATAAAAATGTGAGGAATAACAATAATAAAAACTATACCATCGGAAGAGAAGTCGTCTTCGTGACCACTGTCGTCTTCAGAATCAAAACATTCTTCGAGTGAAAAATCATGACTTTCGGGGCTCAAAACGCCAGCTAAAAATAACAAAGTTTTAGAGTTAAAATTGATGTAAAATAGGAGGAGCCCAAGGTACCTGTGGAAAGAGAAGAAGTGGAAGTTCCTTCCGCAAGCGATCCCGTAGAAAGAAGATGAGGCCTCGGCTCCCTCCTTTGCCACATTTCTAGGGCCGAATGTGTTGGTGCTGAAGATGAAAGCCTCGAAGAAAGATGCGGCCGTTTTGTAGCTCCTCCTGAGGAGCTACCTCCACTGCTTCCACCGGTGTGCCGTCCAGGAACAGACTGGCCAAATGGTCTAAAAAAGAAGTAAAAAGTACTCAACTTTAGCCAAAGAGCTTACGGTTGAGGAGAAGGAGAGAGTTTTTAAAAGGTCATGAAGTGTGGAAGGTTGCTGTGGTGGAACCGGGCTGACAGCATCAGGCAATGGTGGAGAAGTGCTTTGCAAAAGGGATGATGTTGACGAATGAGGACTTCTTGGGGAAAGATCCGCACGTCGGTTCATGGTAGCGAAATCTCGGTAAAATCCAACTAAAAAATTTTAAACTTCACCTTCGAGAACCAAACTAGGTACCTTTCATTTTTACCTCCATCAGGTGGAAAAGACATAGCAACAGATGAATTTTGAAGAAATTGTTGTCCATTTAAGAACTTCGAAGAGACAGGTACTTGAATGTATGATGAACCTTCTTCAGGGAGGAGAAGGTCATCAAAGCTCAAATCATCCAAAAGGGTTTCATCGTTGGCATTCAACTCGGCAAGAGTTGGACCTTGAATTAAATCCGCTTTGTCAACCTGAAAGATGTCATCGTCTTCCATCTTCATATCGGATTTGGGACTCCAAACAGAAGCCGAGTAGAGACTTGAGCCAATGATGTTGGTATCTTGAAACGAGCTGCTTGCAGGTGAGACTTCGTTGAGGTCGAAACCGTCGCGTAAGTCAGAAAAGTCGATCAGTCTCCTCGACGGGATTGGAACGCTTGCGGAAGCATTGTTCGAACAGACTAGAGTGTCGATCGTCATCGGCTCCGATTTGATCGTGAGACCGTCGATAAATAAATCACTCGAATACATCGGATCTGTCATATTAGTAAAAAGTTCATCAATAGATTTATATTCTATCCTCCAGTTGTTGGCTGGCAACATCAGTGTTTACATCCTTCTGGAAAACCAAAGAACAGATAATTATTATGAATGAGTTTTGGCTGTAATAACTAACATACAATGAAAACATGCACTAAATATGAATTGGAATAATTATCAGGGTTGCTGTAGCAATAAATGCTTGATTACTTTACTCTTGGAATCTGCGGTCATGAAAACTAGTGTGACAGTTTCTACTCGACACGTTTCTGTTTTAATCTATAATTAAAACTTTCTAAAGTTTCTGTTTTAACTAGAATTTTATCCTCTTCTTAACTATCGCTATGCTAACTATAAATGTATATTAAAAAAAAAAAAACAAACAAACAAAGACTATGCTGAGATTTAAGGAACAGAGACCCCTGGGACGCAACCAAAAAGGCACCTTACTCCAGAGTTCAAAATACCAGTAGACCCTGTACTACCAATCTTTCTAAAACCATCTGCTGGTCCCAAGAATATACCATAAATACGCTGGGATTTAGATGGTGATAACGTGGATATGACCCCCCCCTCTCCTTTTAGATACAAAATGACAGCCAAAAATAGCAGGATATCTTCAAAAGCAAGACTCCAAGCAAGAGTAATACCTTAACTAAATTGCACTTAAGAGCCTGGGTGACTTATAGCAAGAAACCAACTTGACGGTCTGCTAGAATTAGGAATGTCAACCAACGCTTACAATGTGTACCAGCAAAGGGGGCATTCTGTGCTTTAGGCAGCACCCAGCCAAGCCCTCCAAGTTGCTCAACACATTTGGTAAGTTCTGAAGTTAAAATAGGGTTGATATCAATGTTTTAATCAACTTGGGAAATAAATTTTTGATAATGAATTCATCATAAGTGCCGAGAAAGTTGGGACATATCAAACAACCATGATAGACCTAGATCTACATCCAATAGTTAGCTCAAACTCAGACTATAACGGTGCGTTCACACCTGATAAGCAAGCCGCTAGTGAACATTGATTAACTAAATGGAAATGGTGCTTGCCAGCAGTTCGCTGCTCGGTTTTTAGACAGGTGTAAACCGGTCTAGATACGGTTTTCGGTTCAGCTTCAGCCA
This sequence comes from Orius laevigatus, assembly GCA_018703685.1. Taxonomy (NCBI): domain Eukaryota; kingdom Metazoa; phylum Arthropoda; class Insecta; order Hemiptera; family Anthocoridae; genus Orius; species Orius laevigatus. Next base: position 21,153 of record JAGWEN010000063.1, on the reverse strand, counting down.
GATTACAAATAAAACTATTAAATGTAAGTATTTAATTTATTGACATCATAATGTCGAATATGCAAGGTGGCCTGTTTCTCTCTCTCACTCACTCTCTCTCTCTTGGTGGGAAAAAAGCAGGAATTCATGCAATTAAGGAAATAAACAAAGAAAACAAGATATTTTTTCGTTAATATTCCGTCGAGCGTTGCAAAAAAATAGAAGCTGACAACGAGAAAATGTGGGTCAGAGATAAAAGACTAAAAAAAAAAAAGTCAACTCATCCCTTCCCTCCATAATTATTCAAAACTCTATTATCGGGGGGGGGGGGGGATTTTCTTTTCGTTTCAAAACCGAACGAAAACAACATTTTTAAATGAAACAGAAAGAAAGAAAAAAATCTTTAAAATCAAGTGACAACAAAAATAAAAAGTCCTTGAACCTCTGGTAAACAACAACGACCTTGAGATTCACTTACCTTGAAAATTGAAACAATTTATGTAAAAAATTTAAATTAATTAAAATATACGGCCTGTTCAATCGAAAAATTGATTTTCAACCCAATTTCAGCAAAATTTGATTTTTTTACAATATTTCGCAATGATTAAATATTTCATAAATTTGCTTTCAAAATAAAATATTTTAATATTGAATTAGTTAAAATGATGAAATAAATGATTGAAAATGATAGAAACAAAAAAAATTGTTGACTCACGTGGACGGGAATATATTTTGATAAGCGACGAAATTCAGGCCTCGTCAAAATGGAAAGAAAAACGAAGAACACTTTAAAAATTGATACTTTTAATTAAGAAAAAAAAAAAACTGTCCCGAATCATAAAAGTCAAAAGGCATCGTAATGACACACGGAAAAACAAATTAAAATAAAAAAGTTGAATAATAACAAGAACTCGTGGTGGGGGGAATATTTAATATTTGATAAAAATATACCTTTTTTTCACTTAAAAAACGACACGACCCGAATTGATTGATCGAAACGACGAAAAGATCCGAAAGGAAAACAAAGAATCCGACTTTCGATTAATAATGCGTTCCTAAAACGAGATTTCTTCTTTAATCAAGAAAGAAAACAATAAAAAATTCACTTGTTTGCACCAAAATAATAAGGAAGTTATTTTCCTATCTTGAGGAGCACAAAAACAAATGACGTCACTTTTGATCACGAGTACCAACGAAATACAATTCTTTTTTCGAAATTTCTCTTTTTTTATTATCATAAATAATAATATCCGTTTCATAACTTTATTAAGCAATAATTATAATTATTAAAAAACAACAATAGATTTTTTTCGTTAACAAATTACAAAATTTGTAAAATTATAGTTTAGGGAGGGAAAACTCCGATTTCTCTACCCGAAATCCCGCCTAGAAGAGCGCTCGTAGCGGTGAGGATTGGAAACCGACCTCTCGCGAGTCGCGTTCCGACTTCCGTTCCGCACAGAGTTCCGAGTTTCCGACAACCTCAGTACCGTACCCCTCACGGGATTGGGAAATTATTTATTATTTAAAAAAACTTATAATACACTTTCTTATGTCGCTTTGGAGGTTTTTTGTGAATTTTTCTTTGTTTTTCGATTGAGTATGGCGAATCTTACGTTGGACAAGGATGTCTTTCATCGGCGAATGTCTCGGCTTTATAAGGCCTTTAAGGTACGTTTCAACGGTCTTCACGTTTCGTTTTTTGACCCATTTTATGACTAAATTATTTAGACTGGCGCCGATGGGTTTCCGGACGTGGACGTGATCGTTTCGGCGATTGGTGCAGACGACGATGTCGTCTACAGCAAGTCGACTGCTCTTCAGGTACTTATGGATGCCGAAACGAAGCTAGGTTTAATTACGGTCATCATTTCAGACTTGGCTCTTCGGATATGAAGTTATGGACACTATTATGGTGTTGGCTGCGGATGAAATTCACTTTCTTGCTTCGAAAAAGAAAATTGAGTTTTTCAAACAAATTGACAGTGGTAAAGAAGAGAACGGAATCCCTCCAGCGAAATACAGTATAAGGGATAGAGTAAGTTAACCCTTAAACGGCCACACACAAAAGCACTCATTAAAAAAAAAAATTATTTTTGTTTCTATGCTTTTTTGGGTCCTATTAGGCTTTTAGAATAGGGAAATAAATTTTCCGATTTTCCAGATAGGAAAAACAGTATGTACCCCCAGGAGGGACAACGCCAGGTCTCCTACATCGCGACCCATCGTCTATAATATATGTCCCTCTGTACTTTGTCCCGTTTCTCCGGTATGATGGAAATAATGAATAAAGGCCATTTACAAATCAATTTTAGTAAATTTATTATTTTTAATGTTAAAAAATATTAATAACAATAAGTATTAACAATTATTATAAGTGTGGAGAACTAGATACGGGGCTGAAGACAGTCAACTGTGGCGGTCAGGATAGCTTCCTCGTTCATTCTGCCCAATGAGAGCAGCTTTAGTCTTGCAATCTTGTGTGAAACAAAAGAATTTTGTGAACTAGAAAAATACCTAATTAGAACAGCTTAAATTTAAAAAAATTGAAAAGAAAATTGCTTGTAATTAAGCAAAGATCTTTCGAATCTGAATGAAACTTTAAGGGGACCACCATAGTGCAGGAAACCTCACAGTAACTCTGAAAATTTGAGCAAAATAGAAAAAGTTTTTAATGTAGTATTGCCCGGGGCAAGAATTGACCACGATGGACAGACAGATGGACGGACAGACAAATAGACACGAAACCAAATTTGCTCAGAATCATATCTAAAATGAAAGCGAATAATTTCATTATCTTGCACGATCTCATAGCTTCCACTACCTTCGGTAAGTGAGGGAGCAAAATTTTGTAGACAACACAAATTTTCGCTGAATTTTTCTCCATTTTCATTGCTAGTCTTGCTTCCGCTATCATCAATAGGCGGAAGTAAGCCTATTGATGATTTTGACAATGATGAGCCTATTGACAAGATATTAGCTCCTCTTAAAGTAAAAGTATTCTAAAATAATCAGAAAAATTTCAAAATCAAGTGACATAAAGCCTAAATTAATTTAAAAAAAAAAAAAGCTTCAAGGTCAATATTGTAAAAAATATTGTAAAAAACCATTTTAACAGGCCATGTCCCTCATAAGGGAAATATAACCTTTATTCAAAAAAATGAGTCGCAGGACTAAAGAGGTAGATTTCTTTCAGATGTTTAGATCTAGAACTTTCTATAATAGCCCAGGCATCTTAGGATATTTAGCGGGAAAATTAGGTACAGTCGTAATCTCCATCTTATTTTATGTTTTTTGGGTCGCTGATTACGAATCTGAAGTTTGCCAACAAAAATTTTGCCCGGAACCTTGTCAAAATTGCAAAAAAAGTCAAAATTTTGGCACTTTTTGAGGTTTTTTGATTATATCTCAAAAACTATAGGTTTTGGCGATTTGGCCTTTCAGTAAAAAAAGAAAGCTTATAAAATTACCTAAAAATCCATTAATCATTTGTCTAATTCGGTCCAGCCGTTTGGCAGCAATCGACGGTCAAAAAAGACCTCCGTTTTATGGCCGATAAGGATTAAAACAATTTAGGTGGGTTTGACGGCGGTCAATGGTGTGGGAGAACTTTCCGCCCGATTGAGCTCGGACTAGTCTCATTTTAAAGGTAATTTAGTGCTTGTTCTTTTAAAAGTTGTCCGAATCCTGTATCTATTATAGTTTTGGCTCCAGAGCCAAAAACGTAAGTCGAAACGTGAACGGCAATTCTAGGTTTTAGACACATATTTGGCTCTGGAGCCAAAGATATTATAGATAGAGAATCCGGACTACTTTTGATTAAACAAGTGATAAATTACCTTTAAAATGAGGGTAGTCCGGTTTTGTTGCAACGAATAGCTTTGGCTCCAGAGCCAAACGTATAATTGAAAAATTGAAGGTAACTCATATTTTTTCATACATATTTGGCTCTGGAGCCAAAAGTATTATAGATACCGTATTCGGACAACTTTTAAAAGAACAAGTGATAAATTACCTTTTAAATGAGTATAGTCCGGTTTAGATCCGATGATTAGCTTTGGCTCCAGAGCCAAAAACGTAATCGATAATTTAGCGATGTGTCAAATTTGCACTTACATATTTGGCTCTAAAAACAAAGGTATTATAGATACCGTATCCCGGCTACTTTTACGGTAATATGCGCTAAATTACCTTTAAAATGAGTCTAGTCCGGTTTGGATCAGACAAGTAGCTTTGGCTCCAGAGCCAAAAACGTACCTAAAATGTGATCGATACTTCAAATTTTCACTTACAAATTATGCTATAAAACCATAGGTATTATAGATACCGTATCCGGACTACTTTTACACCAACAAGCGCTAAATTACCTTTAAAATGAGACTGGTCTGGTTTGGCTCCGACCATTAGCTTTGGCTCCAGAGCCAAAAAAGTCTTCGAAAATTGGATCGACCACTCAAATTTTTACTTACAAATTAGGCTTTAAAACCAAAGGCATTATAGATACCGCATCCGGACAACATTTGCAGCAATAAGCAGTAAAGTACCTTTAAAATGAGATTAGTCCGGTTTGGATCCGACAATTAGCCTTGGCTCCAGAGCCTAAAACGTACTCTAATAATGAGCGAAAATTCAAATTCAATAGGTAATGTAAAAAATCTAGGAACGCGGTTGCGTTCCGCCCAGCCTATACAAGCCATACTTAAAAAAATTTAATAAAATAAATAATAAAAATCATAAAAAAAAAATAAATAAAAATAAATAATAATAATAAAAAAAATAAAATAAAAATAAAAAGTAATAAAAAATATTAAAAAAAAAAAGAAAGAAAAACATGGTAGTAGTCATGGCGCGAATTTAATTTTCGAGGGCTAGTGTTTTTTAAGGCACCCCGTCGCGTTGTTTTGAAAACTCCACCCCACCTCCCCCCACCGGAGTTGGGACCGGGCTTGGGAGTTTTTATCATATTTATATTTACCCATTTTTTACATACCTACATATCTCATACATACCTAATTTCTTTAGCCCGCTTTAGTTGATGACCACTACTTTTAATTTTGAACATGTTCCTGGACAGCGATCCCACTACTGCGTCCATTAATAAATGTAATTAATACAATTTGATATCAATAATATCATAAGGTATCAAAATAGACGTGGTTCCCTCTAAAATAGAACGTAAAAATGGGTGTTTTACCCGTTTTTTGAATTTTGACCTTTTTCAGCGCTCTCTAACGGCCGTTTCTTCAGACCGAATTTCGCAAATCGTTAATGGATTTTATAGCAAATTTTATGAGCTTTCATTTTGTACTGAGTAGAAAAGTTGCTTAAATCAATAGTTTTTGAGATATAATCAAAAAACCTCAAAAAGTGCCAAAATTTTGACTTTTTTTGCAATTTTGACAAGGTTCCGGGCAAAATTTTTGTTGGCAAACTTCAGATTCGTAATCAGCGACCCAAAAAACATAAAATAAGATGGAGATTACGACTGTACCTAATTTTCCCGCTAACTGCCCTTTTTTGATCTAAGATGCCTGGGCTATAATTCGAAGAAAAAAAATCATCTGTTTCCCGGTAAAAATTCAAAAAATTTCTTTTTTACCTAGGTTCAAATCTATTGCGCCCAGCTGATCCAAACCAACTTTAAATCTTTCTTAGCCATCCCCATAACATCACTTTTAAGTTTGAAAGCGATTGGATGAACGGTTTGCGAGATTCGCAGGTTAGGCCCTAAGTAAAGTACCAAAACCGCTGGTCCGATTTCAGCCGTTAACGAACTCATAAATTCTATTAGTTTAAAAGCCCTAAATACCGAATTTCATGCTGGTCAAGTAAAAATTACTCAAGTTATCGTGCGAATATATACATATATACATATATACATACATATATACAGGGTGTCAACTTACTAGTGTCCCCCCAGGTTAACTCGAAAACGGTTGACGATAGAGAAAAAAGTTAAATGGTAACTCACCTTTATTTTTGATGTAGTTTCTGAATATATTCAGTTATTTTAGATTTTCGACCCGGAAAGCCAAAATAATTTTTTTATCTCGCTTGGATGAAGGAGCAGAAAAAAAAGTTAAATCGTAACACCCCCTATTTTGGCCCAAAAAACCAAAATATGATGACTGCTTTGACCCTGCTATTGAACTGTAGTTAAAACGAGCGAAAATTCATTTTTCTGAAAGTTGACTAAAACGATATGGATTCCCATGTGAAATGGCATGAGGAATGCAATGGAATAATTTAAAAAATTCTAGGACCATTATTTCTTGAGTTATCACTGAAAAACCACTTTAAAGTTAGGAAACTACCTGAGGAAAACATTCCTCGCCAAAAACAACATCATATTCGAACTGAGCACCCCAAAATACCGGGAGATATCCATTTTTATGAAGATTTGTAATGAAAATTTATTTTTTCTTCTATTCAGTGATTTTGGGCAGAAATTGACAAAAATCGTCATATTTTATGATTTTACGAAAGTTAAATGCCAAAAACATTTTCTTTCTTGAATTTTGTCAATTGTTAAGAAATCAACCAAAATTGGGAAGGAAAATTTTTTATTTCTTCATTCATTCGTTAAATATGCCGATTTTTGTCAATTTCTGCCCAAAATCACTGAAAAGAAGAAAAAAATTTTTTTCATTTCAAATCTTCTTAAAAATTGATTTCTCCTGGTTTTTTGGGGTGCTCAGTTCGAATATGATGTTGTTTTTGCTGGAAAAATTTTGCTGGGGTAGTTTCCTAACTTTAAAGTGGTTTTTCAGTGGTTTTTTGGTGATAACTCAAGAAATAATAGTCCTAGAATTTTTTAAATTATTTCATTGCATTCCTCATGCCATTTCACATGGGAATCCATATCGATTTAGTCAACTTTCAAAAAAATGAATTTTCGCTCGTTTTAACTACAGTTCAAGAGCAGGGTCAAAGCGGTCATCATATTTTGCTTTTTTGGGCCAAAATAGGGGGGGTTACGATTTAACTTTTTTTTCTGCTCCTTCGTCCAAGCGAGATAGAAAAATTATTTTGGCTCTTCAGGACGAAAACTAAAATAACTTAATATATTCAGAAACTACATCAAAAATAAAGGTGAGTTACCATTTAACTTTTTTCTCTATCGTCAACCGTTTTCGAGTTAACCTGGGGGGACACTAGTAAGTTGACACCCTGTATATATATAAACTTTTGAGTTGAGGGTGGTTTGGGGGTCCAGGGGGTCTGAAATTATCACAAAAATTTTTGAATCTGAGACTACTGCCCCCATTGCAATAGGTAGATTTTCTGAAAGAAATCTACCTAAAAGGCAAGGATCTGGCAATGTCCCTCATTGGGTACATAACCTCGGACGGCAATAACATTTTATCAAAATACCGGGAACCTGGCAATGTCCCCTGGAGGGACACACTAACTTTTCAACACCTTATTTTTTAAAGTTAAAATAACCAAACCTTTTCAAAAACTATTTTAATTAATAATATAAACCTTTAACTAAAGTAATTTAATGAGTTTTACTTAAAAAACTAACGATCAAACCTCTTGTTGACCCAACTTTTAGGTATCTCTTATTACCTATACATATTCACATTTCTAAAGCCAGCTACACTCAGGGGCGTGACAACTCAGCAATGGGCCCCCTGCAAATTTTTGAGAACCCCCCCCCCAAAAAAAAAAAAAAAAAAAAAAAAAAAAAAAAAAAAAAAAAAAAAAACGGTTTTTAAAGGTTTAAAAGGATTTTGGGAAATAAAATAAAACAAAAAATCAAGATAATATTGTATTGGTAATTTCATAGCTAGTACAGAGCAATAAATTCTTTATTTTCTTTGTAATGACCAAGGTCTGTACAAATAAACTAATAATAATAATAATAAATTCTTTATTTTTTAGCTTGAATCAGTCTTACATTTTAACAATCAAACTTTAAAAAGTTTGGGAATTGGGAAATAGAATAAAACAAAAAAATAATTTCAAAAAATCACCGGCATCATCAACCACCGTCCACCACGATTTTTAACTTCTTTTTTCTTTTAAAATTACGGAGGGGTCCCTCATAAAAATTAATGTTCTTTTGTCCTTTTTTTTTTTTTTTTTTTTTTTTTTTTTTTTTTTTTTTTTTTTCATGTGACAAATTGAAGAGGCCAAGTGGGTCGCGTGTGGGCCCCTGCGGGGGGGGGGGGGTTGTTACGCCCCTGGCTACACTTGAATGGGATTTTTGATAACTTCAAACATGTAAAAAAAGGTGCAGCTTAGGAATTTGCTAAAATAACCTATTCGAAGGGATGGGCGTTTCGGTTATTTTTGTGAAACGAAATGAAACTGTTCTTTTTTAGTCCGAAACTGTTTCAGAGAAACTGTTTCAAAGAAGCAGTTACAGGAACGGTTACGTTTCTTGTAGCTTAACTCATGGAACTAGTGATGGTCCTTTCGGTTATTTTTGTAGCGAAACTGTTTGAATTGAAAGTAGCAGTTATAGAAGCAATATCGTTCTAGTAGCTTCACAGTTCCTTCTGTTTCAGAGAAACTTTTTTCCTGACTTTCTCTGAAGAATCAAAACAAATTATTAGGATTAAAATAAAATAATTCTTATAAAATTTATTATAAAGGGGGGGGGGGGGGTCTTGTTTGGTTTATCGTCTTCTTTTATTTAGATGTAACATGCCAGTACATAATAAAAGTGTAAGACCAACCACACCCTTTGATTTCTCTGTGATACCAACTTCTGTTGGTACTTACTAACTACTAGATACTGTTTCTTTTGAAACAGTTTTGTTGGAACTTATGAACCTGTTTCTTCGTTTCTTTTTAAGTAACAGTTACTTTGAAACAAGTGGCGGCTCGTGCTCTGATCCTCAGGGAGTGCACAGATAATAAAAAATACTAAAAAAAAGGTTGTGGGGGGGGGGCAGTGGATGAGCTTTTCTTAGTCTTTTCCGATGTACTATTTCCGAGGTCGCGAATTTGAATTTTCTCCTCGATTGTCAGTCGAGAATAATTCTTAATAATGTAACTCACCTCCGAGTTACCACTAGTTGCTTGATTGGGCTTGCAGGGCCAAAATCTGTAGGTAATTTATTATTCAAGCCAATTCTAATGATGTTGTTTTCCTTTTAGAATGACGATTCAGCAAACTACAAGAATCTCATCGAAGCCATTAAAAACAGCAAAGGAGGGAAAAAAATAGGCGTTTTTGCCAAAGACAGTTTTATCGGGCCGTTCATTGAAGGATGGAAAAAAGCGATCAAAAACGAAGATTTCCAAAACATCGACATCAGCGGATCCGTCGGCCTCATCCTTTCAGTGAAAGAAGAATCTGAACTGACTCTCATGAAAAGGGCGAGTCAAATTTCCGTTGACGTTTTCAACAAATATCTCAAAGACCAAATCATGGATATTATCGACTCTGATAAGGTAATGGAATAAACATTGTTTAGAATTGTTTTCTATAGTCTCTTGTAGAAAGTGAAGCATAGCAAACTTGTGGAAGGTGTAGAAAGTTCACTCACTGATAAGAAATACACTGGAAATGTGGATTCCTCCAATCTTGATATGTGTTATCCTCCAATTATTCAAAGTGGTGGAAACTACAGTCTCAAATTTAGCGCTGTGAGCGACAAAAATAATCTCCATTTTGGGGCCATTGTATGTTCACTAGGCGCTCGTTATAAAAGTTACTGTTCGAATATCGCTCGAACGTTTTTAGTTGATCCATCAGAAGCAGTCCAGGTATTTAACTTATACTAAAATTCATTTTATTGAAAATTTTCCCTTTAGGCAAATTACAATTTTCTTCACGATTTAGAAGAGGAGCTTCTTAAAAAGTTGCAAGCTGGTGTTAAACTGTGTGATGTGTACAATGCAGGAGTTGAGTACACCAAAAAAGAGAAGCCCGCACTTGTCGATAATTTGACCAAAAACTTTGGATTCGTAATGGGCATAGAATTTCGTGAAAGTTCGCTTGTTATCGCTCCTAAAACAACAGCGGTCGCACTCAAAGGTCAAGTTTACAATTTCAACGTCGGACTTTCCGGTTTGAAAAATAACGATGTTAAAGACAAAGAAGGAAGAGTGTACGCCTTATTTATTGGCGACACAGTTGTCGTCAACGAAGTGAGTATACTTCTATCAAAGACGTCTCAAAATTAAAACTTTTTTTAATAGAACGCTCCAGCCACGATATTAACACAGTCGAGAAAGAAAATGAAAAATATCGGTATATTTTTGAAAGATGGCGATGAAGAAGATGAGGATGAAGAAGAAAAAGAAAATGAGCCAACCCCTCGCCCAATGGGACGTGGAAAACGAACTGCAGTTCTTGATTCTAAACTCAGAGTAAAATAAGTCAAAGTGCTAATTCATCTAAATTAATCAAAATTACAGCAAGACTCGTCAGCCGAAGAAAAACGTAAACAGCATCAAAAAGAATTGGCAGCTCAATTAAATGAACAAGCTAAACAGAGACTTGCTGCCCAATCTGGAGGCCAGCAGGAAGAAAAGGTCCGAAAAAGTAACGTCTCATACAAAAGCAGGTCTCATATGCCCAATGAAAGTGAGGTTAAAGACCTCAAAATTTATGTTGGTATGTTATAGTTTAAATTAAAAAAAGAAAAAATTTAATTATTATTACTTTTTTAAAATTAATTTATAGACCGCAAATATGAAACAGTAATTTTACCCGTTTTTGGTGTCCCGGTGCCTTTTCACATATCGACGATTAAAAACATATCACAAAGTGTGGAGGGCGATTATACATATTTGAGAATTAATTTTTTCCATCCTGGTGCGACGATGGCGAGAAATGAAGGAGCTGCTTTTTCTGCCCCCGATGCCACCTTTGTCAAAGAAGTGTAAGTTGAATCATTTTAAACATTCAAAATACTATTCTCTTACAGTACGTATAGAAGCATAAATACCAAAGAACACGGAGAAATGGTTGCTCCGTCGTCGAATTTGAACAATGCTTTTCGAATCATAAAGGAAGTCCAGAAGAAGTTCAAATCGCGTGAGGCGGAAGAGAAAGAAAAAGAAGATCTTGTCAAGCAGGACATTCTCGTCCTTTCCCAAAATAAGGGTAATCCGAAATTAAAGGATTTGTACATAAGGCCGAATATTGTGAACAAGAGAATGACTGGGTCGCTCGAAGCGCATGCCAACGGTTTCCGGTACACTTCCGTTCGAGGCGACAAAGTTGATATTTTGTACAATAACATCAAAAATGCCTTTTTTCAACCTTGTGATGGAGAAATGATCATTCTTTTGCACTTCCACCTAAGAGTAAGTCCAATTTTCTTCCTTCTGTACCAAAGAAGTATGACATCTGATGCATTTTTTTTTCTTTCTAGCATGCGATTATGTTTGGCAAGAAGAAACATGTTGATGTCCAATTTTATACTGAAGTGGGTGAAATCACTACTGATCTTGGCAAGCATCAGCATATGCATGATCGAGACGATCTGGCTGCTGAACAGTCTGAGCGAGAACTCAGGCACAAACTTAAAACTGCATTTAAAAGCTTCTGTGAAAAAGTAAATTTAATTAAATTGTTGATGTTTTCTTATTTTATTTTATTTTTTTTTTTTCAATTTCAGGTAGAAACGATGACAAAAAATGAAATCGAGTTCGATACACCTTTTAGGGATTTAGGATTTCCCGGTACACCGTTTAGAAGCACCGTTTTACTTCAGCCAACGAGCGGTTGTCTTGTCAATTTAACAGAATGGGTAATTTGTAAATATTTTGCTATTTTATATTTTTAATCTTGAAACGTTTTAGCCTCCATTTGTTATAACGTTGGAAGACATTGAGTTGGTCCATTTTGAAAGAGTTCAGTTTCATCTTAAAAATTTTGATATGATATTTGTTTTTAAAGATTATAACAGAAAAGTTTCAATGGTGAATGCCATACCAATGAATATGTTGGATCATGTTAAAGAATGGCTGAAGTAAGCATAGAGTTTTTCTAGGTTTTATTCTAATGTTGGTTGTAGTTCATGTGATATAAGATACTCTGAGGGTATCCAGTCACTCAATTGGACCAAAATTATGAAAACGATAACGGACGATCCGGAAGGCTTTTTCGAAAGCGGAGGATGGACCTTCTTGGATCCCGAAAGTGAGGATGAAGCCGGAGACGATGACGATGAGGAAGAAGAAGACGAGGTGTACGAGCCGACTGACAGCGCTTCCGAAGAAGAGAGCGATGATGATTCTGACTATTCGGAAGCGTCTGAAGACAGTGATTCGGGAGACGAGCTCGGCAGCAGTGACGAATCTGGAAAAGATTGGTCTGATCTCGAGCGTGAAGCTGCCGAAGAAGATCGGGAGCGCGAAGACGATGGGTTTAATGATGACTACTCGAGTCGCAAACGTAAACTCGAAAGCCACCGCAGTCCTCACAAAAGGAGCAAACATGATAAAAACAAGTAAATTATCCAAATTCTTATTACTCTAGACTTGATTTTTATTTTCAGACATAAATCGCCTGAGAAAAAGCACAAGAGCAGCTCATCGCACAAATCATCTCACAGCAGGTAATGCGACATTGCAACCACTTAAAAAAAAAAAAAAAAAAAAAAAAAAAAAAAAAAAAAAAAAAAAACCTTTAACCCTAAATTTCACCTATGTTTTGCCTAAAACTTTTCTTTTGTTGATCTTAATCGGAAAAAGATCTTCGATGAAATCATCACACCATTCGTCTAGTCATTCCAGTAAAAAGAAAGATTCTTCTAAATCCCACAGGTTTTATATAAATATATTTAAATTAGTTTTTACTGGATTTTAGTTTGTGCATGAATGCTTTCAGCGAAATGCTATTGGCTAAAAGTGTGCTTGATTTGCTATTTTTCAGGTTCATTGTTTAACTCAAAGTAATTTCTAATAATAGACAAAAGAGATAAGAAATGATTTATTTATAATTTATGTTAAACTTTTTGAAACTACATTTATTTCGCTTTTGTTTCTTTTTTGGTTGTCACTCATTTTATCAACGTTATGCTTATACAATTTTTTTTTTTTTTAGCCCTTCAAAAAATAAAGATAGAAGTAGCAGTCATCGATCCTCGCATGGAGACAAAAAGCATAGTTCGAGCAGTCATAAATCGTCTAGCAGCAGCAAGCATCACAGCTCAAGCGATAGAAAGAGACATCGTGATGACGATTCATCAAAATCTTCAAAACGACACAAGTAATAAAATTAAAAGGAACACTGACTTATAAAATTAATTACACAATTTTTATTTTAGGAAATAAAATCTGTACCTGAATCAGGGATCCTACCTAAACATTCTTTTTATGTTCAACAATAAAGAAAATGGTGTATTTTACGTTTGTTGTGTTGTAGAATGATTTTTTTTTAATGCTTCTTAAACTTTTGCTATTTCACTTATTTTTTGAAACATGTTATGTGTAAATATTTGCTAAAATTAAACTTTTCTACATATCTGAATTAATGAACTTGGTTTTAGCCTGCAGTTTTTGATACCCTTAAGAGTGTACTAAAGGCCCTGGTTTTAGTATTCTCGGATTATCTCCGGTTCTACTCAAAATTTTTTAATAATTTTTTTTTTTTTTTTAAATTCGTTTTAATGAAATGCCGAACTCCCTATGTGGCATGTGCTCCAAAAAATATTTGTCAACGCCTCCCGTCGCCCGAGACTCATTGTTCCCAGTCTTACCGTAAAAACGGACATAAACAGAACAAAAGTTTAAATTTTTTTTTTTCCTTCTTTCTCCTTGTAAGGGATGGTTAGAGATGGCTAGGCCTAACTTTAGGCTTGAATTTTCGATATTTTTTTGACTGGAACCTCACTTTGAGGAAAGAAATTCGACTTTTAGCTTGAATTTTCGATACTTTTTTTGACTAGAACCTCACTTTTAAGGAAAAAGGGGGCGCACCATTCGACCTAATGTCAATTCATCATCAAAAAAAAAAAAAAAAAAAAAAAAAAAGATTTTTAAAATTTACCATTCGTCCTACAGTCAATTCATCCTAAAAACGAATATTAAACATAATCATTCGTCCTGAAGACCATTCGACCTACAGTCGATTCATCCTAAAAGCTATTTTTTATGCGAAACCATTCGTCCTACGGACTATTCAACCTACAGTCAATTCATCCTAAAATGGCGGAGGTATTGGCTAAAGAAAACATATCATTTTTAACGCTGCGTCGGAAAAAAAAGAAGAAAAAATCAGCAGAAACAATTTAATAACATAAAGAAAACAAAAATTTCAAACGAAGCAGTTACTAATACATACATAAGCACGAAGGTGAACATGATATAAAATATAAATTACCTTACCACCCCCGGAGGCGGCAGGGAACCTACCATCTTCGGTTCTAATCCTACCTGGAAGATGGAATAAAAGCCAGGGTCTCTCTTAGGCTAAGGCGAGTTTAAAGAAGAGTGAATCCGCTCGAAGAACAACAAACACAAGTTTTATTTCTTGTTTTTATAAATCGCGGAGGGGCCCCCCGCTTTGAATTCACGGAGTTGTTCCTTTAAACCACAAGTGGAGTTAATTTAGATTATTGATGATTTTTAATGTAAATTAAATTATGAAATCCGCTAAAACAGATCAAATAGTATTACGCTGATAATAAGTAATAACTGGCAAGGAATGACAACCATAATTTTCATAAAAATCTTGATTACTTTGAGAAAAATCCAAGAAACAATGACGATATTAAAGAAGTACTTTTACTATCATTTAGTCTATAATAAGCAGATAAACACAAGATTAAGCTCTCTTAAACTAACAAAATCGATCGACCACCCTGTATAGGGTAAACTGTTTTTGGGAAAGTTAGCTTCAAAAATGGCCAAAATTATTTTTTTGACCAAGGTAGGTAGCGTGGGAATGGGTATTATTTTAAATTTCGAACACTACCTATCCTTTGGATACGCACCATATTTGGTGAGGCTTCTGTCAAAAATGGCTAATTTTGGGTTTTAGACTATTCAAACCAAATTTCGGACATTTTTGAGTTGGTAAATTTAATAAAAAGGTATTGTCAGCAATTTTTCCGTAATGTTTGTTTCCCTTAATAAAGTTTCGGTAAATATTTCAAAGAAGGGAAGCTTCTTTTAAAATAAATTTGACGTTATGAAAGGGGGGGGGGCATGATTCGTCTTTCCTTATTTACACTCACCGTAGCATAAGAGAGATCATAGTATTATAGTAGGTAAGGAATTTTTCTTCGGAGGGTTCAGGTTTTAAATAATTAAATTTAATTTTTCGACGCAGCGTTAAAAAAAAATTTGTTTTCTAGAATCTTTATGGTCGCCATTTTAGGTTGAATCGACAGTAGGTCGAATTGTTTTTAGGACGAACGGTAATGTATAGTATTCGTTTTTATGTTGAATTGACTGTAGGACGAAGGTCTGTAGGACCAATGGTATGTTTAATATGTATTAGTTTTTAGGATGAATTGACTGTAGGACGAATGGTTTGTAGGACGAATGGTATTTTTTTAAAATTTCTTTTTAAATCCGTCATTTTAGGTTGAATTGACATTAGGTTGAATGGTCTGTAGGTCGAATGGACAAGTTTAATAATAACTTGTAGGATGAATCGTCTGTAGGACGAATCGTTTGTAGGACGAACGGTAGAGTTTAATTTTCGTTTTTAGGTTGAATTGACTGTAGGACGAATGGTCTTAGGACGAATGGTATACACCCGATGTTTTACGAGACAAAAAATCACCTCCTAAAACCTCGACTTCGAAGTTTTACGAGACGAAAAATCACCTCCTAAAACCTCGACTTCGAAGTTTTACGAGACTAAAAATCAATTCCAAAAACCTTGACTTCAAAGTTTCACGAGACTAAAAATCAACTCCTAAAACCTCGACTTCGAAGATTTTCAATACGACAAATCAACTCTTAAAACCTAGACTTCATAGTTTTGCGAGACGAAAAATCAACTCCTAAAAACCTCGACTACGAAGTTTGTCGAGACGAAAAATCACCTCCTGAAACCTCGACTTCAAAGTTCTAAGAGACTAAAAATTGTAAGGGGAATGAAGAGGGACTTGGGATCGGGTTAAGGATATTTGTGGATGAGGTAAAAAGGGAATAAATCTCTCTTTAATCCCTGATAACCTTGTATTTACTCATTTCTTATGTTAAAATTTCGAAAAATCAACTTATAAAACCTCGACATCGAAGTTTTACGAGACAAAAAATCACCTCCTAAAACCTCGACTTCGAAGTTTTACGAGACGAAAAATCACCTCCTAAAACCTCGACTTCGAAGTTTTACGAGACTAAAAATCAATTCCAAAAACCTTGACTTCAAAGTTTCACGAGACTAAAAATCAACTCCTAAAACCTCGACTTCGAAGATTTTCAATACGACAAATCAACTCTTAAAACCTATACTTCATAGTTTTGCGAGACGAAAAATCAACTCCTAAAAACCTCGACTACGAAGTTTGTCGAGACGAAAAATCACCTCCTGAAACCTCGACTTCAAAGTTCTAAGAGACTAAAAATTGTAAGGGGAATGAAGAGGGACTTGGGATCGGGTTAAGGATATTTGTGGATAAGGTAAAAAGGGAATAAATCTCTCTTTAATCCCTGATAACCTTGTATTTACTCATTTCTTATGTTAAAATTTCGAAAAATCAACTTATAAAACCTCGACATCGAAGTTTTACGAGACAAAAAATCACCTCCTAAAACCTCGACTTCGAAGTTTTACGAGACGAAAAATCACCTCCTAAAACCTCGACTTCGAAGATTTTCAATACGAAAAATCAAATCCTAAAACCTCAACTTCGAAGTTTTAAGAGACTAAAAATTGTAAGGGGAATGAAAAGGGACTTAGGATCGGGATAAGGATATTTGGGGATGAGGTATAAAAGGAATAAATTTCTGTTTAGTCCCCGACAACCTTGTATTTACTCATTTCTTATGTTACAATTTCACTTTAAATATTCTTCTTAATTCCTCAGTATTCATTAATCATCCCAATGAAATAAATAATACTATTTTTGAGACATTCTCCAATAAGGAAACCCACTAGACCTACTCATTGACTTGAAAAAATCACCTCCTAAAACGTCAACTTCGAAGATTTTTAATACGAAAAATCAAATTCTAAAACCTCAACTTCGAAGTTTTTCGTGACGAAAAATCGCCTCCTGAAACCTCCACTTCAAAGTTTTAAGAGACTAAAAATTGTAAGGGGAATGAAGAGGGACTTGGGATAGAGATAAGGATATTTGGGGATGAGGTATTAGGATTTACGAGAGGAAAAATCTACTCCTAAAACCTAAAATTCATAGTTTTTAGAGACTAAAAATTGTAAGGGGAATGAAAAGGGACTTGGGATCGGGATAAGGATATTTGGGGATGAGGTATAAAAGGAATAAATCTCTCTTTAGTCCCTGACAACCTTGTATTTACTCATTTCTTATGTTACAATTTCACTTTAAAAATTCTTCTTTATTCCTCGGTATTTAATAATCATCCCAATGAAATAAATGTTACTATTTTTGAGACATTCTCCATCAAGGAAACCCACTAGACCTACTCGGTGACATAAAAAAATCACCACCTATAACCTCGAATTCGAAGATTTTCAATACGAAAAATCACCTCCTAAAACCTCGACTTCGAAGTTTTTCGAGACAAAAAAATCAACTCCTAAAACCTCGACTTCGAAGTTTTGGGGACAAAAAAAAATCAACTCCTAAAACCTCGACTTCGAAGTTTTACGAGAGGAAAAATCTACTCCTAAAACCTCGACTTCGAAATTTTTCGAGACAAAAAAATCATCTCCAAAACCTCGACTTCAAAGTTTTAAGAGACTAAAAATTGTAAGGGGAATGAAAAGGGACTTGGCATCGGGATAATTATATTTGGGGATGAGGTATAAAAGGAATAAATCTCTCTTTAGTCCCTGAAAACCTAGTATTTACTCATTTCTTATGTTACAATTATTTCACTTTAAAAATTCTTCTTAATTCCTCGGTATTCAATAATCATCCCAATGAAATAAATAATACTATTTTTGGGACATTCTCCAACAAGGAAACCCACTAGACCTACTCGGTGACATAAAAAAAATCACCACCTATAACCTCGACTTCGAAGTATTTCGAGACGAAAAATCAACTCCTAAAACCTCGACTTCGAAGTATTTCGGGACAAAATCACCTCCTAAAAACCTCGACTTTGCAGTTTTACGACACGAAAAATCAACAAGCTCTTTTCTAAGCGTTTTACATTTCCAATTTAAGAAGAAAAAAATTTCGCCCTAGGTAAATACCTATGAAAAAATGAGTTGTCTTTTTCCAAAAGAAAAAAAAAAGAAAACCTAGATTTTAAAAATTAGAAGAATAAAAAAAAACTAATTGTTGGAGGGGAGGGGGTTCCATCATTTAAAAAAAACTTTTGTATCCTCCATTTAAAAATTCATTAATTACGCCTCGTATATTTCCTCCAGCAATTTCGACCCTCCTTTTCGCTAAATGCGAGCCAAGATGAAGTAAAATTCGGGACTCAAAAATTAATTATTTAAAAAAACTAAATGATACAAAGCATAAAATAAATGTAATTGTATGGAGTTTGCCCCATCGATAACTTCCTGATAATTGGGAAATTATCCTCCAACCAGCCCTCCCCCCCCTCCATCTAATTGCCCCTTCCCCCGTAATTTTCTTTATTTAGTTGTGCACTTACTAGGTAGTTACTTTTAGCGGATTTCCGCAGGAAAGTAGGCTATTATGAAGGTCGACACGGCGGCTCCTAGGCTAGAGGTATATATTCGTGATCAGGAAGCTCTGGGGATCACAAAAATTTAGGATATATAGTTAAAAATGCGTACAGGGTGCCCAAAACAGAACCTAACTTCGTTATTTCAAATTAGAACCCCTATTTTTCATTCCAGATTCGTAATCTACGAAAAATTTCAAGTTGATTTGACAAAATAATTGCCACTTATGACAACTTTTAAAATGCCCATGTTTCGCCCAAAAATCCGTTAAAATTGACTTGAGACGCCAAAATTTGTTTTAAATTTTTTTTTCTTCTGAAGATTCCAAATATTACAAATTGAAGCATCAAAGGCTTCTGTATCACGAGATATCGACACAAACTTCTTTATTTATTTTTTTTTTTATTTCAGAGATGAAAAGTAGTGCCTTTTTAAAGGACTTTTTCTTTTGGACCGAAATCCTATCTCCATTTTTGGAGGAGCTGTAGCGATTTTTGTAGGTGATGACTTTTGCTGAGCTTCCTTTACGTAGTGGGTACTTTTTTATTATGTACGTACTTTTTATTGTTAACTGGGTACCTACTTTTTAGTAGGTGGGTATTTGTTACCTACTGTTTGGTAGTTAGGTACGTAATTTTCTTAATTTAGTGGCTACTTTTTACTACTAGGTGGGTACTTTTTATTGTTAACAGTGCACCTACTTTTTAGTAGGTGGGTATTTTTTACCTACTGTTTGGTAGGTAGGTACGTAATTTTCTTCATTTAGTGGTTACTTTCTTACTAGGTAGGTACTTTTTATTGTTAACAGTGTACCTACTTTTTAGTAGGTGGGTATTTTTTACCTACTGTTTGGTATGTAGGTACGTAATTTTATTCATTTAGTGGTTACTTTCTTACAAGGTAGGTACTTTTTATTGTTAAGTGGATACCTACTTTTTAGTAGGTGGCTATTTTTCACCTACTATTTGGTAGGTAGGTACGTAATTTTCTTTATTTAGTGGTGGCTACTTTCTTACTAGGTAGGTACTTTTTATTGTTAACAGTGTACCTACTTTTTAGTAGGTGGGTATTTTTTACCTACTGTTTGGTTGGTAGGTACGTAATTTTCTTCATTTAGTGGTTACTTTCTTACTAGGTAGGTACTTTTTATTGTTAACAGTGTAGTTACTTTTTAGTAGGTGGGTATTTTTTACCTACTGTTTGGTAGGTAGGTACGTAATTTTCTTCATTTAGTGGTTACTTTCTTACTAGGTAGGTACTTTTTATTGTTAACAGTGTACCTACTTTTTAGTAGGTGGGTATTTTTTACCTACTGTTTGGTATGTAGGTACGTAATTTTCTTCATTTAGTGGTTACTTTCTTACTAGGTAGGTACTTTTTATTGTTAACAGTGATACCTACTTTTTAGTAGGTGGGTATTTTTTACCTACTAGTTTGGTAGGTAGGTACGTAATTTTCTTCATTTAGTGGTTACTTTCTTACAAGGTAGGTACTTTTTATTGTTAAGTGGATACCTACTTTTTAGTAGGTGGCTATTTTTACCTACTGTTTGGTAGGTAGGTACGTAATTTTCTTAATTTAGTGGTTACTTTCTTACTAGGTAGGTACTTTTTATTGTTAAGTGGATACCTACTTTTTAGTAGGTGGGCTATTTTTTCACCTACTATTTGGTAGGTAGGTACGTAATTTTCTTCATTTAGTGGTTACTTTCTTACTAGGTAGGTACTTTTTATTGTTAACAGTGTAGTTACTTTTTAGTAGGTGGGTATTTTTTACCTACTGTTTGGTAGGTAGGTACGTAATTTTCTTCATTTAGTGGTTACTTTCTTACTAGGTAGGTACTTTTTATTGTTAAAGTGGATACCTACTTTTAGTAGGTGGCTATTTTTTACCTACTGTTTGGTAGGTAGGTACGTAATTTTCTTCATTTAGTGGTTACTTTCTTACTAGGTAGGTACTTTTTATTGTTAAGTGTACCTACTTTTTAGTAGGTGGCTATTTTTTACCTACTGTTTAGTAGTTAGGTACGTAATTTTCTTCATTTAGTGGTTACTTTCTTACTAGGTAGGTACTTTTTATTGTTAACAGTGTACCTACTTTTTAGTAGGTGGGTATTTTTTACCTACTGTTTGGTAGGTAGGTACGTAATTTTCTTCATTTAGTGGTTACTTTCTTACTAGGTAGGTACTTTTTATTGTTAAGTGGATAGTTACTTTTTAGTAGGTTGGTATTTTTACTACTGTTTGGTAGGTAGGTACGTAATTTTCTTCATTTAGTGGTTACTTTCTTACTAGGTAGGTACTTTTTATTGTTAAGTATAGTTACTTTTTAGTAGGTGGTATTTTTTATTTATGTAGGTACGTAATTTTCTCATTTAGTGGTTACTTTCTTACAAGGTAGATACTTTTTATTAGGGGATACCTTTATAGTGGATACCTACTTTTTAGTAGGTG